>BLBF01016817.1:0-20747 GCA_015471245.1 Laticauda colubrina
AGAGAGAGAGAGAGAGAGAGAGAGAGAGAGAGAGAGAGAGAGAGAGAAACACAGAGAGAAAGACAGTTGGGGAGGTGTGTGTGTGTACCTTACCTTTTAAAATTCTTGATTTTCTTTATCTTTTAAAAATCCTGGTAACATCCTTCATTTATGCTCTTTTTAAAAGATTCATAGCATGCTTTGAAGGTGAGACATGTGGTGAATAACAGAATTATTATTTAAGGGGAAAAAAAGGAACATTGGTTTGTTGGGGCTCAATGGCAAGAAACAATATACAGGAACTTGAAGACTTAATTTCCTGTTCCTGTCATGCAGCTTTTGAATGGATGAAATTTCTGCTCCTGTTGCATGGAAGATTGGTTGGAGCTGTGGAAACTGGAAGGGAGCATGTTGCTTCTGGAATATTTACGGTAGTATAGTTTTATCTTTCTTTCTCTCTCCCTCTCTGTTTCTCATTTCTCTGTCCTCCATGGCAAGAGCAGTAGTGTCAGTGTCTCGGGAGAAAAGTCGCACTGCCCACCAATATTCTTCTCATCATGCCTTCAGTAGCCTCACACAGCACCAAACTCAGCACCAAATTTAGCATGCTTCACAAATGAGCAGACACCATTTGTGAAGCATGCTAAGTTTAAAGGTGTTGCACAATGCATTTCCTACTCCATATTTCCCTTGCCATAAGCAGGCTCGTACGGTGCAGCTCTTTTAAACTTTGTGCATTTTACAAATGAGGGGAAGGACATTCCAGCATCATTGCTGCCACCGCCACATTTGTGAAGCATACTAAGTTGAAAGGTGCTGTGCAGCATGCCTCCTCTCCATATTTCTGTCACGAGCAGCCTCACACTATGTGGCACCTTTAAACTTTGTGCACTTCACATTTGAGACCCCTAGCAGCAATGGCACCAGTGTCCCCTCCTCCCCATTTGTGAAGCACACAAAGTGTAAAGATGTTGTATGAGAGACAGGCTACATGGTGAGGCCACAGCCGACCACCTTTCCCAGGCCTGCGTCCCCAGGGGGGCACCCAACTGTGCTTACTGGCTGCTAAAGTGGCCGAGACAAGCAGGAAGCTGAGGCGGATCTACCAGTAAGTTGAGGTGGTTGGTCAGACAGGCAGGAGGTGGGCACAGGGCAACTTGAGGCTGCAGCGATTGGATGGCAGTCGACCACACTTCCCAGCCTCACTTTCCCAAGGGGGAAGCATAGCAGGGGGATGAAAGGCAAGCTGCTGAGCCCCAGCCCAGGGATTGCCATACCTGTGGGGGCATGAAGCAGCAGCAAGAAGGCAATGGCGATGGCGGCAATGGTGCCCAAGGAATGTAATGACAGCGATTCTTGTGGCATTGAGGCTTCCAGGACCAGCTCCCCATTCTGCCACCCATCAGCTGTTTGTGTGGGAAAGGAGGGGTGGGGCCAACAGGGAGAGGAGGTGCCATCCAGAGGCATGATTTGCCAGTTCTCCGAACTGCACAGAATCATAACAACCGGTTCTATAGAACCAGACAAAACCAGTAGAATTCCACCCTTGACCTAATCTAAGTATGTCATCATTTAATTATAAAATAGAGAGCCCCATAAGTTCCCAATTGCTTTTATCTGAATGCATTGTATATTTAGTATTTTTACCCCAACAATCACATTTTCTTCTACAACTTTCTTGCTAAAGGTAGGGGGGAAATTTCTCTGTCTCTGAAACAATTCAAACAGATTGGATGAAGAGTCTAACAAGTTGAAACAAGTCGAAGATGAAAACGAGTATCAAACATGAAAATGAATGCACCGGATTCAATTTGTTTTTACAGCTCATATTCAATTTGTTTTTACAATTGCTTTAATGTGAAAAAAATGGGGATTGGATTTTATTACTCAAGAGGGGCTTTTTTCACTGCTTTCATTCATTTTGAAAGCAAATATGCATTCTGATTTATCAGTGGATTCTTCTCCCCAACCTCCCAATTACATATAGTTGCACGCTTCCAGATGAGATTCATGATGAGAATCATGAGATTCTAATAACTACTATGAAAGAGAATAAAATGGACAATTATTACTTTCAAACTTTTCTCTTTAAGATAGACATGCTATCAAGAAATGTCCAAAGAACAAGCCAATTAAGAGGTTCCATTTTCAGCGTGTCACTAATAAGAATATGTGGAACCTCTTTGGGAAATTCCTCTCTGGGAAATTTCCAAAACCTACTTAGATTTGCTTTGACCCCTGTTGAATGTTTTTTGACATTTGTCTCTAAAAGAAACCTCAGTGCTCTTAGCCAATTTAGTTCAGGGAGAATTTGGCAGTGCCTCTATAAAAGTCAGAATGGTAAAAATAAAGGGTTAATGTGATGGTAGATCTCTGGGTTAGTTAGTTGTATCCCACGTTAGTTAGGCTGAAGTATCACATTAACAGACTTTTGAAGTCAGAGCATTCTGACAAGTCCTACTGGGAAAAATGTAGATGTCCACATCTCTATGCTTTTCAGTTTAACAAATTGTTCCAAATCCAAATGGTTTCTTATAATGGGAGCGAAAGTACTTAAATTTCACTCCAATTAGAAGATGAGGACAGAAGCTGGAACATCTAAATAATTTGGATCAAAAGTTTCTCTCATCCATATAATCACTCAACCTATCTTTTCTAAGCCCTTCATTAATTTTGTTTGTTTATTGTGCTTTTATCTTTTTATTCACTGGTTGTTAGCACTATTAAGATGGATAGCCACATACATCTACATAATAATAAGGATGTTCTCTCATTTGGTGTTGGGGAATCCTGACAAATAGATGTTAATTAGGGCTGGTGAATAATGCTGAAATCTCTAGCATTCTAGAGCTATTTCTATTTATTTGCCCTCTTTTTCAAACATATCTACATATCAATATTACTATAGATAATGACTTCCACATGGCTGATGCTATTTATATTATTCTGTGACATAGATTTTATGATACTTTGTAATAAATGAGATATCATTAATTGTTATTTTTTCTGTGAGGTAGATTTAGAAATTTGTTTATATGTGTGTGTGGGTGTGTGTATTCTCAACCCTTAAATTTTGGCTTATGGGTGTTTTATAAACAATGAACACTCGGGTAGATTCCCATCGGACAGCATCATAAGATCTCACTTTTCCCTACTACATCCAGTTCTTGTTCAACACTGAATGAGGAAGAAATAATTCAGAAGCAAATGCAAATGGTTCCAGTGGGGGAATGCATAATCACATATATCCTCAAGTAATATGGACATTAAATATTGGCAAAAGAGATTCATAAACTCTATAGATCGTATGCTACCAATTTTAAATTACATGCCAAGGACTATTTCTTTGACCTTTACTCGTGTAATGTTTTCTCATTTTTTTTACCAGAATGATGATATTTTCTTCAAGTTCCTTTCAATACTTGCAGCAATATATATATTTATATATTATAGACAATATTTTATTTAACTAGATGAATTGCTAGTGTGAAAAAGTTGAAGCACAACAAATGCAATAGAGAAGACACATTTGGAAAATGGATAAGTACTATCAATTATGAAAAATTGTGATTTTAGTATTACTGGATTCTATCCCATAGATGTTTTTTTCAAAAAGCAACTGGGCTTTCTTTGTTTTTCCTTGAAAACATTTTGCTTCTCATCCAAGAACTTCTTCAGGTTGGACTGAATGGTGATGATTGCAATGGAAGGATTCCTGGGTCATTAGCATTGGGAGTCATTGAGGCCATTTAGAGGTTTATCTGTACCTTCAGGTGCAGATCTGTTCATTGGAGAAACAAAACAACCACTTCATAAATGCATAAAACAAACCTATCAGGACAAGATTCAGTGGTCCATCTGCATTTGAAAGACAAAAGTCACTACTTGAAGATAGCAAAGTCCACATTTTGGACAGAGAGGACCGCTGGTTTGAAAGAGGGTTTAGAAAGGCCATCTATGTTAAGATTAAACAGTGTCTCTGAATGGGGGGGGGGGCATAGCACCACCAGGGGAGGGATTCTATTGGTTCAGACTGGTTCAGTAGAACCAATTTTTATGATTCTCTATAGTTCGGAGAACTGGTAAATCAGGCCTCTGGCTGGCCCCATCCCTCTCCACCTGCTTCTCTGCTCCCTGCCCAGTTAGTCCTTACCGTGCATGCATGACATTGTGCACATGCATGACATTGTTACCTGCAGCCTGCTTTTGCGTGCCCGCAAGGCCAACCATTGCTGCCTGCCTTCCACTGCAGCTCATGTCCCTGGGTGAGGGTCTGCAAGCCCTGGTCACCTATCTGCCACTGCTGGTCACCTTCCCCCCACCACCACTTGCCTTTTGTTTTGTCCCTTTCCTCCCACCACTTGTGTTTTGCTGCCACTGCCGGTCACCTATCCCCCACCACCAACAGGGAACAGGTGGAGAGGCTCCTGTGAGCTCGAGCAAAGTCAGCAACTGCTTCTTCTATGTGCTGCTCCAGCTGGGAGAACAATAGAGTTATTCCTCGTATAGCAAAAAGCTTGCATGTCCCCCTCCCATTGGGAAATGGCTCCTGGGCACCAGAGAAGCAGCACAGTTGAATCCTGTTTCTCTCTGATGCCCAGAGCCATTTCCTGATGGAAGAGGGACTTGCAAGCTTTTTGCTGTGCTAGGAAAGACTCTCTTGCTCTCAAAGCAAGAGCAGCAGGAAGGAATACATGGAGAGGCTTGTGTAAGTCTGCAAAATATTTGAGGATGAGGCTCACAAGAGAATTTCTGAAAAGGAAAACCACTTTGGAATCTGATAATGAGGGTGTGTCAGAAGACAAATGGAATAAAAAAAAAAGACCAACAGTTTATGTCTAATGGTTATAAAGTAGTTCCACACTAACTAATTGCCTGTGAGATACAGAAAATTGCCACTAACTTAATGTAAATGCTTTTCCTAAATCTAGTTAAACAGAGAATTCATAGTGCTTAAAAATATAGAGAGGTATAAATATGTTAACATATCACATATATTAAGCAAAGAGAACCTGGGAAAGTGAAACTGATATTGCTTTTTAATGTCTGCTAAATTATTTTTTTCAAAAGTATGAGTAAATAAGGTTTTGATTCCTTTGTTTTCTCGGGACAGTACTCACTTTTCAGAGCAGAGATTCCTTTTCTTTCCTTACCCCCACTCTGGAATGTCTTTGGCACAATTTTATCTTTTTTCCTCTCTGGGCTTTTTAGAAAACTAACCTCCCTCCCCTCTTACCCTCTCTCTCTCTCACACACCCACACACATGCACAGAGGTTGGATCTTTCTTTCCTCCTGTCCCATACAGGCAACACTGTTAGGAATGTAAGTCACCTAATAGTTGGGTTGGAAAACATATAAACCAGGATAGACATTTTAATACTGTCTCTTTAAGAGAATGCCAAAATTGTAATTGGGTGTGGTTCCTCAAAGGGCCATAAGATGGAGCCAGAAACCTGGGTTATTTAGTCCTGTTCTGTTCTGGTGTTTTCTGGAGAGTGTTGCCATTCCTATTGACTGTTATTCTTGGATTTGATGTAAGTCTGTTAATGAACTGTTTTTGATACTAGACTTTTTTATTGGATTATTCCTGGACTGAAAACTGACTGCTTTAATTATGAAAGACTTGGACTGCTTGTTTGGACTTTGCTTAAACGTTTATTGGAAGTAAAAACCTACATTTTACTCTATAGTGTATCTGTGTGCTGTTTGTGTGTTATTCTTCACCACTCTCATTATGTCTACCTGTGTGTGCTCATTCTCCTAACGGGGAAGTACCTCAACACTGGTTATGGGCCCAGGTCATACCAGCCTCAAATAACTGAGAGTTGGTGTGAATACACAGTACTGTATACAGACAGCTGTTTACTGTTTAATTGTGGGTTACTATCCTGGTAAAGATGGCATAAGACACTTCAACAAGTCTATCACTGATAACCTGGTTGGATGGAACAAACTATGTTTCCTGCTCTATGAAGTGCAATTTTCTTCTGTGTAGAGAAGGGTTATGAAATGTAGTTCAAGATCCAAGAGATATAAATGCTTGGGATCCAAAAAATGCGGACGATGCCAAGAAGCCTGCTGACTTTAAATAGAACAACAAACAAGCTCTTTGTATAATTGGACTAACACTGAGTGACCAGCAGCTAGTCCATATTCATGGAGAAGAGTCTACTGCTAGGTGTTGGGAGAATTTGAAGAGGATTTACGCACACATACATCTTACATGTAAACTGTTTAGAGCACATCATCTGAAAGGTGGAGATATGTTGGCTCATTTAAACTTCATGAAAATAACTTTTCAAGAGCTACCTGAAAAGGAACTGATATTTTCAGAGCTGCATCAAGTTTACATCATTCTTTCCTCATTGGATGAAAGTTATGATGATTATATATCTTCACTGGAAGTCCTGACCAAAGATGAACTGACATTGACTGACATAACTGGAAGATTGTTAGAAGAGACAAGAAGATGGCTGGATAGGGTCCAACTGAGGAAGAAACAACCACAAGAAGAGGATTTGTGTTCAACTGCCTATATTGTTAGGAATTATTATTATTATTATTTTTTTTTTGTGGGGCTAGGGGACATATAGCTAGATTCTGTAAGAAGGGAAAACGATTACCAGATTACCAGAATACTGGTAATCGCCAGAAGGCCAAGAAGAATGTTAGTTTAGCTGTTTAACAAACTGTTCAATTGTCAGAGGGAGTAAAATTAAAACTCTGTAGCAAGTATTTAAACTGTAATGCTTGTAGCTAGGAGAAAAGCAAGGTTATTCCAGCAAACAGACTGAATGGTTTTAAGACCAAAGAACCTTTAGAGGTTGTGTTTGCTGACATAATTGGTTCTAAGAAACCCAGTTTGGGAAGTGCCTGTGATATTTCGAGTATAATGAACCATTACTCACGGTATGGTTTCTGCTATCTCATGAAAAATAAAACAGAAACATTCCAACATTTCTTTAACTGGCTAAGATTTGTTGAGAGAAAAATGAGGAGTAAAGTAATTACTCTAGTTACTGATAATGGGACTGAATTTGTTAACAATAGGTTCCAAACAATGTTGAAATTGGCTGGTGTCGAGCATAAACGTTATGCACCTTACAGACCACAATATAACTCTTTTGTAGAACAAAGAGGACAAACATTACAAGCCATGGCTCACACTATGTTATCTGATTCAGGTTTGCCTGAAACACTGTGGGGTGAGGCCATAATGTGTAGAAACCATGTTTTAAACAAATGTAGTGAACACAACAACTGGTGAGTTGCCATTCACTCATTGGCATGGCAGAAAACCAAATTTAAGTTACCAACACACATTTGAAGCTCCAGCATGGGTGCATATTCCCTCACAAATAAGACTGAAAGGGCAACATAGAGCTAGGAAGTTATTTTTCATAGGTTATGAAGCCAACCATAGATCATTTAGATTTTGGGATCCAGGCACAGCTCATGTTTACTGGAGTGCTAGTGCTAAATTTCTTGAGCATGTTGGGTGGCAGAAACTGGAACAGGAATCCAGCAGTGATATTCTTATTGACACCCAAATCGTCCCTAAAGATGAAATAAGTAAACCACAAATAGCCATAAAAGAGAAAGAACAGGCACAGGAGGAAGTAGGAGAACAAGCACAGGAGGATGTAGAAGAACAGGAGCAGATGGCACAGGCAAGTCCACCAGTAAGCCCTGTAGTACCTAGATGTTCAGTCTGAGTAACACGACCACCTGATAGATATCAGGCTAGTATTATATGCCAAGTGAATACAGTTCCAAATAACTATAATGAACTAAAACTGTATCCTGCTAAGGAACAGGCTGTTTGGCAGGAAGCAATGCATCAGGAACTGGAATTATTAAAAAAGTTGGAGGTATATGAAAATGTTAAGTTACCATCCGGTAAGCATGCCATAGGATATAAATGGATTCATAAACTTAAGAATAGTGTCGATGGGACTGTTACCCATAAAGCCAGGTTCTTATCACAAGGGTTCAATCTGACAGGAAATGACTATGATGAGGTGTTTGCACCTAGTCTGAAGGCTACTACATTAAGAGCAGCATTAGTGTGGGTAGCTAAAGAGAAATACATTATAAATTATTTGGATGTAGAGACGGCATATCTGCATGCACTGTTACAACACACTATTTATTTAAAGAAACCTTTAGGTCTAAAAAATGACAACACAACTGATTGCTGGAGGTTGAAAAAGAGTCTTTATGGCTTGAAGCAATCAGGATATAAGTGGAACCAATGTATAGTTGAGGAATTAATGAGGATAAGTTTTTGTAACTGGCATGGCTGAACCATGTTAGTTTAAAAAGGAAAGTAATGGTGTAGTTGCATTATTGCTATTGTTTACTGATGACAAAGCATGAATCATCAAAACTGAACAAGAAGCTGCTAAAATAATTTCACTGTTAGAGAAGAAATTTAAGATAAAACAGTTTGGAGAAATCAAATAATATCTTGATTTAAAGATAGATAGAACTAGGGGAGGATACAAAATTTCACAGACAGATAAAATTAATTCATCAGTCCTTGATTGGTGGTTTATCTTATCTCAGTCATTGGTCAAGGCCCGATATAGCATACTGTGTTAACCAATTAGCAAGAGTTAATAATGAGCTGACTGAAAAGCACTGGCAAGCTGCTAAGCGTGTGTTAAGATATCTGAAACAAACAATGCATTATGCATTGTATTTGGAGCCTAAGGATGAACTGAGTTTAACTGCATATGCTGATGCAAGTTTTGCTGCAGACATAAATACACATAAATCTACATCGGGTACTGTACAATTTGGAAAAGTGTTGATTGGATGGAGGTCTATTCAACAGAAACATCTAAGTTTGTCAACAGTGGAGGCTGAATTCTCATGTTTGTCTTTATTATGTACAGATGTAATTTGTTATAAACAAGTATTAATTGATATGGGAATTGATGTAACAGATTCTATTGTTGTTTATGAAGACAACCAATCAGCAATACAGATGGCTTCAAATATTGCTGTTAAGACAAGATGAAAACACACAGATTTAAGACATTTAAATGTGAGATAATATGTGCAAAGTAAGTTGATTAAGCTGGAATACTGTATGTGAGAAAATAACATCGCAGATCATTTTACAAAAGCCCAAGGCTCTGTAAATCATAAGGCTTGCTGTGAGTATTATGGACTTAGAATGTAAGGTTGTATATATTGTCCTCCCCAAAGGGGAAAATGTTAGGAATGTAAGTCACCTAACAGTTGGGTTGGAAAATATATAAACCAGGATACTGTCTCTTTCAGGGAATGTGAAAATTGTAATTGGGTATGGTTCCTCAAACAGCCAAAAGATGGAGCCAGAAACCTGGGTTGTTTAGTCCTGTTCTGTTCTGATGTTTTCTGAAGAGTGTTGCCATTCCGATTGACTGTTATTCTTGGATTTGATGTAAGTCTGTTACTGAACTGTTTTTGATACTGGACTTTGTTATTGGATTATCCCTGGACTGAAAACTGACTGCTTTAACTATGAATGACTTGGACAGCTTGTTTGGATTTTGCTTAAACGTTTATTGGAAGTAAAAACCTACATTTTACTATACAGAGTATTTGTGTGCTGTTTTTGTGTTATTCTTCACCACTCTCACTACGTCTCCCTGTGTGCGCTCATTCTCCTAATGGGAAATTACCTCAACAAACACCCATTCAAATGACTTAGAGTTGGCCACACCCACTGAGTCAAATGACCACCAAGCCATGCCCAGCCAGTCATGTGACCACTAAGCCATGCAAGCCAACAAGCCAGGCCCACTCAGTCACATGACCACCAAGCCACACCTACAAATTAAGCCATGCCCACAGAAACAGTTGTTAAGTAATTTGAATCCAAAACCTGAACACCACCAACTGTTTGGGGGGAGATATGATATCACCTATGTCCTGTTTAAAACACAGTCCTTTCAGAAGCTCCAAGAAGATTCCATACCATTTGCAGTATTCAGGTGATCCTGAGGGCACAGATAAACTCCCAAGCAGCCTCAATGACTCTTAAGAAAAAGTGCTAACAACCAAATTTTCTGCAAGGAATATAAATTCAGTCTGAACTTCTTGGATGAGAAGCAAAACATCTTCAAGGAAAAATTAAGTCCAGTTGCCTTTTGGGGGAAAAAAAAACACTTTTGGGACAACCATGACATTGATGACTGAGAGTCTCCACTGACTGGATTCTATTCCACTTATTTAAAAGCATTTTAGAAATGTTTTATTTCATTTATTTTTATGTATTTATTTTGTCAAGCAATTATAAGATAACAGGTAAAAGTATAAACATAATTATAAATACATGAAATGGATACATAAAAGAAAAATAAAAAAGAAGCAATAGGACAGGGACAGTAGGCATGTTGGTGTGCTTATGCATGCCCCCTACAGACCTCTTAGGAAAGGGATGAGGTCAATAGTAGACAGTCTAAGGTCAAAGTTTTCGGACCACAGAATCAGGTAGAGTATTCCAGACATTGACTCTGTTACTGAAATTGTATTTCCTGCAATCAAGTTTGGTGCGGTTTACCTTGAGTTTCTTTCTATTGTGTGCTCTTGTATTGTTATGGTTGAAGCTGAAATATTCATTGACAGGTAGGGCATTGCAATGTATAATTTTATATACTATACTTAGATTGGACCGAAGGCAATGTAGTTCTAGGTTTTCTAGGTCTAGAATTTCAAGTCTGGTGGCATAAGGTATTCGGCAACAAGTAGAACTTCTTGTAAAATATTTCTGGACTTTCTCAACTGTGTTAATATCAGATACGTAATGCGGGTTCCAGACTGATGAGCTGTATTCAAGTATTGGTCTAGCAAATGTTTTGTATGCTCTTGTTAGTAGTGTGAAATTAACAGAGAAAAAGCTATGTTGGATTAGGTTAACAACTCTTAATGCCTTCTTGGCTATGTAGTTACAGTGGGCTCTAGCATTTAGATTATTAGAGATAAGAACTCCAACATCCTTGACAGAGTATGTATCAAATAAGTCGATTAAGTTCAACAGACTCTAAAAAACATTTAGCAGACTTTGTTAAAGTAACAATAGATATCTAAAATGTATTTTTAACTTTGGGGTCAGAACTTCACAAACTAAATAATTCTCTTTGCATTCTTTTTCTCCAGACCAGTTCATAATACTGCCATGAAGGTGGCAGAAATTACTGAAGCTGCCTTTAAGAAGGCTGTTCGTTATGCTACTGCAAAGCACATTTTAGCATTATAAAACTGACATCTTTCTCCATAACAGTTATCCAAAAAACTTCATATTATGACACACATCACTCAAACCACAACATACCACACAGCCAACCACCATGCCAAAGCTAACTCTACCATATACAAAAGAAGCATCAGAGATGACAGCCAGAATCCTCCAACCCCTAGGAATAGCAATAGCCCATAAATCCACAATCACACTCTGCCTGTAATTATCCAGAACCAAAGACAAAATGCAGAAGGATAAAAGAAACAATATTAATTTTCAAAATTAACTGCAACCATTGCAACCAATTCTATGTGTGACAAACTTCATATCAATTAAAAAAAAAAACAGAATTCATGAACCGGCTGACAGTTAAATGCCATGACCCCTAATCCCTAATCTTTACCCACAACAACAGCACATAGTACCAGTTTGATTTGAGCAACACAAAAACCACACTTCCACCTGCCAGGCTTGTGAGTTCATTGAAACCTGTAACTCCACAAGCAATTCCATCAGCAGACACATTGAACTATAACCAATCTATGAACCCCTCAGAATCCAAATCAACCATACATCCAACCAGAGACAGCATCAACTTCAACCAACCCATTCAACCTCCCGAAAGCAGTCCAGTTCCCCATGACCCTGACCTGATGTAACCTCCTTATCACAAGTTCCATCACTGATGACTCATATCTGACCCATCACAAGACCCTCATCTGATAGATCACACCAGAAGCCCTTATAAACAGAAGAACACAGACACTGACATCCCCTAAACTCCATTGCCTAACTTGGTAATGAAATATTTGGAAGCCAACCACAAGTTCAGAGAATGAAGCTTTACCCTCATTATAGAATTAATGTAGACTTTAAAAAAAAAAAAATCTGTGAAACTTGATCATTTCTATTGATTGTGGATGTGTGTACATTTAAATTTCCCACACAAAAATTGCATTTAAGAAAACAGAGCTAAAATTAATATATATAATATAAAATATATAAAATTAAAATGTATAAACTTGTAAGACAAAAACATTCATGGAGTTACAAATATTCACAGCATTAGTAATTATGAAATGATATTATTCTTTTCTAAAACTTTTGAATAGCTTCTCATTCACAGAAGTTGTGAATCAGGATCTTTTATATAGGACAACAAAACTGATTATTGCATTCCAAAGTGAAGATCTATGACCATGAGAAGAGTGGAACAGCCCAAAATGATTTATCTTTTTTTTTTCTTCTTAAAAATAAATAAATAAAAGAGAACACTGGGAATAAAAGTCAAAGGCCCCTGGAATTAACCAGAGTTAGTTTTTAGCTTTTCCTGAAACCTGAATAAAGAACACATTAGTGCAGATCATACCTAATAAATTTTGAGAATAGTTTGAGCAATGAAGGGATATGCCATCACAATATTTTTTTGATGATATATAGAAATGTGTATATTTTGGAATAATGCTAGAAAAGCATGATTTTGAACAAAAAAATTAGTCTGCGTTTAATATTGTGTACAAATCAAAAGCAGCTATTAGTTAGGTTTATACCGTGAGCATTATTCTACTAGAGAAACAATGCCATGAATAAGTGAACTGACGCCAGGGTACAAAATATACAATGCCCAGCATATAAAACTATTGGCTTAGCAGTTCACAATGACCTTGCAGTGATAAAACCAGTTTTTTTCCAACTTGAAATGTGTACTTCTAAAAAATCTGTGTGATCTCTTGTTTTCCAAGGAGAAGAAATTGTCCTAATGCAGGAGGACAACAACATTGAAATCATGCAGATTATTCTGAATTTCTGATCTTGTAGTTTTAAAAAGACATCATATTAAAATTACTTTTTGAAAGAAGATATATTACATTCATTCCAAATATAATTTATTAAAACATAATCACAGATTATTGTGAAGATCCATTAAAACATAGTATAGAATAGGGTTGTCAAACTCGCATCGTCACATTGTCATCAAGTGATGTATCATTTGATAAACTTTTGATAAAAGGGATTGGACTTGGATTGTTTGTGGCAATATAAGGATTCTAAGCTGTTGACATGTTTATCACTGCTTCCCAGCTCTGTCTACTCTTCTCCTACACTCATCTTGTACTTTATTGACAATAACCCTTGAGATGAATTAGTGAGTGAGCCCAAAGTCATCTGGCTGGCTTCTGGGATGAAGTGAGGATGAGGACTCTTTGTTTCTAGTGCAGGGCTATAACTACTACAGCAAATGTACCAATAAAGCAACTTTAGAGGTTATTTTTATAATCTGCTTGGATGTGCTGTGGAATATCAAAAGTAGGACACAGTTCAACAGGTACTTTTTGCTCTGGATATCAGACAATTAGACACTGTTCCTACTTATCAAAGAGGACAGTAACAAGCAAAAAAGAAGATATGATGTTATCTTATATACCAGGGTGCAAGCTATACTACTATTGTTAGATATCAGCATTATTGTTTCTTAAATGGAATTAATTACAGTCGGGGTATACATTAAATTTGACTGTTTTATTGTAAGAGCAATATGACTGACACACAAATAAATATGTTCATTATCATGCAGTACTTTAGGTGTCTGGGTATGTCACATTAATAGTAGACAAGCCTTATTATACTCTATTAACTAAATCCTGGCCCAGGGCATATTTAAAGTTCTCTATGATTTTTTTCCCCATTTCTAGTAGAAATGACGGATACCAAAGCCCATTTTGAGTAAAGATCTATGCTTATTATTGATACAAGATACTGATTAAGAATTATTATTTAATTCTGTAGTCTTAGGAGTATGTGAAAGTAATTCAGCAATGTCAAATACTGTACGATATAGAGGTAAAATTTGATAACACTAATAATACCAGGCAATATTACAGTGTTAGAAATAATGTATTTTTTTCAGTAAGAGTGCCAATATTTCCCATCAATCCACTTCAAAAGGAAAGCTTTATAAATATTACAACTGTAGCTAGATGGGTAAATCCAGATACATTACATGCAGCTTTTTATCTGTTTTATTGGTAGGACTACATTCCATTTCCTTCAGCAATTTAATGTGGCATATTTAGTATCCCTCTTTTAATTTTTCCTGACACTAGCCACAATGTATTCAGCACAAACAGTATTTGACCCAAGGTCAATTATTGAATTGACATAGTTGATTTTGAATTTGAATTTGAGTGGTCTTACTCAGATAGTTTAACTACTACAGCCATACTGATTCTGAGGAACTAAGACATCCAAACAGCACTAACATAATTTTAGCAGTTTTAAAATGAACTATAGTTGCATGTACATTCAAGTATAGAATACTTTACTGGGATCATTCTAGAACTGCTGAAAGATTGTGTTGTAAACAGGAGATAGGTAGTGTCATACTCCTTCCCCTCTGTTGAGAGAGGGTTGTTCAATCTTAATTGTCCCTTATCTAAACCTATCTCCTGTTTATAACACAGTCCTTTCAAGCAGTTCCAAGAAGGTTCCACACCTATCTGCACGATTCAGGTGATCCTGAGGTCACAGATAAACCTTCAAGTTGGCTCAGTGACTCTCAGAAAAAGTACTAAGGACCAGATGACTGCAAGGTATATAAAACCTTCCATTCTTAACCATTCAGTGAGGACTTATTGGATAATACGCAAACGTCTTCAAGGAAAAGCAAAGAAAGTCCAGTTACCTTTTGAAAAAGCACCTTTGGGACAACCATGACCTGGATGATTGAAAATATCTATTGTTTATGTAGCATTTATTCTTGTCTTGAGGTTGGAGATGGGTAACTAGAAAGAAATTGGGGGTAGGGAGATGCTTTTCTTCTTCAGACAGCAAATTTTCAAAAAAAGTTAAACTAAACTAAAACTTAAACTAAACAGTCAAACTGAGAATGGTCTGGATTGTAAAGATGTCTCAAAAAGCAGAGAGAAAGAAAGTGAAATATGTTATCTTAGATACTATTCCTCATCTTCAAGTCAAATCATCCTGAACTGATCATCCTCCTGTTGATGATCATCTTTCTTTGTTTTTTCAATACCAATTCCAAGCACACCAACCTTCAAACTTTCCTTACAAACTCTCTATGTCTCTTTTTTCTTTTCTTTTTCACTGTAGAATCTTGTATTATTATTTATTTAATGATTTTCTTTTTTTTTCCTACTGATCTTCCACATACACCTTCTTCTCTACATCAATCCTATATCTGAAGCTTCTATTTCTCATGTTTTGTTTCTGTTTTTAGACTTTTTTCTCCATTGTATTTCTTCTCTTTTTGTTCCCATCTGGCCTTTAGTAAGGTCATTAAACTTGAATTTCCCTTCCAGAAATATATGGAAGCTTTCAAAATTATCTAGATCAAAGCTGCTCTGCTTGGCAGGAAGTTGATGCATGGCTGTTTTGCCTCATGGATCCTTGTTATAGCTTGTCATCGTTTTTTGTGTGAAGATTGCCAGGATGCCCTAAGTGTGCCAAGGTGCTGAGGGCTTGGGTACTTCAGAAAACATGGAATAAATATTGGCAACTCACCGAATAGAATATTGAGTTGAAAACCTTTTAAATAGCAGAATTAAGTCTTCCTTAATGGCTGTTTTTTTTAATAGAAGCCTGAGAGTGTCTTCTGCCAATCTGTAATGGTCAAGTAATGGTGCTTTCCCTGCTTTGGTCCGGTTCATTTCCCATTTCTCAGGATGTAACTCAGTAGTATAACACATGTTTGGCACATATAGCAGAATGCAGCTCTTTAAACTAGAAAAATGAGAAAATGAGAAAGTCCTGCTTTTTACCTCACATCCTGATCAAAGAAGGAAGGTTGTTGTTTCTCTGCCACACTCCCGTCTGCCCAGTTGCTCCATTTTCCTTCCTTCCTTCCTTCCTTCCTTCCTTCCTTCCTTCCTTCCTTCCTTTCTCCATTCTTTCCCAACCACTCAACCATACACCCACCCACCACACCAACCTAACCACCCACCTACAACTAGGAACAATGTAAGGTATGGTACAGTCTGATTTTTGAACTGCCATTTTTCTTTAGAAAGTAGTAGAGATTTATAGCTTTAGCTTGATTCCTTTCTTTTTATGTTCTTAAAAATGTTTCAAAATGAATAGGGGACAGAGAGCTTGTGGGACTTGTAAAAAACAATGGTTATATCAGAGAACAATACCATATGCTGTTCCTCTCCAATAGAACATACAGTTTTACCTTAGATGAAAAGGTATACAACAGGTACACCATACTATCCATAATGGTATGAAAACATATAAACAGACATATATTCAATTAAATGAACATTGTTGCTATCTTGATTTCTTTTTATTATTCCCTGCAGACACGGTTATATTTAACATTTTGGGAGGGATTGTGCCTTTAAGTGGCATGAGGTATAAGGATAACATTCTAAAGCCCCTGTCACACAGCACCAACGGATGGAAAGAGGATGTAAAATGGAGAGAAACACTTGCCATCCATTGGTTAACACGATGCTTCCGTTATGTACTCACTGCATCTGTTTTTCATCCTCTCTATCCATCCAGCATCCGTCGACTGACATTTCATCCGCTCAAAAAGTTTTGAGCTGCACAAAACGTTTTGAGCAGAAAATGTATCCAACGCGTCCGTTCTGCATCCGTAACGCATACGGGGAACATCCATTCTACATCCATCATCATCCATTACGCATCTGCGATATCCGCTAGGCATCCGCTGCACATCCGCACAACTCGCATCCACGGACACAGGGAGGAAGCGAAATGGATGCGGAATGGACACAAAGCATTAGTAGCACGGACGTAGAAAGGATGAAAGCGGATGCAGCTCACATACAAAGCATTAAAACAGAAAAAACGTTCGAAGAGGGGACGTATCTCGGATATTTAGGATGTCTGCAGGATGCCTAGAGGATGCAAAAGGACACCAAGCAGAAAACGTATCCTTCCTATAAAAAGGGGAAGGAACTCACCTGGATCTCATTTTCAGTCCAGCAGCCCTGCGATACAGACCTCTTCAGTCTTCATCCGGCTCTTGCTCTTCCACAGAATCCAGTCATCTCCACCATGGATCATCACACACTCCTTTTGGTAGCCACCATCATTCTACAACAGTGCGAAGCCTTCTACAGGCTCTTTCATCTGTTCTACGGGAAGAAAAGGAGGCAGCCAAGAAGTGTCTGGCTCCAAAGATGGATCGCTAGAAGAGCAGAGTATGGACTGTATAACAAGCTGATGGTGGAGCTGAGGAACGAAGACCCTCGTGCATTCCAGAAATTCATGAGGATGCCACCAGCCATGTTTGACGAAGTTGTGGAGCGGCTGAGACACAGATTGACCAAGCAGAGCACCAACTTCCAGCCCAGCCTGGACCCTGGGCTCAAGGTGGCACTGACTCTGCACCACCTGGCCTCAGGGACCACGTACAGGAGCATGCAGTATGGCTGGAGGGTGCCACACAACACCATCAGCATTGTGGTCAGAGAAGTGGTGCTCTGCATCCGCTCTTTCCGCTGCACATCCACTTCGCTGTGCTCCCCCGGAAGCCCTGCAGATGTGCCATCCGCTCCCATCCACTTCTATCCGCTAGGCTTCCGTGGAGCATCCGTTTTACATCCTGGCTACATCCTCCCCCCGTTCGTTCCTTTCCGTTGTTGTCCGCTCTGCTTATGCAAATTCAGGGCACTTTTGAGAGCGGATAACAATGGATGGAACATTTTCTCGTCCGCTGTGTCCTTTTTACAAACGTTTTGCATCTGTCGGCTAATGTGACAGGCCCTTAAAGGAGGATAGGGTTAGGAACAAAGTTTCGATGTGATTTGAATCTTATTAATTCATTGACAATGATAACTGAATCCTAATAATTGACTAGGCATAGCCTCATTCAATTGGATAGAAATTTAGTCAGGATCAAGAAGTTTTATCATTCAGGTGGTATGACTTCCCAGATTGTAAACTTCCCTACTTTGCATATAGCAGAAGTTTAACTAAGGAAAAAAAAACAGCTAAATCTTCACATATTCTTCAGTTTTATCACTTTCTACATACTGATAAAATCAACTTCAAGGTTGTTATCTCTGCCTTGCAGAAAGCAGCTGAGTACCCACCCAACAACTGGTTGATTTATGTATCAGATATACCAATTTATTTCTGAATGAAGTTTTTAATTTCTTTCCATCCACCTGAAAGCTCACAGCCTTTGCTGTTCACATATGTCCAATTGATTTGTACAAGAATTAAACAGCCATTACCAAGCAGAGGGTTGCCACAAATAAAGCTAGAGTACACATTTTTAAGTAACTGCTTTATATTATGGCAGTATTTGGAATTGTTTTATATTATGTTTTCAATTTTTCTTCACAACTTGTTGCTAGTCCCTTTATGAATTTTCAATAAATATTTGACAAAGAAAGCAATAATATCAACATTTTGACTGAACATATACATAAAACAAAGACCAGCTGGAAAGCACTGCAATGTATTTCTTTCCCTTCATTTTTTAAATGTAAAATGGGTGACATTTCAGATATTTGGAACACTGAATCTAATCCTGTTTTCTGATAACAGGCACTACTCATAGTTTTTTTTATTTTGCTTGTTTAATAATGGCAGCATCATATAATCTCTCCCATGCTTGGATTTGTGCATGATTTATGCACCACAGGAAACTTCAGTTTAGTGTGTATGAATGTCAATGTACACAGACATATGTACTCATATTCATGTATGTATTAGACACATGTGTATGCAGAGTCACACAGATATATATGTATACAATAATCTTTGCAACAGGAAACTTATGCAATATGACTCATGATTTACAGGACAGGAAAGGGAGGCAATTCAACTTGGGTCTGGGATCTTTCTCATCCAATACAGAGTGAAGGGGATTTTCATCTGAAATGCCTGGTAAATATCTCCTTAAGCTGGTAAATATAGCTGGTAAATATCTCCTTAATGCAGGCAAGCAAATGAAATGATAACCTGGCTTTTAATTTTTGCTATTGTCTCTATTCTCATGTTGTCTCATGAGAAGTCAAACTTCTGAAAAACAATTCAAAAAGGGGCATAAAGTGAAAATTAGGTGGATATATATTTTTAAAAACAGTTTCCTCTTCATATTAGCCATTTGGACAGGAAACTTGCTTTGAAAGTTTGCATTTGTAATGTAAAACTAAATAAGCACATTCAAGATTTCTGAACTTCTTTCCTTAAAATGTTTGTTAAAGCTGCTACATCTTATAAATTAAACCTACAGACTCAAAATTAAATGCAAATGTGGGCAATTATTTGAAAGAGTGTTTGAATTCAGTCCAAGCATTCTTTTGAAAGGAAACCCAGGATCAAAATACAAAGGACTTCAAAGCATCCCCTTGAGAGATATAAAACCATTGGACTGGCTTAGTTTACTTTCAAAAGAAAAACAACTGACCAGACCATATTGACCTGCTTTGACATGTTGACTTAATAGGGGTCAGAGAGAAGCAGTGTGCTTTTGCAGGTGAACGTTGTCACAGTTCAAACAACAGTTGCAATTTCAGACAAGATGAAGCCTGAAGGTACAACAGAACTGCTCTACAAAAGCCTGCTAAATGTACACTCTTTTGAGATCCTACTCAGCATTGCAAACAAGTATGATACTTAACTGAATGTCACCCTATTCTTTTTAGTACCAATAGAATACAAATCATGAAAGCCTCAAATATGCACATATCAGGAATTGATTGATTGAGTGTCATCAAGCCATTTATTTCTACTGACCACATAATTTTTCCATGATCTATTCCTAAATTGTTCTTTCAAGTCTTCAATTGTGTGGTCTTGCCACTGTAAATAAGTTAATCCACCTTGCTTCTGGCTGTCTTCTTTTTTCCTTCTACTTTGCCCAGCATGAGAATCTTTTCCAGGGAGATGGATTTTCACATAATGTGTTTTAAATGTGATAACTTGAGTCTGGTGATTTGTGCTTTTATGATCTATTGGTTTGTTTTCTTGGCTGCTCTTGGTATTCTCAGGAGTCTTCTCTAACACCAAAGTTCAAAGGCACAAGATTCTTCCCATCCTGCTTCTTTAAAGTCCAACTTTTGCTTCCATAGAGGGTCCATTTCTGATCATTGTAGGTATAAGAACATCACAGCATTTGAATATTTTTTCCAAGGTTTTTGTGGTTGCTTTTGCAAAGGTCTAGTCTGTGACATAATTTTGAATATCATGAACATGGACTGGTTTTTTTTAGGATGTGGCAAAGGATCATCCACAGACCCACCCATCTGTTTACCATTGGTGAAAAGGATACTTTTTGAGTTGGACCTAGAAACAAATAGGGAACAATGAAGTTATTTCAGTTTTTTTTAGCAAGCAAACACACTCCAAGTCTTTCTCTCTAGTAAATAACTGTCACTACATTATAACACATTTAACTTTCCCTGCACTTTTAGAATGTTAATACTTCAACAATTTTAGTGGAACATCATTTTAATGGAACATCATTTTCTGTTTAAAACTGGGAAACCCCCCCCCACACACACACACAGGCATTGTTTCAAAACAACCATTTTA
>BLBF01016818.1:0-15556 GCA_015471245.1 Laticauda colubrina
GGTTGCTCGGTAGCTGGCCATCTCGGTCGCTCAGTTCTGGTTGCCACATGCTTCGGTCTCGCTCTTCGAGGATGATCCCATCCTCGTCACCAGTGTTCCGTTTGGAAATAAGGTGCGTGAGACCGGGTTCCAACAAACAGCTCTTTATTAAAACAGCATAGTGACTTGTAACGGAACCTTTACCCAAGCCGCGGCAGCCCTTCTTATAGCGGCTTGCTCGTAGCTTGTGGCCAATGACAGTTGTTCAAGTGTTTCAGCCCTCAGGTGGGCCAATCGGAATGGTGCTTAATTGACCAATCCGGGAACGGCCTATTCGGCCAAACAGTTTAAGATATTTGGAGTCTACCAAGTTCTGTATACAACAGGAAGATCTTAGATGTTTGTGTTTTTTCTGGGGTACAACAGGTTTTTTTTCATTGCTATTTTAACATGCGTCAGTCAACACAGTTTTAGGACCTTTATGAAGTGTTTGAGTGTTTTCTCTTTCAGAATGATAGGAAGCTGTGACTCAAAACATTAGGACTATCCTCAGAAAGCAATTTGAGGGTGATGAACCTGGTTCAGAAGCTGTGTGTGGCTGTGAAGTGGAAGATCATTGAAGCACTAGCTGAGCAAATGGACTCATAATTCTCCTATTTCCCATATCTGCCCAGACAGTCTTATCTGGCTAAGTTGGTGGACTCAGGTTTGTTCAACTAAAGAATGCCGTCTAATGGGTCTTTAGAACAGTCACTTCTCCATAGCACTGTCTTATTTCTGATTTAGATTTCCCTTGAAATTTAAGTACCTCTCCCCAGTGGTGGGTTTCAAATGTTTTTACTAATGATTCTGTGGGCATAGCTTGGTGGGCATGGCAGGGGAAGGATACTGTTAAATCGCCAGTCAGAGGTGGTATTTGCCTGTTCTCCAAACTACTCAAAATTTCCACTACTGGTTCTCCAGAACTGGTCAGAACCTGCTGAATACCACCTCTGTCCTCCACAATCTTATTGGTATTTTGAAGGGCCTGAAGATGTGGCTCTTTGCTGAGGCCTTTATGGAGTTTATTCTACGGACCAGACATAATGTCATTTCTCATGGTGCCTGCATCTTGCTTTGCAAGGCAGTTTATAATAACAAAAAGAAAGAAAATGAAAGTAATGTAAACAGAAAAAGTATAACAACAACAACAACAACAACAATAACAACAACAATAGCAATAATAGCAATAATAACAATAACAGTAACAATAACAACAACAACAATAATAACATAACAACAACAACAACAATAACAACAACAACAACAACAACAATAATAATAATAATAATAATGATGATGATGATGATGATGATGATAATAATAATAATAATATAAGAAACAATGCAAATGGAAAAATAACAAAAACATCAATATTAGCAATAATATGGATCTGTTGAAAGCAGAGAGCAAAGAAGGAGGGAGGTAGAATCTGCCATCCATCTAACAGCCACCTTTACTGTGGAAGTGAAATTATATAGTTCTAGTGATAATATTAATATTCCAGCTTGCTATAATTGGACATTCATTTGTTTGAGATAGTGTGAGGATCCTTCACCTTGAAAAGGGGATTAGACTAGAAGATATGCAAGATCTCTTCCAATCCTTCCATCATAATTTTATGATGAGTGCTTACTGCATAGCATTACATAAGAGAAAGAAAATATTAAGAAATCATAGTAGAAGTGGAAATGTATACCAAAGACAATACAGAGAAAGTCTGACTGCTACTCAGGAAAATTATTCTTAGTAGTTGGGTTCTAACTATTCAAAGATAAGAAATACATTAAAAATTGTAGAGGCTGATTTTTTTCCACAAAGTCCTACTGAGTTACCTGTTATATAACTACTGAGAGTTAAAAAGCGGGAAGGGCAGTTCTTTTTAAACAGGGATGAATGTGGCATGTTGCAAATAGTCGACTTATGACCACAGTTGAGATTGGAATTTCCATGTAGAAAATGCAGGGCAGTCATAAAGAGAGTCATCATGTGACCCATTTCAATTTTATTATGATTTTTACTCTGATTATTAAACAAATCACATCGTCATTAATTTCCCCAATATATATTTTCTGCCTTTTTTTTTTTTTTTTTGCTGTAAACCAGAAAAAGGGCTGGTTTAGGAGAGCATGGATGAGGAGCACCTTCAAACATTGAACAGCTGAGAGACTTTCAAAAGTTGCTTTTAAACCAGAAAAAAGGTTGCAAATCATGATCATGTGACTACATAACACGGCACCAGTCATCATTTTGAGTCAGTTGCCAAGCACCCAAATTGCTCTCACATTTAAATTATTAAATAAACTGTTATAAGTTGTTGACTATCTATAATTGAGAAATGTGTGAAGAAAATGTTGTTATATTGTCCTATGAAGTTTCCTCCAGATTTTGAAGTGGAGATGTTGTTGGTCAGTTATGGTAATAGTTATCAGCATAGATTATAAGTTGTTCCAAGTAAAGCTACATTTTTGAATGGACTGTGATGCTGTCAATATAAGTGGTGTTCAAGTGATGCTCCAGATGTTAAATTATTATGGTTGGTCACACAGTCACCAAGTGTTTAAATTGAAGTTGGCATTTTTACCCACCTACCAAATCTTTCTAAGAAACTGGAATAGGCAAACATTGTTGTTTAATAACATTAAAGGTTAATTACATTGTTCCAAGAAAAGTTGTCTTTTACAACTGACTGGTGCTGATTTTGTCAATGCTGATGGCATCCAAAGACTACTCCAAATATTTTGGGATTGTATCCAAAAGCACTCATTACTAGTGGTATTATCTTTGCTTTCTTTTGCTACAATTGTTCTACTTATATTTGCAGGTCTTCCCATTTTGTGATTTTATCTAGTTCTTTATCTTCTATTCCCATTGTCTTCAGTTACTGCCATGTCCACTATGCAGACTTTCTTATCAGTAATTAAGTCTTAGGTGTTATGGGCAAAGTGCTTTTTTTTTTGACATGTAATACTTGCCTTGTCATGTATCTTTTCTCTTCTTCATTTGGTCTTTTTTGTAGACCATTTTGGTCTTTCAAGTATTCAGTAAACCTGTAGGGTGCACTAGTTTTAATCTTCTTCATTGTCCTTCAACTATTCTTCCAACACATTTTTTCTTCATCAATCACCTGATGTATTTGCAACATTCCATGCCCACCTGTTTTCCTTGCTAAATAATGTCTGTCAAATGCCACTGCTGAAGGGCATGATTCATTCTCATTATTTTGTTAGTCTTCCTATACAGAGCTTTTATTATTATTTCAGAATGCTTAATATGCTAACACATGATATATCTGTTCATCATTTGCTATTTTGCTATGAGGAAGCAATTTCTCTGAACATCTCAAGTATTCTGAACAATGTTTCCTTTAATTCCAGAAACTATATGACCTTATGTACCTTGTTTGCTTTCTCAGAATTAAAACAGAATAAAACATCTATTTTAAATTGTAACTTCTGTTTTAAGTGAACTACTGAAGGATTATTTAGATGTATCTGCACATCCTTAATGTTAGACATAAGAAGAACCATCAGTCCTAGTGCAAGATTAATGGTTGTCTATTTTTATTGGATCATACTTTATGTAATGTGCTCCTAATGAAGGGCATTAATATATACACAATATAAACTGTATAGAACAATTGCATTAGCTCCTCATATGGTGAGCTTAATCCATTTGGTTCTAACATTCTCCTTCTGCCTTTTATCTTCATGTGTCATTATTATCAGCATGATGATTCAAACTACTGTTATAGGGCTTAAACAAATTCAAATAAATGAAAAATAATATAGAGCTGCCTGCAGAAGCTTAGCTTTAAAAGGCCAATTTCTAGTTTAACTTAAATTAAATGGAAATAATGGAAAATCCTTTGGAAAAATAGTACAGACCCAGAATACAAATCTTGCAAACTCCAATAATAAAATAAGCTAAACATCTTATTGATTTAATATTTAACTAACTGAAGGAAATTAGGAAAATTGGATCCAGTTACTTTTCAGCCAACTTTGTATAAAGATTTTTAAAAAAATGCCCAAAACATTGAAATAGATTTGAACTTTTACCCAAACATGATAACTCATAATTTATAATGATCCATAATCATAATATTCACAAATATAAAAATTAAATAAATATTTAGGATTTTTTAAGAAATGGGTTGGGGAATAAAAGATATATACCACAAATACTGTCTATAATTTTAATACACATGGTACATCTAAAAATATCTTCTTGCCTGAAGTTCAGATTTCTAAAGTTGATGAAGACAGGTGTTCTGTGATAGATTTCCCTCCGTAAAATCCCAATATTTTATACCCAATATAAAATTTGTCTCTTGTAATAATAATTGCTGTTCTTTATTTTTAAGTTTCAGTTTATTTCATAATGGCGGATTCTTAATTAAGATTGTGAATAAGTTAAAAAAATGCTAATTGGTAATGCTGTACATTGTTCTTTCGGGTTGCAACAATTTATAAATTAAAAAAATGTAGTTTAAGGTTGAACTGTGAGGTCTTTGGTGCTCTCTGACATCTCCTCACCAGCAATTAACACCCATATCAGAAGAGATAACACTAAGATTATTACTAGACCAACTGCCAAGTAAACAATACCCCAATTATTGAACTATCAATGCTGACAAACAAGATAACAATAAAAAATAACCTAAACAAGGAACCATCAAGAACATTCTACCAACAATGACAAGAGAAGCCACTAGTATGTAAGAATAAAAGCAAATTTCACTTCCTTACCTCCCAAGTTTGGTAATGAAACATCTGCAAGAAAACAACCAAGCTCAGAGAACACCAGGGACCCCATGATTTACAAATTGCATTTGCATTCTATCAATAAGATCTTTTAGGTACACCCTCCCTCCCCCCATTTTCATGCATAATTTTCCCTTATATAGTATCAAAGAAAAGAAAAATAATCCAGACACTTGTGACCATAACATAAACATAAATAGGTAAAATCTGTTAGAAATAAAATAACAATATAATACCACTTCTTAATTACAATTTCATGTTGTTATAAAACTACTTTTAATATGTTCTTTAAAATATATAAAATGCAGGTATTTAAAGGCTGACAAATTTAAAGCAGAACATACTTGCAGTACCACTGTGAACAATAAGAACTCAATCTGTGTCAAGAAATCCCCTTACCAAGACAACTTCAACCCCTTTCAAACACATCGCTTATAAATCCTTACTAGTGAATAAAGTGTGTGTGGGAAAGGTTAAGAAAAAAAAAGCAGTTCATACTTTTATTTAGTTCTTAAAGTCTGATCTAACCAGGAGCCGCGGCAGCTCTTTTTATAGAGAGCTGCTTGCGACTAGTTTCCAGTGACGGCTGTTGAGGTAATTCCCCGTTAGGAGAATGAGTGCATTCAAGGAGACATATAGAGAGTAGTGTTGGAATAATACACACTCAGTACACAGATACACTGTACAGTTAATGTAGGTTTTTACTTCCAGAAAGGTTTAAGCAAAGTTCAAAATAGGTAGTCCAAAAGTCATTCACAGGTTAATCAGTCAGTTTTTCCATCCAGGGATATTCCAGTAACAAAGTCCAGTGTCAAAAACAGTTAAGTATCAGACTTACATTAAATCCGGTAATATCAGTCAATTAGGAAAAATGGAGCAATAGCAATACTTTCCAACAGAAGGAAATAAAGATACACTCTCTTCTCTTCTGAGACTCAGATGAAGACAAACCAGGTTTCTGGCTCCATCTTATGGCCGTTTGAGAAACCACACCCAATTACATGCTCTTGCATTCCCTTAAAGAGACAGTATTAAAATGTTTATCCTGGTTTATATATTTCTAACCCAAATACCTGTTAGGTGTTTCATATTCCTAACAATAGCATTAATTATGACCCATCAGATCACAAATACTTCATGACAAAGAAAAGGAATTATGTAGTAGAAACATATTGTACAGAAGAAAATGTTTCTTTTATGATGCTATATAGCAATGCCAATTCTATGGAAGTATATTATCTACTAAACAAATAATTTCCTGCATATCAGGTGTGAGCATGCATGCATGCATGTGACTCCATTAGTAGCCTACTAATAAATCATCACCGATTCATCTTTTATGAAGCTGAGCTATTATTCTAAATAAAGTTCCCACTAAAACAGAGAAGTAAGAGAGTTAGTATGAACTATTTAAATCATTGTATAATAGATTTGTTATGTCAGGACATGTCATCCTGACTTATGACTGCAATTTGAATCAGAATTTCTGTCATACAGTCTGATTGTGATCTGCTGAGGCACTATGTGACAAGACCCAATTTTAAAGCCATTTTTATGGCAGTCCTTAAATGAATCACACTGTTGTAAGTCCTAGGTGGCTACCTAGGTAGATAACAAACTATAGTAAAACACTCAAATAAGAATAAACCATTCAAATCATAAACATTTTTAAAATAGTTGGAAAAACCTATAATATAATGGCAATGTTAATTTTCTTGGGAAAAATGTCCTGCAATGGATTTGTCACAGCCTATGGCATCTTAATGGCCCAAAACCTTGGGTGGAAGGAAGACTCATTCTAATTATGAAGTTATGGGAAATCTGATATAAGCAAAGGGCCTTTAAAAAAATATTTCTGCACCAGATAATCTCAGGTTTTAAAGGTATGCACCATCATCTTGTCAATAAATAAACAATCAGTGTACTTCATTTATATTTAGTATAAAGGAATTCCAGTAGGCTATAGGAGCTATAATTCAGCATGAATGACTATTTTTGAAGAGAAGTTGAAGGCTAAGATCAGATTTATGACCATACTTTCTCTATCCCTTCATCATATTATCAGTGTCATTCCTGGTAGCTAACTATATGTTATTCACTACCTTTTTACCATTATTTGTACATCCTAGAAATTCACAATTTTCCTATCTTAAATAATCATTCTTCCAGGGCATACACATATGTTCTCTATTTCTTTGTCCAATGCAACTTCCTTGATCTGTGATGTCTTAAATTGCAGATCTATATTCCTACAGATGTACAGCTCTGATGTAATTACCTTGAAAGAAGGGAAAAAGAAACTTATTAAAAAGGAAGCTTGAGAAAATGATATTGGAATGAGAACTATGAAAATATGTTGGTGGGGGAATTGGAAACTTGATTATTGTTATCTGCCTTCATATCTTTGACAAACTGAAACTTAGAATGCAGGAGAGTAGGAAGTAATATAATTCTCCTGACTAATCATTCTATGCAGAAACTTGCTATGGGTGCTCAGAGTGTAGTTGGTTTCTACAGTAAAAGGCAATGATGGATGAACTGAACTCAGTTGACATTTGGGAGTAAAATAAGTAAAAATTGCATTTATTTAAGGCAAACATGATTTAAATCTTTTAATTTTATTTTTTATATAATTTTATTTTAAGTTTTGGTAAATGAGTAAAAATTAATACAAACTAAAATACAGTAGGAAGGGAAAGATGAAATAAAAGAGAAAGCTAAAGTGCAAAAGGGAAAAAATAGAAGAAAAATATAAAAGAAATAAAAAAGTTATAAAGAAGTATCTTCTGATCTTCTTTATAGCAGTTATAAGTATAATTGTAGATTTACCTATTTCTCTAAAGTTACATCTGATTCTCTTCTTCATATAATCGATTATATCTAATTTTCAAAGTCATAGATCATATATTCATTTTTTTATATTGCTCAAAAAGTCCATTAGGTGTTTCCAGATAGCAATAAATATAGATTTTTTTTTCTAATCTAACAGGTCAATATGAAACACATTTATGTTGGTCTTCCTACATTAATTTTCAGATCAATACATCTATTTGCATCATGCAATGCCTGCCTGCCTGCCTATCTATCTATCTATCTATCTATCTATCTTTACTAAAATTAAAATATATAGATTTGTAGATGAACTTCTAGTCTTCCTTGGCCATTGTTATGATATGTACAGAATAACCCTTGAGTAACAAGGATATGCACATGGAATCGTTTATGAGAATAGTTATAAATAATTATCCAGCCACACACAGATACACTAAATTGAGTTCAGGTTTAATTTAAGAAATAGCACAGTCCAATAAATGGTCTAGGTCATATACATCTAACAGTCGAAAGAATATCCAATTACAAAATCTTCTTACTGGTTGCCTTTGTCATTTATAGTAAACAAAAATATCAAAGTACAAGCACAGCTTAGACAGCAACAGAATGTCAGAGATACAGAATGTCAGAGAGAGCAAGCCATGTTCTCCAACTCCCTCTTATGGCAATTCATGATACAATCAACCAATAGAAACATAGTACAAATCAATAAAGCTACAAACATACATTGTTGGTTTGTATATTGCCAACCCAACTAATTGGTGGACAGATTCCTAACAGCCATCATGGCCATTGTTGAGAATCCTGGGAATTGGTTTAGAGATTCCTGAGTTAAAGAAGGTTGCTACAGAGGATAACCAAATGGCAAACTTTGGTAGGTGCTTCAAGTGCTCCAAAATCTATAACTACATCAATATACAAAATTTTTCAAAATCATCACAAAGAGCAACTCTGCAGAGACCTTTTAGTTCTCATTCTATCCTAAGTGTTTCTTGACAATAAGAAATATGTCTTTGCTCCCAGAGCTGTAAATATCTCAGTTCTTCAATGCTCGTAGCTTTCTCCAGAGAGTATCTACCATTTTCCTGAAGCTAATGACAGAAAATAAACCCTCATATTCAACCTTGCTCAGGTGGAGACCACTAATTATAATTTCAGTTTTGTAGTGCACATTTTTTCAGATGCTAGGATACAAATTATATGATAGGATGCTTCTTTATCCTTTGTTTCATTGCTCTGTTTATTTCCCCTTTTAAATCTGACTCTTGTTCCACTAAAAAGTTGAAATTAAGTTTGTTGCTCAATCTTCCACTGCCGGAAAATAAAGTTCATATACCAAAGCAACAGGAAAGTCACACCCCCATCCTCCGAATTCACAGTGATTGATCAAAAATTTTAAAAAGATAATACATAAGTTATTGAATATTGTATTTAAATATTGATAGCCCATTTCAGGGGAGAGCTAAACTTAACATGTCCTGGAACCATGCTACTCAAAATAGTTTATTTTGCACTACAAGATGCACTCTCCCTCCAAAAAAAAGGGTGGAAATGTGTGTGCTTGTTACAGAGCGAATGTTGCTGAAGCCCCACTCACCTGCCAGATCTCACCTTTCAGCCTCTGCCACCCAGCAATTTAGCTCCTTGTAGCAAACAGCAAGCAGAAAACAGCCTGGTCAGTTTCAGCAGAGCCGGATTTAAGCATGAGCAGCTGATTGGTGGTTGGATTGGCCTCCTGGAATACTGCCGATCAGCTGTTCAAGGCTGCAGGGGTCACTGCCACCCATTGCCACTGTCGCTGCCTATCACCATCTCTGTATGTCCCACTTTTTGCCTTTATACATCCCATTTTTGGCCTACGCACATGCTATTTTTGGCTTGTTCCAGGTGGCCAGGATCACTGCAGGCAGTGTTGGTGATTGGTGGCAGTGGCAATCCCCACTACCTGGAACGGGCTGAAAATGGGATGCACGGAGGCCAAAAATAGGGCACGCAGAGATGACAATAGGCAGCAGCAAAGATGGGCAATTATAGCAATGATGGGCAGTGGCAATGTCCTCAACCTGGAAAAACTGATTGGTAGTATTCCAGGAGGCCGATCCGACTGCCAATCAGCTGCTTGTGCTAAATCAGGCTACGCTGAAGCTGACCAGGCTGTTTACTCTTTGCTGCAGGGAGACAACTTGCTGGGTGGCAGAGGCAGATTATTTTTTCTTGTTTTCCTCCCCAAAAGCTAGATGTATCTTATGATCTGGAGCATCTTATAGTGCAAAAAAATACAGTAATTCATAGAATTACACACTTGTAGCAATCATAGAATTTAAGATCAGTTGGCTTCCAATTATATTACCAATACCATTGAACATTGTACTACTATCATGCATGTAACACTAAATATAACACTAAATATAATTCACAAGAATATATTCAAGAATGAATTTTGCATATGCTAATGAAGTGCACACAAAAAAGAATAAAAAGTATTAAAAGTATCAGGGCAAACTGCTTGAAAACTAATTCATTTAAGGCAAAAATGGATTTGGTCTAACAACATTTTCTATTGGAATTTTTCATAGGAGTTGTAACTCAATTAATTCTAGATGGAAAAATATCTGCTTTGTTCTTGTTTTGAAAGGAATATAGGACAAACAACTAATTCTTTCACTTCCAAGAAGGTACAATCAACTCTACTACAAATGGAGTTTTCTGTTTGTTCTCCTACCCTAAACTCCAAAGAAAGCCTTTTCTCTCAAGCGAGCAGTACAAGTTGGCTGATGGTAGGTTATATGAGCTCAACTGAGGTACATACCCTATTGAATTTAATTTTGGCTAATTCTCCATGAAAAAAATAGTCTTATGCAGATTCTTCAATTGTTGTTAAATAAGTCATATTTATTTATTAAATTTCTATAGCTGTCCAACTCAATTAATTCCAGGTGGCAAACAATATCATAATAATAAAAACTATAAAAAAACACAAAACAGTTACAAATTTGTATACTTAAAATTAAAAGCAAAATAAAAATAATGAAATGCTTATCAGAATTCCCGCTAACCTTACCAGCTTTCTTAGAATGCCTCAAGATTTTAAAATTTCCACAAGATAAAAATAGATAGCAATCTTTAAACATAATAACAATGGTGGATCCAGGACTGTTCATAAATTATGAATTGGACCCTACAATGTGCCTTTAGAGATATGAAATAGCATTAACTTGATTGTCAAACGTATGCTTGTTTCATTCTATCTTAATTTAAAAAATATTTTAATTACACTTTCCCCATTTTTCTATCCTATCTTCCACTGCTAATTTTTGGCATTTTTCATCCAAATAAAGTCAGAAAAAAGATTTGGAAAAGACATTGGGATTACAAAGCGTCAAAAAACTTAAATATCTAGGAATTTGGTGAACAGGAAGATGTTCTTCTATAAAAGGGGATAATTATATGAAATTACTTCTACAGATGAAGAAAGACCTGACTAATTGGGGAAAACTACAATTATCATTATTAGGCCAAATAGCAGCTATAAAAATGAATATACTGCCAAAATTATTATATTATTTTCAAACAATACCCATAAAGCTAGGTAAGAATTTTTTTCAGGAATTTGATAAGACAGTAAGGAAATTTATATGAATGGGAGAAAAAGCAAAAGTAAAAGTGAAGACGTTACAAGATAGTAGAACCAGAGGTGGCCTTGGACTCCCAAAATTATCAAGCAGCAATTGGACTCCCATATTATCAAGCAGCAATTTTACTATGGGTTAAGGAGTGGCTAAACTTAAAAAATAAAAGAATTTTGGCAATAGAAGATCATGATCTCCAAATTGGGTAGCATGCCTTCTTATGGCATGAAAAGGATAAGATTTATTCCTATCTTCATAGACATCTGATAAGGGACTTACTATTATAAACATGGGAGAAAATGAAAAAGCATTATTTGAAAAGACCAAATTGGATCTCACCTATGGAAGCTATCTTATATCCAAATACAAGAGACATTTTAAAAAATGATTAGATATAAAGAATTAGTAGATGAACAAGGCAATTAAAACATTGGATAAACTAAAAAAACAAGGGATAATACTAGATTGGTGGGTATATTTGCAAATTCAAACTTTTTTTTAAAGATTTACAAAAATTGAATCAAATCTTGACAAGCAAGGAAATAAATTTTATAACACGAATGTGTAATTGTTTACTGGTGGTGGAATTAGAGGAGGAAATTGTCAAAGGATCAATGATCGCTTGGGCAAAAAATGTGGGTCATAACATAAATTTGGACGAATGGGAAAAGATTTGGACTGCGATTTGGAAGCTGACTTTGTCGACGGCATTTAAAGAAAATCAATATAAAATATTTTGTAGATGGAATTTAAGGCCATGTCACACTGCAAAAAGGGATGCAAAGAGGACACAATGGAAGAGAAAAATGTTACATCCATTGTATCCGCGCTAAAAAGGGGTGAAAATTTGCATAATTGGAGCGGATAAAATGGACGCGGGGAGGACGCAGGGCGGATGCAAAGCGGATGCAGAACGGAAGCCCAGCGGATGCAGAACGGATGGCGCGTTCGCAGGGCTTCCGGGGGGTCTCAGAAAAGTGGACGCAGAACGGAAAAAACGGATGCATAACGGATGCACAGCGGAAGCCTAGCGGATGCACAGTGGAAGCCTAGCGGATGCACAGCGGAACGGATGTTGCGCGTTAATGGCGCATGCGGGGGGGATACATTGCACAAGCCCCCCGGATATAAAGGGAAGCAGCTCGGAAGCAGGTCACCATTCAGAGGAAAGACCTGCTGCTGGACACTTTGAGTTCCTTGCCTGCCCTGCCTCCAAGCTTGCCTCCAAGCCTGCCTACCAGCCTGCCTCCCAGCCTCCTGGGCAGCCTCCCTGCCAGCCTGCCTTCAAGCCTCCATTCCAGCCTTGCTGGCAGCCTGCCTTCCAGCCTCCCTGCCAGCCTTGCTGCCAGCCTACCTTCCAGCCTCCCTGCCAGCCAGTCTGTCTGCCAGCCTTGGTGCCTGCCTTCCTGCCAGCCTTCCTGTCAGGCTTCCTGCCAGGCTTCCTGCCAGGCTTCCTGCCAGGCTTCCTGCCAGCCTTTGTGCCAGCCTTCCTGCCAGCCAGCAACACCACAACCATGGGCAAGAAGCGAAAGTCTCAGCAACCTGCCGCCATCCCTGGCAAGAGGGGCAGGGCCACCCTCCCGCCCCATGTCCCTGACTCTGCTTCTGCTGGGGCTTCTGCTGCTTGGGCTCGCTCTTCTCTTGCTGGAGCTTCTGCTGTGGCTGCTCCTGGCAGTGGTGCTTCTGCTGCGCACTCTGCTGAAGCTGCTCCTGGTCCTGCTGGTCCTGCTCGTCCTGCTCGTGCTCCTGGTCTTGCTGGTCCTGCTGCTGGTGCTTACTCTGCTGCTGCTGATCCTGGTCTTGCTGCTGCTGCTGCTGCTGCTGCTGCTGCTGCTGCTGCTGCTGCTGATTCTGATTCTGATCCTGCTGGTGATTCTGCTGCTGCTGCTGAGGATGATACTGATGCTGATTATGATCCTGCTGGTGATGTTTCTGATGATGATGATTCTGCTGCTGCTGCTGCTGTTGGTGTGGAGGAGCAGCCCCTACAACCTCGAAGTCCCTCTGATGAGGGCCCATATGGCCCTGCCAGAGGGAGGAAGAGTCGTTCGCGTCAACGGGAGAGGAGGCAGTACTTTATTGAGGAGGCGCACGAGGATGAGGTGCTGGAGTGGCTGAGAGAGAACGACTATCTGTGGCGGAAGGGACACCAGCTGTACAGGTACACCAAGCGAAAGCAGGCTCCTTGGAAAGAGAGGGAGGAGAGTCTGGGCTACACTTCAGAGGTGCTACTCGGCTGGTGGAAACATAGGCACACCTGGTACGGGAAGCTGCACCTCAAAAAATCTGGCCAGGCCGGGGTCAAGCTGATGGACAGAGAGAACTACATCATGGCCAGGTGCAGCTTCCTGGAGGGTGAGATCCTCCACCGAGCAGCACCAGGAGCCCATCTGTCTACCCTCACTCTCAGGCAGCCTGCTGCGACCCAGTCCTCTTCCAGCTGAGAGTCAGTCCCTGTCTCCAGGCAGGTTTCCGGGGAGCGTGCCATGGCGGAGAACCCCCAGGCAGGTGTTGAAAGCTTGGTGGAGAGTGATGAGGACTCCCTGGTGCAGTGGGAGAAAGGAAACATCGAGTCCACCACTGCCGAAGTCCCATCCACCCACATCGCCGCCTCCACAGGAAGGCAGAGAGCCAGACCACAGGAGGGGCAGAGCCACAAGGTCCTGGTGGAGATCAGGGACACCATTCGCACCAGCATAGTTCTCCTCTCTCAGCTGGTCCCCATCGACTCCTCCTGCTCCAACCGAAAGCCCTTCCTCAATTATTTGAACCAGACCCTCAAGGAGATGCCGGATCCCCAGTACCAGGTGGTGAAGGAGAGGATCTCCACGCTGCTACCAGGGCTACAGCTACCCGGAGGTCCAGCAGCACAGGCAACAGCCCTTCCCAGGCCAGGCACAGAGTCATTGGGTGGCACCATTGCCAGCTGTTCCACTGATGCCACCGATGCCACCCACGCCAATGATGCCACCAACGACATTGATGCCAGCCACACCACAGATGCCACCCATGCCACTCCTCACCTTGCTGCACAGCAGGCAGTCCCACTACACTACTCCTTCCTCCACCCACAGCCAAGCCCAGCCTCAGTACATCTGTCCTCAGTACTGGGGCTGACACCCCATGGCATGGAGGAAGGACCTCTCAGCATCGCAGGGATGAGCCAGCTGTATGACACCTTCCTGAACACACCGTCCCCTGTTGTCCTCTCAGGGTCAGGCACTCCCTCAGCACCTCAGACCAGCACTGCAGCAGCACCCACCTCCAGAGCACCTTCACCCTAAAAATTAAACTGGGCACACACCTCCGAGTGACCAAGAGGAGTTCCAGAGACTGGCTGCCTGGATATTTGTGGACTTTATTTGGACACTTGACTTGGTTCATGTTTACTTTAAAGGTTGTTATTAATAAAGTTTATCTTTGTTTCAAATGCTTGCTTCATTATTTTTTTTCTATAAAGTCTGGGTGGAAACTTTTAGAAATGGTTTAGCCTTTACATGCTTGTGGGATGGGTAAGGATAGCTGTGGGATGGGCAGGGATACCTTTGGGATGGGTTAAGATAGCTGTGGGATGGGCAGGGATACCTTTGGGATGGGTTAAGATAGCTGTGGGATGGGTAGGGATACCTTCGGGTTAAGATAGCTGTGAGATGGGCAGGGATACCTTTGGGATGGGTTAAAATAGCTGTGGGATGGGAAGGGATACATGTGGGATGGGTTAAGATAGCTGTGGGATGGGAAGTGATACCTTTGGGTTAAGATAGCTGTGGGATGGGCAGGGATACCTTTGGGATGGGTTAAGATAGCTGTGGGATGGGCAGGGATAACTTTGGGATGGGTTAAGATAGCTGTGGGATGGGTAGGGATATCTTTAGGTTAAGATAGCTGTGGGATGGGCAGGGATATCTTTGGGATGGGTTAAGATAGCTGTGGGATGGGTAGGGATACTTTTGGGTTAAGATAGCTGTGAGATGGGCAGGGATACCTTTGGAATGGGTTAAGATAGCTGTGGAATGGGCAGGGATACCTTTGGGATGGGTTAAGATAGCTGTGGGGTGGGCAGGGATACCTTTGGGATGGGTTAAGATAGCTGTGGGATGGGTAGGGATATCTTTGGGTTAAGATAGCTGTGGGATGGGCAGGGATACCTTTGGGATGGCTTAAGATAGCTGTGGGATGGGAAGGGATACCTGTGGGATGGGTTAAGATAGCTGTGGGATGGACAGGGATACCTTTGGGTTAAGATAGCTGTGGGATGGGCAGAGATACCTTTGGGATGGGTTAAGATAGCTGTGGGATGGGCAGGGATAC
>BLBF01016834.1:0-19159 GCA_015471245.1 Laticauda colubrina
TCATTCATTCATTCATTCATTCATTCATTCATTCATTCATTCATTCAATTTTTGTGCCACCTCTGGGTGGCTCACAAACATTTCCCTCCTTGTCTGGAGACAAGGGGGGGCGGCTCTTGGCACTTATTCAGGCTCCGAATGAAAAAAGGGCGGCTGAAATATTTACGGCAGGTCGGGAAGGGTCTGGCGGAGTGGAAAGTCAGCAGGCTGGTTAAAAAGCCATTTCAGGAAGCAATTAGGAAGAGAAGAGGCGCCTTCGCTTTCGAGGCCGATGCTGGCCTGGCATTTGCTGAGGGGGGGGGGGCACAGGAGGGCAGAATGCCAGTCAAGGGCAGAGCAGGAATGTGCTCAGCGTTTGCTTCTGGGAAGCCCAGTGGGGATTGTCCAGAGTGGTGACATTCGGTGTTTATATAGTCATTTATCTGTTGTGGCTCTGGGCAGTTCATGTAATTAAGCAGCCAAGCAAGCAACGAGGCCAAGAAACCTGCACAAATATCAATAAAAAACAACACCCCCTTGAAAACCAGATTAAAAACAGACTGAAAGCATAATGCAGGGGTGTCAACCTCAAGGGCCAACTGCGGGGTGCTTAGATCTGGCCTGCGGGGCTGGTCTGGAAGTGGCAAAGGATCCGCCCTGGAGCCTCTGGTAGCCAGAAGGGGGGAGGGCAACCCCCCCCTTGGCCTCCGAAGTGATAAAAGGGAGGAAAAGGAAAATATTTTGCCTTTCGGGCTGGCAGGGTTGTGCTCCTGCAGCCTATGAAGACAGTGTTGAAGCTCTCTAGGCTTCCTCTGGAGTCGTTTCTAGATCTGGTCTCTCTCTCCCAGCAGGGGATCAAGTCAGTATTTAAAAAAACCAAAATCACAGAAATGTGGCCTCCCTGTTTTTGTAGCTTTATAAAACCATGCCATGCCCACCCTGACCATGCCCCCACCGGCCCTCCAAGGCCAAACCCAAATCTGATGGGGCCCTCAGTGGAATTGAGTTTGACCCCCCCCCCCCAGCATCAGTGGGCGCAGCAGGCAAACTTGCGTCTGTCAGCCCAGCCCTCCAGCGTGCTCCAAACACTGACCGGAGCCCCAGGCAGAGACCTTCGGAGGCTGACCGGCCCGGGCCGACTGAGCCTCCGGGGCCAGGAGGTTCCCAAGGGTGGGCAGGAAAGGCCCCCTCCTATGCCCCCCGGGGCTGGCCGAGGAGCTCCGTAAGAGGCAGGACCGTCACCCGCCTCTTCTTCTGCCGGACCTGATGGCCTGGATGGGGGAGAGTGGGTGGGGGGCAGCAGGCCTGGGTGATATGGTGGCCCTTTGGCCAGACCCCTGCAGGCAGGACAGAAGCCTTGGGCCCATGGCTGTCAGGAGCCCTCTGCACCAGCCCTCCCCGGCAGCCCCCTTGCCTGCCCACCTGCCCTGCACCTCTCCACCCGCAGTCCCAGGAGGCTGGGGCTTAGGCCCTTCGGGGTGGGGGTGGGGGGTCAGGAAGGCCTTTGCTGCCTCCTTCAGAAAGGCAGTGGGGGGGCAGTGGATTTCTGCCTGAGGGATTCATGATGTCCGTCCGTCGGTCACAGGAACCCTCGTGCTATGGGCACGGAGGGGCTGGGCTTCCCAGGTGGCCGGTGGTTGCTGCCCTCAGCATGAGCTGGACTGGCATGGTGCCCCATCTCCAGGGCTGTGGGCAGAGCAAGCCCCCCACGCCTCCTGCCTCCTTTCCTCTGGCGTTTCTCCTGCTCAAGGTCTCCTGGAGGAGCCTTCTCCCCGGTGCCCCCTCCGGGTTGTCAGGTCTGCAGATTTGACGAGTGCCACTCCTTCCTCCGGGCCATTAACTTTATAGCAGTGGCACTTTGGCAAAGAGCCTGACAGGTGCACCCTCCCTATCCGCCAGGGGCTACCAGGCTGGGATGGGCATTGAAAGAGCTGGCAGTGCCAGCTGGAGCTCTGTGGGGGGGGGAATGCAGCTCATCCCACCATGCTGACCTTCATCTGATGAAGTCTTGACAGCCCAGCCATTGGCTCTTGCTCAGCAGAAGCTAAGAAGAGACCCCAGCCCCAATTTGCAGCCTGCTTGTCTGTCATGCTCTCCTGCTACTGCCTGGGCTGATCCTCCCTCCACCTGTCTCTGTCTCGTGCCACCTGTAAGGGAGAGCTTGCTGGGCATGGCCCTGGCAGCCCCACTTGTGCCTTCCCAAGGGGAGGAAGGGCATGGCACAGCAGTGGGGGGAGGGCTGATGAGCTGGGCTCATGGAAGGACCCGGGCACACCCTGTGCCAGACTGCTGCTGGGTGTGTGCCCATGCCAGGCCGCTCAAGCAGAGCGCAGGTCTCTCTGCCCTGCCCAGCCTCCCTCCCTCTCTGCCTGGCTACTTCTGCCCAGTTCGGCCAGCTGCAGCTCATGGCTGCTTTGTCTTCTGGGCCCCAGGTACGCCCTTGAGCCCCCCGAGGGCACAGAGCAGATTTTTGATATCGACGCCCAGACTGGAGCCATCCTGACCAGGCAGGGCTTGGATCGAGAGACGGCTGGCTGGTACAACATCACCGTCTTGGCCATGGAGGCTGGTGAGCTGGCTGGGGGGGGGGGGGGGGGGGTGGGGGGGGGGGGGGGGAGGTTGCACGGGAGGCCTTTGTGTGGGGAGAGCTGAGCCAGGGGTGGGGGTGCAGAGAGGCTTTATCAGCCCTCAGGACAAGCAGCACCACCTTGATTTGGGGCAGGGGGCAAGAAGCCTCCCCGGAAGGACTGGCTCTGGGGGTTGCCAGTGGTGTCCAGCTGGCCTCGCTTGCCTAATCATGGCTCTCCAACACAGCTCTATGTGGGAGGACGTGTCTGCTCTGCCCCTCCCTCACCCCCATTCCCCACCCCACTCCATTCCTGCTTGGTTTCCCTTCTGCCTTCTTGAAAGGGGCCTCCAAATGCTGTGGGGAAAAGGAGTGGGAGAAGGGCTGGAGGAAGGGCCCGTTCCTGTCTCTGGGGTGAGTGCAGATTGCTTTGGCAGGGGGGGCAAGGCTGCACAGGGGAGACCAGGGGCTTCTCCAGTCACCTGTTTTGGGGGCTTCCAGGAAGATTGGACTGCCATTTGTCAGAAATGGTGTAGGGTCTCCTGCTTGGATGGGGGATTGGACTAGATGACCTACAAGGTCCCTTCCAACTCTGGTAATCTGTTGTCTGTTAAGGGCTCCGTTCCCACGGCAGGTTTAAGTGGCTTCTGAGGTGCAGTTGGGTCAGTGGGCTGCTACGCAGCCTGTTGTGCAAGGCCGTTACGGTCCAGTGTGTGGAGAGCCTGTTGTGTGAATGCAGTTGTCATGGTTGACTCCAGCCCCTGTGCATCCCTGGAGGGCAGAGACCTTGAGGCCCCCTCCTCACTCTCTGGCCAGCCTTTGTGTGAAGACCCCACCCCAGTTCAACCGTCCTTGCTGTACTTGATACGCTGGAATGGAGAGCTGCCACTCAAGAGCTTCTTGCCCTGCTTTTATTGATGGGGCTGCTTGACTAGGGCTTTTGAGCCGGCTATGAATCCCCTCAACTGCCAGGCCATCCAGCCTGCACTTAACTGGGTTTAGTGTAATCATGGGATATTCCGTCGGACAGCTGTGCTTGAAAGAGAGATGTATGAGGCCTGCAGCCTCGACCCAGAGGGGACACAGGGGAGGACCGGGGTGGGGGGGCTGGTGTGTTGTGGTCTGTGGCATCGCAGAGAGCCAGGCACAATTGAGCAACAAAGATTGATAAGCCCTTGCTTATCAATGGAGACCGAGTGGAGCAAGTGGCCAGTTTTAGGTTTTTGGGTGTTACCCTAAAAGAGGACCTGACCTGGGGTGTCCACATTGCAGCCCTGGTCAAAAGGGCCCAGCAGAGATTCTACTACCTGAGACTTCTCAGGAAACTACAACTGAATGAAAAACTGCTGGTGACCTTCTACCGCTGCACCACAGAGAGCATCTTAACTTACTGCACCTCTATATGGTTTGCCAGTTGCACAGGGGCAGATAGGAAAGCACTCCAGAGGGTTAATGTCATTGCCTGAAGGATCATTGGCTGCCTTTTCCCCTCTTTGGAAGAGCTTTAGAGCTCCCGCTGCCTTAAGAAAGTTCAAAATATTCTCAAAGATCCATCTCATCCTGGGTACCTTTTTTTTTTTTTTTTTGGAACTATTACCATCTGGCACACGGTGCAGGATAATAATAAAAAGGACAAATAGGCTGAAAAACAGCTTCTATCCCAGGGCAGGAGCTCTGTTGAATTCTACCGTATAGTGCAGTGTTGGTGCAGTCAGTCAGGGTCAATGTGTGGAGGGTGAAGGATGTGTGTTTGTGTTGATTTTCACGGTCATGATGTGCACTGAAGACGGTGTTTGACTGATTTCGTTGTTGTATGAGGTGCAATAACAATAAACTAAATTAAACTAACTAAACAAAAACCTCCAGTGGCATTCCAGCTATCTGGTGCAGGCAGCTCCCCGCTAAAGGGACCAGGGCACGCTCCCTTGGAGCACAGGGGGTTCTGGCAAAGCCATGCTAGCTTTGGTGGGGCTTGCATTGTTAACGCTGATTCGTGGTCTTTAACATAATTCTGTGGATGGCCTCCTGGGCCTCCTCCAGTTTTCTACCACTGTGTGGGTTCCCCCCCCCCCCAGCTGCTTCTTCCTTCAGCCTGATTGGCGGCTGCTTATCCGGTCCAGGAGATCTGGTCTGCTTCCCAGTCGAGGGGGATTCCCGTCCCTCTGTCGGCCTCCCCCTCGGCTCTTCCCGCAGTTTCTTCCTGAGAAGCTCAGCCTGGTGTTGGGCGATAGAGACAGGAGAGAAGCGGAGCAGGAGCAGGTCAGCATTTCCTTCATTTCCTGCTGCCACCTTTGCAAAGCAGCTGCTGATCCAGGGACTTTCCTTTCTTCCTCTGACTTGCATTTCGAGGAGCCCTTTCCTGTTGTTCTCAGCATCCTTTGCAAACTCATGATGAGACCTCCTTGCCCCACCCAGACTTTGCCATCCGGCCGGCTCTCCATCGCCTGCCGGCTCTCCATCGCCTGCCGGCATCCTTTTCGGCCTGCAGATTCTCTCAAAGCTTTTTGTGCAGACACAATGCCTTTTTCTACCCCATTTTTTAATTTCTCGTTGCAATTATTTGCTATTGTCCTTTTAGTATCTCCTTATTTAAGGAACCCCCCACCAATCTGTGAGCTCTTTTCCCTTTAGTTCTCCTGCCATAGAGCTCCATTTATTAAAAAAATGGTGTTCTGAAATCTGAGGCACATATTAAAATCCCCTTAAAATTAAGGACTCTGTTATTGTGCCATCCGTTTCCCTCAGGGCTCCTTCCCCTTCCTAAATTAAGCCTTCCTGTTGGAGGCTTATTGGCCTTCCGGGGGCTTCTTCCCCCCTCCCAAAGAGAAAGGGGTGGGCCAGGCCTCAGGTGTTTCCTGGAGGGGCTGTTGGAAGCTTTAGTCTCCCAACAGATGTCGTGAAAATGAACTCATTAAAATCAACCATCATCCACATCTTCTCTTCGGTCAGAGGGTCAGTCGTAGATTCTAAGGATAACGCTGTTTGTTGCTCCTCATTGACTCAATGACAAGGCTACGAACCTCCTGAGCCTCTTGCTCCATATGTCCTTGCCTGGACAAGAGGCCCCATTTCAGCCACGCCCGGATCCTTCTCCTCTTAAAGTGGCCTAGAGGGTTTCCTGCCCAGGCAGGGGGTTGGACTAGAAGAGCTCTAAGGTTCCTTCCAACTCTGTTGTTCTGTTCTGTTCTGCAGGGTCTGCATCTCAAAGCTTCAGAGAATCCCATTTCAGGTTCCCCTGATCTGGTTTACCTCACTTGGGTCAAACAGAGATCTTGTCCACCATCCAAGTAACCCAGCCCTTGGTCCCTGGGACCCCATTTGCTCAGTGGGCCAGATCTATGGAGATTTTCCGTCGTCCAGGTCATGGTTGCCCCAGAGGCAACTGGGCGCTTTCCCCCCTTAGCAACGTCTCCTCCAAGGAACGTCTTCAGAACCTTCCCCACCATTCAGTCAGGAGCGAACAACGTTTTCAAGGAAAAAAGAAACAGAAACCAAGAAAGTCCAGCTGCCTTTTGGGAAGCACCTTCAGGTTGCCCAGGGGTCACTCTCTGGTGGAAGGCCTTCTCTTCCAGGGATTGGAAGCTGGGTGGGAATCCCCAGGAGCTTCACTCCCATTACTCCATCCCTGGTGGTAGCTCTTCTGTGGGATCCTTGGCGCTGGTTTGCAGACGTCTCCATACCTGCTGGCGGGGCAGTGAACCCTCTGCAAGGGAGCCGGCTCTTAACCCCGCGTGGCAGAGAACCTCCCCCTAATGGCTGCTTTGTCAGCAGGAACTCCAGGGGAAGCTCGCCCTCCCCACTGACAGCAGCAATCGCTCAGGAGGTGCCCCCCCCCCCAGCTGAGCCTGCAACTCTGGCCCAACTTCTCCCCTTCCTGCCGCTGGAGGGGCTCCTGCTGGGCGCCCTGATCTGTTCCGGGGGCAAGGCTGAGAGCAAAAGCTTTTCTGCCAAGCCTCCCCCCACGGGACCTCCGAAGGGGCTGCTCTCAGCCAGGGGGGCCAGTCAGGAGTCAGCAGCACCTGGTCTGACCCTCACAAGCCAAACCAGGTTTCACCAGGCCTCCGGGTCAGGGTGCAGGAGAGGAAGCTCCTTCAGGGGCGCTGGTGTCCTTCTGGCACCCTGCGCTGTTTCAGCCAGGGCCCACAGCCTCCCTTTTGCCCCCAGCCAGCCTCCTGCCAAGCCCCCCCCCCCCCCCCATGTCGCCTCCAGAGCTGGCCAGGAGGAGATGGCGCCAGGACAGGACTGGCAGCAGAGAGACAAGCCCCTCGGCTTCTCCGGCCGTAGGGGCTGAGCCACCCTTGGCCAACTGGAGACTGCCCCTTCTGCACAGCCAGAGACCCTCCTCACAGTCCAGGCCAGGCTCCCTCACCTCACCTCTGTGCCCCCTCGGCCCAGGGCAGCCACGGGTGAGTTTGCCTGCACACACACAACGCGTCCCCTCTTTCTGAGCTCCACATGGAGGCAAGGGAACCAGCCAGGCTTCCTGGTTGCTTCTGGGGCACCAGGGACCTCCCTCTCCTCCCTCCCCCTTCCCCACCTGCCTCCCCAAAGAGGAAGCCCCAGCATGAAAGCTGCTTTTCCCCCACTTCAAACAAAGGCAGAGGAAGCCAAGGCCACCAGTGGGGGGTCCTCCGCCTTCCTTTGAAGCCGCTGCTGCTGCTGCTGACAGGCACTTCCTCTCCTGTGGGGCTCAGCTGGGCCGGGGAAGCTGCGCTCAATCGCTCCTCAAGGAAGGAAGGAAGGAAGGAAGGGGCAGGTGTGGCGGTGGCTGCTGGATTTCGCTCATCATCCCAGCAGCCAAAGAAAGGGGAGGGGCTTGCCTGGATGGGAGGTAGGAAAAGAGGGAGGGAGGAGCCCCACTGACAGGAGGGCAGGGGATCAGAATTCTGCCCCCACCAGGCCCTCATCCGGTGCCCTCCGACCGGCACCCTGGTCTGGGCCATCACGGGTGAAGTGCCCAGATTCCCAGGCAAAGCCTGCCCACACAGAACACCTTGCGGGTGGGGAGGGCACCGTCCTGTGTAGTGGAGCAATCAGCCTTGCCACCAACCCCCACACATGCCGGGGCTGTGCACCCCCCCGAAGCAGTGGTGGGGAACCTGGTGTCCCTCCAGAGACGCCCCAGGAACTCTGTGGCTGCTGCTCCTGCTGCTGGTGAGGGTGGAGCTGCCCCTGCCCGGATGCGAACTTTTTGCATGCTACACAGGCTCACTCCTTGTGTCCTTCTCTGCCCCAGCCCCCCACGGAGACCTCTGGGTGGCCACCCCCCTCCCTGGCCTGCCTGCCTGCCTGCCATGGGTTCCCCTGACCAGGTTGCCCTCCAGCCAAAGGGGTTTCTGGCCCAGACATCCCTGCTTGTTGGGACCCTTCAGGAGAGTAGCCTCAGCAGGTCTCCTTGAGGCCACTTGGTCCACCTCCGGCCCCAAAGTAGCACTGTGGGGGGAGGGGAGCCCCCACTCTCTGGTTGTGGCTTCTCTCGAACTGCTTCCCTTGCGCTCCAGCCGCGCTCAGGAGCCCCTCTTGGGCTGCTCCTGACCAGGCTCTTTCAGGCAGCCCAAGAGGGCTCTGCCCCAACCCCCACTCTCTGTTTTGGGGGGACACCCCCCAGGGAGGGCCCCACTTTTTCTGTCTCTGCCTTTCTCTGCCCCACTTCCTCCTCTGCCCACTCCGGGGTCTGGCTGGTGCAGGACGGAGTCAGCAGGAGGCCTGTCACCCGAGGCGAGGCGCCAGCAGGAATCGCCTTGCCCTTTCGTGGAGAAGCTTGGCGGCCCTGCATGGCCTGCATTTGCTTGGCTTTGGGCTCCGGTCGATCCCAGAGGCTTTTCCTTTGCATCCCAAGCAGCGAACTCCTCCTGCCCCTCCTCCTGCTCTCTCCCTCTCAGGCTCCCCAGGAACAATTTCCCCCCCTTTTGGGGGGGAGAGGCTTGGCGGGGCTCTTGCCCCTGGCTGCTTTGCTGAAGGCCCAGCGGGAGGGGCCTCAGGTTCTGCTGGCTGCTCAGAAAGGAGCCTCCCTCATTCAGGAGGGCAAAGGAATGATGTCGTTTGGGTCGGGGGGTGGGGGTGGGCAGCGAGAGGCTCTGGTCCACTTTGCAGAGGCAGAAAAGGTGCCCCCTGCCCTCTCAGATACCCTCGGGGTCTTGCCCTGCTCCGAAGGCAGAACTCAGGCCGGACGGAGGGCGGCGGTGGGGATCACTTGAAGGAGCAGGCCTGGCCCCCCAGCCCCTCCACCATCCGGCCAGTCGTGTGCCGGGGGCAAGGGCTGAAATGCAGGCAGGAGAGTGGGGGTGAAGGCCCTGCGTGGCATGGGGCATCTGGTTCCGAGGCTCAGCTGCAGGCAAGGCCCCTTGCTGGGAGGGTGTGGGGCCAGCAGGCTGGGCAGCCGCCGAGTAGCCTGTCAAGTGGCATTAGTGCCCGGGCAGAGGCTGGCGGCTCTGCTGTCAGGAAGATCTGACTCATCCATTTTAGTTGTCCAGGCACTCCTGCTCCTGACATTATCCTTCTCGTTTTGTAATCATGAAATATTAATGGCGGATATTGGATTTAAAGTGCAATTTATGTCTGAGTCCCTGGCTGGGAAGGGCAGCTGCAAAGGTGAGCCTGCAGAGAGGGAGGGGAGGGGTTGGCAGGGGAGTGGCGTGTGGGGTAGGGGAGAGGAGCCCCCCCCACCCTGTCCAGGCCCTGCCTCGGCTTTTTTGGGTCAGGAGCAGCAGGGGCTCCCTCAGCACGGAAGGAACCGGGAGCCCCACCACCGGCGGCCATAGGGAGCCCCCATCTTCCCCATTCTGATGCCGCAAGTGCCGTGGCTTAACTTTGGGTGGGGCTGTGCCCAGCCCCTTCCTTTTTCTCCTGCCCACTTTTGGAGGGGGAGCTGAGCTTGTCCAGGGATTAGGGGGTCCCAACGTGGAGGCAGCAGCTGGGCTGCCCACTCAGCTGTGGCAGTCTTTGGGCACTGGGCTGTGGTCATGGCCGGCCAGGAGGACGTGGGATGGCTCGGCAGGTTGGCCTGAGGTCCCAGGTGAGCTTTGTGCCAGGGAGCCTCCCGCCCAGCCCTTTGCCTTCCTTCCTTGGCTCTGGCAGGGGCTGGCTGGGGGGAGCTTTAACCAGAGCTGCAGTTTGGGCTGCTGTCTCATTGCCCTCTGACACCCCCCCACCGGAGAGGGCCGAGAGGGAAGAGGAGAGGAGAAACGCCCAGGGGTCCGACACCCCTGGGAAGAGAAGGGCCAGGGAAAGTCAGGGGGCACCTGCCAGGGCCTCCCTCCCTCAGCCTCCCCAGGCCCCATCCAGCTGGAAGACCCTCTGGGTGTGTGGGGGTGTCTCCTCGCCAGCTTCCTTTGGCTCTTGCCCCCTGGGGCAGAGGTTTACCTGCATTGGGGGCTATTCCCCCCCCTTCCGCCTTACCTGGTTGGGCTGGCTGTAGCCTCCCCCCACTGCCCCTTGGTGGGACCTCCCCCAGTTCAGGTGTGCCTCCCATCTTCCAATATGTTCCCCCTCCCCCATTTGCAGGAGCAGCTCAGTTTGTGGGGGAGCCTGGGCTCCAGGCCACAGCCCTTCTCCCCTGCTGCCCTCGGGCCCTGCCCAAAGAGGGGAGCCCTCCAGCCTCTCCTGGCCCCACATCCCCCTCCCACTTGTTCACACATGCACACCCAGCACCAGTCCGGGTCTCACCCACACACCGCCTGCCACTCTGGCTGCTAAGGAGCAACACCCCAGATTTCCGGGGGTGGCTGCTCAGGGCCAGGTGCCCCTGCAGGGGCTCTGGGTGAAACGGAACCCTCATCCCCTGCCCCCCAGGTGGATCTTCCCCCGCCCCCCAAACTCTGCAAAGGGCCCCCCGTCCATCCCCCTGCTCCTGTGTGGGGTAACTTCCTGCCTCCACCTGCAGCGCCTCCTGCGGAGGAGGAACCCCTCTCCCGGGGCCCTTCTGGTGGGACCAGCAGGTGGCAACCCCCCCCCCCCCCCGAATGGCGTCCTCGGATTAATGGATTCCAACTCCAGGAGGAAATGCAGAAAAACGGCATGTTTAATTTTAATTTAGGAAACTATTTAGGTAGCAGCCTTGTTTCCTTGCTACTGTCAATCACATTTTCTCAAGGCTGACATCAATTAGTTTAAAAATATTGAATGTAATTTTGCCTGACACAACATATTGCAGCCTTTGCAAAATATAATTTATTTTAGAAGAAGAAATAATTAAACTAATTTGCATGTCAGTCAGCCAAGCTGGGACGCTGGGGAGGGAACTGCTGTTGGAGGCAATGGATCCCCCCCTCCTGGTGCCACCCTGAGGCACAGCCCTCTGATGGCACCACACCCCCCACGCCCCCCACCCCACCCAGCAGCTTTTCCAGGGTCGAGAGGCCCACGGGACTTCGGGCATCTCCGTGGAAGCTGAAGCTGAGAAGGGGGCAGAGGGGGCTGAAAACGGAGATACAAATCTCCATGCACTGTATACAGCATAGCATCCAAGCATTTTAAAACTATTTTATTTCTATCATCTCTGTTGATCTACCTATCAAATTCATACGGCTGCCTTTCACACAAGGTGACTCTACAGTAAAGCCACTTCCCTGGTGCCAAGGTAAATTCTACCCCAACAACTAAGTTTAAAATTAAAAAGTGCTTAAAGCCCCTCCATCGAAGGAAGCGGTGGGGGTGGGGGTTTGTCCTGGGCAAAGAACAGGCTTTGTGGCTCTTCTAATCCACAGCTGAGGGGGGCTGTCTGCATGGGGGGGGTACCTCCGGAGGACCAGCCATGTTACAGAGAAGGCCACTTCTGGGGTCTCAGTAGAGGACATTGTTTCGTCAAAGGAGTCCCAAGTGTGCCCACCCTGCAAAATGGAGCCAGCTGGGCGCTCCCTCAGGCACCCAGGCCCTGTGCCAGGCAGCGCTTTGTGGGTGGGGATCGCCCTCTCCGAGGCAAACCGCCCGCCAGTGCAGCTCGGGTGGCAGACCTCCTCCGTGGGCATTGCAGACCAGCTGAAGCTTTCAAGGCAGCCCCATGGAGCCCAGCTGCAGAGGGAAGAGGACAGGGGCCATTGCCTCAAGGACCCCCCATCTAGGAAAGGGTGCGCACTTGTGCACGAGATGAAGTTGTGCAAGAACCTCTCTGGCCCTAGTTGGTCTGGAGGCAGCGACCTGGGGTCCAAGAAGAGCCTCAGGTGGCCCATCAACCTCGAAGGGGGGGAGGTGCCACCCCTTCTGGGCAGCCTGAACACCCACAGAAGCCCCCTCCCCCCTTTGTTAACCAGAGACGCTCTTCCCCATCCAACCCCACCCCGCCTCCGGGCCCCGCGACTGAGCCTTGACAACCTCACCTGGCTGACCCAGGCTTCAAAGATGGAAACGCAGTGAGCTCCCCAGCAGCCTCAGGCCGACTCCCCACAAGAGAGGAGAACGTACCGAGCCCTGCAGCGCCCCACACAGTGGACCTCTCCCCTCCCCCTCAACACCAGCTGACCCCTGAGAGGAGGGGAGGAGAGCCTGCGCCACGCCACCCTCCCCAACTCCCAGGCGTGAAGTGGGGGCTCCCTGGTGCCCTCTAAGCTTGGCCGTTTTCTTGCAGGCGTTTCAGGACTCAACTGGGGAACATCATCAGTGCTAGGAGGGAACAGGTTGTGCTCTGCTTGCACTGACGATGCTACCTAGTTGGGCCCTGAAGCGCCTGCAAGAAACAGCCAGGCTCCCTGGTACCAAAAGCCTCTGGGAGGCCCCACCGCTGTCCTGGCTGTGCCACGCTCCCCTCCAAGGAACTAAATCCTGACCTGACAGCTGACTCGCAGGGGTCCCGATCCTGTTTCTTCCAAGGTCTCCCCAGTGGCAGGCCAACCTCCTGCCCCGTCTTCTCCTGAAAAGGAAGGTCCGAGGCTGACCAGCTGGAAGTTGTTGGGGTGCAGCACCTCCTCTTTCTCCCCACCCCCTCCTCCAGAAAGACCCACAACCTGGCCTGCACACAACTGCGGGAACAGCCCCCTCCGCCCGGCTGCTTCAGTGCTTGGGCTTCCGAGTTCAACTTTGCTCTAAAGTTGCTTTGCTTGTGGTTTTCTTCCGGAAGCCCCCAGGGAGGTTTCTTTCTTTGCGCAGCGGCTTCTCTGCAGGCCCAGCTCAATCCCATCATCCGCTCGGGTCTGGCTGGGCTCCTCTGTGGAGCATGGCTACCTCAATTGCACTGGGACAACGGTGGCTCGAAGCCAGCCCCCCCCCCCACTGTTGGGGAAGGCAGCAAAATACCTCCCAGCATGCCCCCCCCAGCGCCTGTGGTGCCCCAGCCCTCCCAAGCACCCCTTGCCTTCGGGAGAAGCGCCCAGGGATGGGCCTGTGCTGGTCCTCCTCCGCCCCCCTGGCCCAGATAAAGCGGCAGGTGGGAGGCCAAAGGGCCCTGCTGTGAGAGGTTGCTGAGCTAAGCCTCTCCATGTTGGGGAGGGGAGGGGTTTTTCCAAGGGGTGGGGCTGCAGCCAGTCATGGCCACCAGAAGGAAGGAGGGTGGGGGGCTGGTCTCTTGAAAAGTTGGGGTGGAGGAGGGCAGATGGATCCTTCCAGCTCCCATTATTTCTGTCCTGAAAAAGCCTCCAGGTCAGGCAGGGATGAAAGTCTGATTTTGGCAGCATCATTTTGGTCTTTCCTGCGGAGAATTTTTGGGGCTGGGGGAAGAAGCAACTTCCAACAGCCTCCCTCCCTCTCTTCCTTCCAAAACCCCAAGCATTTTGCGTGCAAAACTGGCCCTTCCCAGTGCATTTGGGGGGGGCAGAGGGAAGATGGGGGCCCTGAGCCTCCTTCGCCAGGGGAGCTCACTGACCGGGGCAGAGACACAGACCTGCGATCCGGCTGCCACCTTTTGGGAGGGTTGGAGTCCACCTTTTGCTCATTAGCTTCTGAGTTGGATGACCCAGATATGAAGCCAATTAAGGGAACCTCAGCCCAAAACAGGAGGAGAAATAAACTCTGAAGGCACCCCTGGAAAGTCGACCCCTTTCCCGCTTGGGGAGTTTGTGAAATCTCAGCCATCAGCAAAAAATCACAATAATTGGAGGCAAGATTGGAGATTTTCTTGGGGGGGGGGGTGCTGATGGCAAAACCGGGGAGCAGGGGAGGAAGAGCGGGCAGGGATGTCCCGGCTGACATTGCTGGATCCAGGGCTGGAGGGACAAGGGACAGTCAGGAGGTTTGGAGTAACTTTCTCCAGCCGGGCTCCTTCCTTCCTTGAGGGAGCCGTTCCTTTAAAAGGGGGCCCTGAGCCTTTGGGCCACCAGGGACAGGTTCCAGCAGGGGGGGCTTCCCACACACGCACACACCCCTCCTGTTACTCACAACCATAGGCCCCAAAGCCAGTAAGGCCTCTGTTGTACTGGGGGGGGGGGCTCCTGCACACCTGCTGGCTGGGGCTCCTTCCCTCATGCTTGGGGGGGCTCCTGCAAGCTCCTTTGTTGGGGGGTGCCATCCCCAACTCACTTGGGGCCCAGCAGAGGGTCCACGTGGGGTGAGGCATACATGAAATCCTGGGATGGCAAAGCCAGGTCCACAGTGGGGGGGGGCATAATTCAGAGGCAGCCGCTGATGGACAGGGGGGGGGGGAGCACCTAGCTAGGGGGCTAGGGGGGGGGGGAGCAGCTATTCCTTTATTAAATTTGTTACCCCTTTCACTGACAAGGTAACTGAGTGGACTACAAGTGGGACATGTATGCATGTATGTATAAAATTAGGAAGACTTGAACTTCTTCCTGAAGTTAAACGAGGAGGAGAATCCAGTATTGATTGCTAAAATTGGCACTTTGATTTTTGAACATTGTTGAAAGGTAACAATCTTCCCTGTTTGTTGGCAATGCTTAAAACTCAACCATTTGGGAAACAGTGGATCCCAGAATATGACGTTGATCTGCCTCTGTTGGGGAACTGGCGCACTTGCTGAGTGGCTGATCTTGCCCTTCCCGTGGCCAGCTCCCTCTGTGGCCCTGCCGGACTTCCAGACGGCCTCGCTGGAAGCTGGAACCCCCCCGTGGGGGCTCAAACTTCTTTGGCTCGGGGCTAATCGAGCAGTGCCCCATGTCGGCTCGGCTGAGAGCTGGGCGCAGGCAGGAAGGTCTGGTGGTAGACCCAAAATGCCAGTCGGTCCAAGAAAAGAACATAGAATAACAGGCTCGGATGGAACCTTGGAGGTCTTCTAGTCCAACCCCCTTGCTTGAGCAGGACACCCAGGGATCCAGATGGGACCGTGGTGATGGTGGCCGAGGGTCAGCCCTCCTTATTTAGAACTGGGTAGCTTCTCTGGTGGTTGGGGTGCCAGCCTGGCATCTGGGGCTTCTGCTACTCATCCACCACCTCGTGTGTGTGTGTGTGTGTGTTCCAGACAATCCTGCTCAAGTGTCCAGGACGGTGCTCAGAATTCGCATCCTGGACGTCAACGACAATCCGCCTGAACTGGCCATGCCCTATGAAGCCGCCATCTGTGAGGATGCCAAGCCAGGCGAGGTGTGGAGGGTCGGCCCCACCTAGCGTGTGGTGTTCGGGTAGGGGGCAGAGGGGGGCTCTTTTCTCCCGGTCATTCCCTGGCACAGCTGCAGGCGTCTGGCCCTGGGTTTCCCCATGCCTCTGCCACCTGCGGAGCCCCCAAGCTGGCCAAGGGCCCAGAGCCCACACCTGGGGGGGGCTGGCCTGGCCTTGCTTGCTCTCTTCGTGCAGGCAGAGGGGCTGGGCCGGCCAAGCGCCCTGTGCTGCCTGCCTCAACGGCCATCCCGGCCTCTTCCGCAGCTCATCCAGACCATCAGTGTCGTGGACAGGGACGATCCGCCAAGCGGCCATCGCTTCTACTTCATGCTGGGCCCCGAGGCCACCGGCAGCCGCCACTTCTCCTTGCTGGGCATCACAGGTAAGCCTCCCCTGGGGAACCTCTGGGGTCAGGCACAGTGAGCTGCCTTGCCTGCTGCCCCAGAGGGCTCCATCCCCTGCGACCCTTCGGCCCTCCCTCCCCCCCTCGCAGTCACAGGCCCTTCATAAATACCCCCAGTGAGAAACTGCTGCCAATGGCCCATCTGTTTCTTTGTACAAATTTGTAGCTGGCTTTGAGACGTGATTTATAAATATTGCTATAGCAGCCAAGATGAGACAGTGATGGATGGCAGCCCAGATGGAGGCTCTTCCTTAAACCTTGTCCTGTCCAGCGGCTGAAAGGGGCCAGCGGGAGGCCTTCCCCTGCCTGGCACAGCCCTGGCGCACAAGGGCCAAGGTGGCCCTGCCCAGCTTCCTTCCGTCCCGGGGCCTGGGCAGACAGGGCCACTGGTGGATGGGCTGATCTAGGATCCACGGGAGATTCCCAAAGGGGAGATGCTGGGGCCAAAAGCAACAGCGCAATCGTCCCTGCTTTCCCGCTCAGGGGTCCTTCCCTAACCTGAGCCCAAGGGGCAGGCAGGGTCTCCCAAAGGGGAGGGGCAACTCTGACTGCCCCCACACACCCCGTTTCCCCTCCCCCTCAAGAGTTGCTCAGTTCAGGCATCTTCAAGGGACGGTCAGGGAGGATCCCGTTTCTGGGCTCCTGGGCCCACAAAAGAGGAGCCCAAGGGAGCCAAACGGTCTCTATACAAGAGCAAGTGGGGGGACATGGCAGCCTGACTTCCAGGAGCTAACTGAGACACGGGGGTCCGTGACAGGCACTGCAACCGACGGGCAGGGGCCTCTGTCCCGCAAGGTGCCTGGGCCGGCCCTGGCTGAGCAAAAGTCCCTGAGGCAAATAGATCAGGGCCATCCATAGACAAAGCCCACGGAGTGACCAGGCACCATCCGATTTGTGTCGCCCGCCTAGATGGACGTTCCCTGGGAGGGCCTGGCCCCTGCCTGGCCCCTCTGCCTTCCCAAAGTGCCCCCCCCCCGCTGCTGCAGCCACCTCCACCTCCACCTCCACCTGCGGCTGACTTTTCCTCCCACTTTCCCGGCAGGAGAGCCTCTCCAGAGAGCTGGGCCTGGTCGGCTCGAGTGGGGAGGCTGGTGTGGCAGATCTCCAAGGCCTCCTTTCTCACCCTTCCAAAGGGGCTTCCACGGAGTGTTGCAGGGAGATGGTTCCTGGCATCCTGGGGAGGCTTTCCATGGCCTCTGCACAGGGGCCCAGGGTGTCTCTTGGTGCCAGTTCCTTTTCTGCCCAAGAGCCACTCTGAAGATCAGAGGCCCTTCCTTACCTTCACCGCCCATTCGAAGGCCAGAGGGGCCCCCTCCCCCGTTTTGCCCCTCCTGCTCACTCCTCCTGGCCTCCAGGCTCCCTGGGTAGCCCAGGCGCATTTTCCGCTGCCAGAAGGGGGTCTCCAGCCCAGTGCAGGACATGGACGTTTCTTCCTCCCTCTGCATAGATTAAAACCTCTTGGTGGGCTAAGGAAGGGAGTGGGGGGTATGCAGCCTGGAGCTGCCATCTTCTGCCATGCTTCCTCTGGGCTGGGGGCCTCCGTCTCCATGAGGACCGGCAGGGGGGGAATCCCACATTTGCTGAGGACGTTCCACAGTTGGACCCGATGGACACAATCCAGCCCAGCCTTTCCATAATGGACGAAGCAGCCCCTCCCCTCTCCCCCAGCTCCTTCCGGCTGTCCTTCGGCGCCTCTCTTCTCCGACGGGGCTCAGCTGCGCTGCCTCCGGTTCCTTGGCGTTTCTGAAACCGCCTTCCACACCTGGCGTATCCTGCTCCATGCCGGGCACTAATTGGGGTAGAATGATTCCAAGCGTTGTTTTTACTAGCGTGAGAAATTGAGGATAAGGTGGAATGGATTGCGTCCTCTGCAGAGTCTCCTTTGGGGTTCTCTCTGAGCTTGCTTTCTTGCAGACATTTCATTACCCGGCTAGGGAACATGGTCTGTGTGTGTGTGTGTGTCTATAGCAGCTCTGCCGGCTGCTTTGGGTGAGGCCCTTCTTGGTTGGGCTCTTCCGTGAGCTCTTTGTGTCGGCTTCTCTTCTCAGCCAAAACCGCCATCTCCTCTGACCTCACTTGCCTTCTCCTGGTGCTGGGACTTTGGCCCTCTCTCCTCACCTGCATCCTTTATGCCCACCATCCCTCTGGCTCCCTCCAGCGAGGTTTAGAGCAGCCCTTGAGTGACGGTGGGTGAGAAACGGAAACCGTTTGCGGATCCTTCTGCTTTTGCCCGACTCGGAAGCTGTCTGGGAGCAGCTTGGCACGCCCCCCCCTCGCCAGGTCTTTGGCATTGGAAGCGAGCACCATCTCTCTGCTCGCTCCGTCTGGAGGCGTCCATGTGCAGGGAGACCGTCCTGGTGGCTGGGAGGCTGCATCAGCAACGAAGAAATAATGAGATTGGCAGGAGCCGAGAATTCGTCCTCCGGCTTCATGGAAGGTTCCTACTTCGGGCTCCAACTGCAGTTTCCTCCCAAACACATTTCCAGCCTTGGCATTTCGTTCCCAGCCAGAGCGGCCCCTCCCCTTGCGCGGCCTGTCACTTTCAGAGGCAGCTGGACCATAAAGCCCACCAGCCCCCTCCCCCTCCCCCCTTCTCGAATGAGTGTCAAACGGAAGGGTTGCCCACCGTCTGATTGGCTGCCTGGATCGTGTCTCGCTGCACCCTTCCCACGGACAGGGGCATGGTTCTGCGTGGTTCTCTGAGCCAAAGTCTCCCTTTGCTGGTGCCCGAGGAGTCCCTTGCAGCCCTTTCCCTTCCCTTTGCCCTGTCATCCTGCCTGGGGATCTGCTGCTCTCCAGCAATGGCTGGAAGGTTTGGAGGAGGCAGCCCCTTCGTTCAGACTCTGAGAGACACTCAGCAGCCCAGAAGGAGGGGCTCTGTCCCTGGCCACGCCCTGCTTCCCACCGGGCTCATAAGTCTGGGGGCTGCTTCACCAGGCAGGACCACGCCCTCCTCCGGCATCTCCCTGCTGCATGGCTGCTGCCACTGGAGTGACCGTAGTCCCTTGGCTGACCCTGCGGGGAATAATATCTCCTCGTGGCCTCCTCTTCGAACAGTCTTCCCTCAGCCTTCCCAGGGCTTGAGGGGAAGCTGTACAAAAGGCAACCAGAAAAAGATGAAAGAAGCCTCGGGGGAGCTCCTGAGGCCATCTAGTCTGACCCTCTCAGGGCAGGAACCCAAATGAAACCATCCCCTTGCCAAGCGGCTGTGCAGCCTCCCCTTCAACCCAAGCAGCAGAGAGGACCCCTTCCCCATCTCTTTGGGCCCATGGTTCCCCTGTCCAACTCTCTTTGGTCATCAGCCTCCATCTCAGGCTCTCCTTGGCCGAGGTTCCCAGCCCAAGGGGGCACCCCTCCCCTCCACACAGCCTGGTGCAGGATGGGCACGGTGCCCCCAGGGGCCTCTGGACCTCCTTCCACCACTTCTGCTCCAGCCAGCTTCCTCCTGCAGAGGATTTCGGGGAGGGGGGATTCTGTGGGGGCTGCCTAATGGATCGTCTCACCTGTTGCCAGCCAGCCAGCTCCAGCCACTGCACAGAGGGACCGCCGGGGTGAGGCATGTGGGCGCCGTCTCCCTTCTGAGGGGCTGCAGGGGATGCCTCTCGCTGGCCTCCTCCCACTTCTCCTGGTCTTGCTCCCTCCCCAGATGACACGGCTGGGCTGCACACTCAGCACCTGGGCTTCAACAGGCAGGAGCAGGACCTGTTCCTGCTGCCCATCCTGGTGGTGGACAG
>BLBF01016835.1:0-14903 GCA_015471245.1 Laticauda colubrina
GTGTGTGTGTGTGTGTGTGTGTGTGTGTGTGTGTGTGTGTGTGTGTCTCGGGCTGAGCTTCCTCTTCAGATTCTAGCAGCATGAGGGCCTATTTGACCAGCTGGGCAGCAGCAGCTCTTTGTGCAAGTGGTGGGTGGGCATTTGGGCTAAGGCAGCCCTCGCCCTGCTTCAGGGGGGCTTCTTTCCCCTCCCCACCAAAGTAGAGAGAAGCATAAACTGTCCCTAGGGAGATGAATGGAGCAAGGGGGTCATGAAAGGGGCCGCTGGGCATAAATCTTGGCTGCTGCAGCCGCTTCAGGCCCTGGAATGGCTCTTGAGAAGAAGGCAGAGGGCCCATAAACAGCCTCATATTTCATTAGCCAATGAATGGGAGACTCCCAGTTTTGGCAACTGAGTCCCAGCAAAAACGGGCGGGCAGGAAATGAGGGCGAAGCCTTTCCAGACGCAGGTCCCAGGGAGCCTCCCAATTAAGGCCCCCTGCAACCGGCCCATCGCCTCCCAGTTCAGGAGGTCAAAGGGAGTTAACCTCCCCCCCTCTTTTGTTTCTCTCTCTCCCTCTCCCTCTCCCTCTCTCTCCCTCTCTCTCTCACACACACACATACACACACACACACACTGTGTGCGTGAGAGAAAGGGGGCACGACAAGGAGACACTAGGAGCTGCAATCTGGGGCAGGAGGATGCTTTGGGCAGCCCTTGGGCCAAGGTCCCTGGTGCTGGGTGCCAACTGAGCTCTGCCCTCTGACACCCCACCTTGCCTCCCCAGTGCAGAAACCCCAGGCCTGGAGGAACTGCAGAGTCCTTGCTCCGGCTCCTGGGCCCTCTGCCCACCCCAAGAGGCACAGCCTGGGGGAAGTTGTCCGCCCCCTGAGGAAGGAGGAAGCTGCCAGCCAGCCAGCACTGAGGGGGTGGGAAGGAGGGACACCCCAGACCCTAATCAGGATGGGCCTGACTAGGACTAGGAGAGGGTCCCATTTCCTGAAGGATGTGGGTGGCTTAGGTCACATTCAGAAGAGCCCAACAGGGGCACCAGGGTCTTACGAATGGGACCTGCCAGGGGAAACAGTAGCCAGGTCTGGGTCCATAAAGGGATAGTAGCCGGGGCCTGCTGTCCATGGCCACAAAAATGAGGACTGGCCATAATTGAGACAGGTTGCAGCAGCCACTTGGAGTTAGCTTGACTGTCGCGGATGGTGAGAGGCAGAAGCGCCTCCCTGGGGGGTTGTGGGCTCTCTTGAAGAAGAGGCTGGACAGCCACCAACTGTGCATGGCCGGCCGAGTCGGGTCCAGCTCTGGACTCCTATGCCGCTCTGGAGTGGCTTCCCACCCTCTCAGCAGTCCCCTTGCAGCCTTTGGCTCCGGGCGAAGAAGGACCCTCCTTGGCCAGGGTTTCCCCTTCTAACTTCCTTGGCTGCCCTGGGAGACACAGCAGAGGAAAAGGGGCTCTTGGGGAGGGGGGGCGATGCCTACAAAAGTGACAGAGGTAGAAGGCCACCAAGCAGGATGTCCCCCCTCCTCATGTGTCCCTTCCAAAGATGGGGCCGCCCTGGGCCTGCAGTGAATAAGTGTGAGCAGCTGCAGCCCCCTCGGGCCTTGGGAATAAAAAGGAGGGCAGCCGGAACAAATGCTGCTGCTGCTGCTGCGTGCTCTTCGCCCGGCTGCAGGAGATGCCGGGGAGGCTCCGCAGGCAGAAGGACGGGGGCAGCAGCCTGGAACACGGGAGGGAAGGGGGCACAGCAACCCAAAGCCCACTGAAAGACTTTTGGAGGAGAGAAGGGGGGGCAGCCGGGCAGAGGGAAGGAGAAGGGGCTGGTGTGTGTGTGTGTCTGTGTCTGTGTCTGTGTCTGTGTCTGTGTGTGTCTCTGTGTGTGTGTGTGTGTGAAGGGCAGGATCCAAGGCCAGGATTGATAGAAACGGGATCAGGGAATCCCTCCGCTCCTCCGGCTTGCCTGTCTTCTGCTGGCCCTTCTGCTGGCGGCATCTCTGACCAGCGAGGCTTCACTGGTCCCTTCAGGGCCTGGGAGGCCTCTGTGATAAAGTGACCGAATGGCAGAGCCGGGGAGGGGGCCAGAGCCAGGCTGCTTCGTCTGGCATGGAGGGGGGAGGATGGAGGATGGACCTGTCAGTGCCTTGGAAGCCGAAGGGTCATCGTGGTCTGAAGTCAGCAGGACAAATCTTTTGTTGTTTTTTAGGCAAACATCCTCCTTAGTAGATGGTGGAAAGGCCCTGAGTGCAGAATGTTTTGATTTCTGCAGCTCCAATCCAAATAGAGTTGGAAAGGACCCTGGAGGTCTTCTAGTCCAGCCCCCCATCTCAAGCAGGAGACCCTATCCCATTTCAGACAAGTGACTGTCCAGTCTCTTCTTGAAGACCTCCAGGGATGGAGCTCCTACAAGCAAGCGGTTCCCCTGGTGAATCGTCCTCCCTGTCAGGAAGTTGCTCCTTCATTGCAAGCTGCTTCTCTCCTTGATTAGCTTCCATCCGTTGCTTCTTGTCCTGCCTTCGGGGGCTTTGGAGAAGAAGTGGACCCCCCTCTTCTCTGGGGCAGCCCCCCAAATACTGGAAGGCTGCCATCATTCACCCATAGACCTTCTTTTCTCTAAACCAAGCTCCTATCCTGCCACCGTTCTTCCAATGTTTTGGTCTCCAGGCCTTTCATCCTCCTAGCTGCTCTTCTCTGCCCTTTTGCCAAAGTCTCAACATCTTGTTGTATTAGCTTTGGGGGCTGCTGCGGCACACGGCTGGCTCATATTTAAGAGATTGTCCGCCAAGATCCCCCCCACAGTCACTGCTTTGGAGCCAGGTTTCATGTGATCTCTACTGGTCCCTTTGGTTTTCCCTGCCTAAGTGTAAAGGCCTGCTTTTCTCCACATTGAAGGTCATTTTGTTGGATCGGACCCAGTGTTCAAGCCTTGGATCCTGAGGCACTGGCTATTCCTGCCAGCTTAGTGTCACCTGCAAATTGGATGAGTTCCCCATCTATTCCCTCCTCTGAGTCATTTGTGAAGATATAGAAGAGTCCTGGGCCTAAGAGGGACCTTGTAGTACCCCATTGCTTACTTCCCTCCGTGTAGACGTAGGTCCATTAACTTTTAAGTGTTAACAAACTCTTTCACGGCATTCAGAAAAGCAAACTAATCATGTGGGCTGGATGGCCTAAGAAGTAGAAAACGGCTCAGAAACCTCTGCGAAAAAAAACGACCAGGTTTTGAGTGGGGCAGACAAGGGTTTTCGTCCTTCCATGAAGGACTTGGGTGCAGTGAAGCCGGCCCAGGCCGCGTCTGTAGACATGTGGGTGAAATTCAAACCCTCCCAAGGTTTTATTTCCATAAAACGAGGTCTGGGTTTAGGCAAAGAAATAGGTACAGAAATGGACTGAACATCACAAGAGACAAATGCAATGTTTTCCCTTCAGGAACCCAATGCAGACGTGGTTGGAGGCTAAGAGACATAATGGACCATATGCTGAATGGGAGTGAGGAGAAGCGCTTTCTGGGGCAGAAAAATTCAGTCCTGTTTTAGGCTGAAATCCCAGAAATTGAGGGGCCATAATCTGCTCCGCACTGGCCAGGACGAACCTTTCCTGCCAGCTCCTGTTGTGGACGCCGCGAAAGCCATTCCTAGAAATGGCAGCCGGGTCGGAGAAGGGCAGCCGGGGTGGCCAGGGACCAGGAAATGCACCGAAGGAGCTCCAGAGTGTGAGATCCCAATCCCAGGGCTCTGGCAAAGGCCGCCTCTGGTTAGAGGGGAGGCTGGGCAGCCCTCTGGCCTCCAAGGCCTTAGGAACTTCCCACCGTTCCCGGGTGGTCTCTTGCCGGTTCAGGCGCCCGGCGGAGCCACAGCCTGGGTTAGGGCTTCCTCCGAGGCCACCCGGGGACCCAGGGCCCGCAGTCTGATGCCTGGGGATTGCTTTGCAGGGTTAAGGGGGAGTTGAGGCTCCCCCTTGTCTGAAGGGAGGACCTAACCCCATTTCTGCCAAAGGGGGTGATCTGAGGGAGCCAGCTGTGTGCACTTGGCTGCAGGGCCATGGGGACGGCCACGTGCTGCGCACTTCTAAGGCTGCTCAGGCATCCCTTGGGAGCCTCTGGAGAGGCCACAGCAGCCCAGCTGGGCAATGGGTGCTGCTCCTGCAGAGCAGCCTCTTCCCCCCATGTGGCCGCTCAGGCATGCTTGGCAGGAGGCCGAGAGGGGAGTCCTGGGGTTTTTTCTTAGAGGCGAGGCCAGGCAGGCCCCTCCCCACTGAACTTATGAACAGCAGTAGGAGAGGACCGGGTGGGTCAGTGTGAAGCCTCCCAAATAGCTTGTTTCCACGGCATCAATGCAAGCAGGCACTGGGAAGCCTAGACTTGCCCTTGGAGACCAGAAAGGAGGTGCCCCCCCCCCCCCGCATGCCCAGCATGCCTCCCCAAGATGGGGTGGGCAGGGTGAGGGGCTCGCTCTCTGCCTTCAAGGGAAGGGAGGCCCGTCCTGCCTGGCCAAGGAGGCCAGAGGAGGGGGCTCTCCAGGGTCCTCAAGGCTTGCGCTTCCTGGGAGGTGGCCTCTCTTTTAAGCACTGGGTGGCCCTTCCAGCCAGGAAGCCCTGATGGCCGGTGCTGGGTGAGGGCTGAGGGGGGCGGGTGCCCGTCTTCTCCCAGGCTGCAGAGGGGGCAGACACTGTGCTCAGTAGCTCTAGTCGTAACGGCCTGACTTGTGCCGTCTCCCCCAGATTCACTCGGACTCCGACGAGGGCGACGGCTCCATCAAGTACACCATCTCCGGGGAAGGTGCCGGCACCATCTTCCTGATCGATGAGCTGACGGGGGACATTCATGCCATGGAGCGCCTGGATCGCGAGCGGAAAACCTTCTACACATTGCGGGCTCAGGCGCGTGACCGCCAGACCAACCAGCTGCTGGAGCCTGAGTCGGAGTTTGTCATCAAGGTGCAGGACATCAACGACAGCGAGCCCCAGTTCCTGGGGGGCCCCTACATCGGGAGTGTGGCTGAGCTCTCCCCAATCGGTGAGTCCCAGTGGTGCCCAGCCACAGAAGACCCTGCCTGCCCACCCGCCAAACGGTCTCCTGGCCCACCCACGGCTGGCCATATGGGGCTCTTGGGGCTTCTCCCCCCGGGAGGAGAGGGTTGGCGTGAAGCTGACTTTCTTTGGGGCCCCCTCACCCCGCAGCCGTTCCTCCCCTGGCCTCTGCTGCTGCGGGGGTGGCTGCATCTTTTGCTCAGGTGATGGAGCCCACCCCGCTCTCACTCTGCGCTCTGCCCCCGGCCTGGATCCAGCATAGCCTTTGGCAGCCCCACTGCTCATCCCGACCCTGCCACTCCGGCCTGCGTGGGCCTGGGTGTCTGGCGAGCCTGAAGCAGACCGCTGACCAGCCTTGATCTGCCCCCTCGGTGACATCACCAGAGGCAGGAAGGTTTCGAACCAAGGACCAAGGGTTGGTTGGCTGGCCAGGCCCTCTGGGCAGTAGCCTTGCCCTGTGCACCGGCTGAGCCTCTTCCCAAGAGGGCCCCAAACTTGAGGGGGAAGCTGAGCTGCCCAGCAGCTGGTCCACAAGGGAGCTCAGCTCTTGGCAGGGAGGGAGGGAGAGTCCCAAAGGAGCCTTTTTTCCAAGAGGCCACTGCACTTCCTGCTTTTGTCTTTGAAGAGGTTTCGCTTCTCATCCCAGGAGCTTCCTCAACTCTGACCGGATGGGAAGCAAAGCAGGAGCGCCTTGGAACTTGCAAGTCAGCTCTGGGGAAGGTGCCCCGCCTCTTGTTGGTGGGCCAGGCGTGGCATGACCCGGGCTCAGGGCTTCTCTTGCCTGAACCCAGAGGGGGAGTCAGCTGAGCCCCAGCCAGACTGCGGCCGATGGCAGGAAAGGCAGCCAGTGAGAGGCAGCCGGGGTGTTTGGCAGGAGGGCCTCCCGCCTGGACATTAGCCAGTCCACCTTCCGTGCCAGGGCTACTCTGGGTGGACAGCTTGGACCTGCTCTGTGCGTTCTGGGGAGTGTTTGTCAACCGGCTCCCCTTGTTTTCTATGAAGACACATTTCTGGCCTCCTCCTTGAGAAGAGGCTGCCGGGCACCACTAGGGCTGAGGCTCCTGCCCCACAAGCAGGTGCTTTCGGCAGATCTCCTGGGGCCCCCTGAGACTCTGAGGGGTGGGGTGGGGGATTCAGGTTGTCTCGGGGGAGGCTTCCTCCTTTGAAAAGGGCCCTGGGGGTTCAGGCCCCCCAGGAAGCGGCAGCTGTGCCAGGTGGGAGGCGGTGGGCAGGGCAGCTTTGCCAGCGCGGAAGGAAGGGGCACCTGTGAAGGGAGAGGCTGCTGTGCCCGGCGGCCTCTGGGAGACTCAGGAAGCGCCAAGCTGGGCTTGCAGGACTGGAGCCAGGCTGGGGGTGGGGGGGTGGGGTGCGGCAGCTCTGATCTGCCTGCCTTTCTTGGTCTTGCTAACTGCAGCAGCAGCAGCTGAGTCCCTCCCAGCGCTGTCCTTGGGCAGCCTCTTCCTTCAGCACCAGCCGCTGGTTCTGAGCAAGCCACGGCCACGGGAGATGTGGCCATGGCTGCAGGTGGAGGGGCTTAGCAACAGCACCCCCCCCCCCCCCCCGGCAGCCACGTCAACCCCCCCCCCCCCCCCGAGCATTTTTCTCGGCTTCCCAAGCATCCATCAGGATAGGGAGGAGGGCCAGTCCCCGGGTTAGGACTGCTGCCGCTCCCCTTGGCAAAGCATTGCCAGGGTTTGCAGGGAGCAGAATCCGGGGTCCACAGAAGGAGCCCCAAATGGAGCAGGAGGAGGGGGGACCGTCTGCCCCAGGCAGTTGAAGCCCCACCCAGGAGTTCACTCCACTGTCCAACCACACTTGGATTAACAACTCTTGCCAGCAGCTTTCCAGGGAGAATGGGGGCGGGGGAACAAGGGGGCAAACAACAGAGCAGGGGGCACAGATGGGGCCCCCATTTCACCCCATTGCAGGTTCACCTCAGGTTGCACACAGGTCTGAATGGGGCAGACTCTTCCCATTGGCAAGCCGGCCCTCCCCAGAGCGGCTTCCCCTCGCCCTGCTGGCAGCTCTCCTGGGAACCGGCTCCAGCCTCTCTGTGCGCCCCAAAATGGGTGTCTCCCCCAGCCCAAGCAGCACGATGGGAGCACCATCCCCCGTGCAGCCCCAGATTGCCTTGGCCCTTTGAGCCTCCACATCCCCTGGTTGGCTCGGTCTTGGCTGGTGGCCCCTTGGCACCCCGGGATCCTTCTCACACGCACTGCCACGAAGCCCAGGCCCGACACTGGGCATAGCGGTTGGTTCCTGGATGCCAGAGGCGAGCCCTCTCGGGGGGATCCTGCCGTGTGTGCCATCCTTCTCATCCAGTCCTACCCTCTGACTTCCCTTTCTGGGTACTCTCCCAGGGGCCCTAACCCCAACCCCTGTCTTGTCCAGACCCTTCCCATCTGCAATATTCATGCTCCCCTGTTGGCCAGAAGGGTCGGGAGGTCAGATCTCAGGGACAGCCTGACCCGTCCGCTGCTTTCACAGGCTCTGTGGGGCCAGACTGGAGGGCCATCGTCCCTTTGCCCCCCATTTCAAGGGGAGGGGAAGGGGGGCTTGCACCAGTGGTCCCTTCACCCGGCCTTCCTTGGCTCCCTGCAGGGACTTCGGTGCTACAGGTCCTGGCCTCCGATGCAGATGACCCCAGCTACGGGACCAGCGCCCGGGTGGCCTACAGCGTCCTGGAGGGGGAGCAGCACTTCACCGTGGAAAGCAAGACTGGTAAGGGCCAGTGGCCCCCTTGGGCCCCCTGGGAGGACAGGCAGGGAGGGCTCCGGGCAGAGCAGTCAGGACCCTGGATGTGTGCGTGTGTGGTTCAGACCCCCGGCCAGCTCTGCAGCTGGGCCCCCTTGGGAGCAGCTGGTTCTGGTTCTGAGATCCAGCCAGGCAGCTTCCCCCCCTCACTTTCTCAGAGTTGGCTGGTTAGCATCAGGCCTTTGATTAAAGGTAACACTTTAAATTAAGGATTGCTTTATAAATGCTCCATTAATATTTAATGAACGAACAGTGGAAGCCGCTCCGTCCTTTAATAACTGCTAATAAAGCTGCTCTAAAAATCTGTCTGGGATGAAGCCGAGCAGCTGATGTCACCCCTCAAAATAGCCGGGATCCAAGCCAGGGGGCTGCTTGGGGGGGGCAGGATCCCCCTTCAGTCCCAGCCCCCTCAGCCCACGGGAGCAGCTGCCCCCTCCCAGTTGTGAAGGTGGAGGGAGGCGCCCCAGGCCAGAGAAGAGGGAGGGGGCGGCAACACGGGTCAGGTGAGGTGTGGGGGGACAATGGGGGGGGGTGTTCTCTGTCTCCTAAGGGAAACAGCCCAGGTGGGGACCCAGAAGGGCCGAGACCTCCTTGGGTCCTGTGGGGCAGCTGGGGCCAGCTGGCATCTGGAAGGGGACATGGGAAGCGTATGCTCCCCTCTGTGCCTGGGCTCTCCCCCTTTCCATGAGGGGCGTTTCTCCTCCCTCCCGAGCAAAGACCCCGTGATGCCGGGGAGCTCTCAGCTGCCGCTGCCCCACCGAAGGGGCTGGAAGGGAAGGGGCCCTTTAGAGGGGCCCGCTGGGCTTTAGCAGTCGGATCTTCTGAGGGTCCTTGCTTTCCCTTGGGAACCATTTGGTGGGAGCCGCTCTGGGGAGGCCCAGCCCAGCTGGCAGCCCCCTCCAGCCGGCCCCAGGTGGAAAATGCTGCTTTGGACGCGGAGATGGGAGTAGGGGGTGGGGGGGGCTGCCTTCCCAGTGGGGCAGGGGCAGTTAAGAGAAGAGACAGAGGTGCTTCTCCAGCAGAGAAGGCAGGAGGGCGGGACGAAGGGCTTGGCCAACTTCTCCCCAAGCTGTCCCAGCCTGTCCTGAGAAGCAGGACTCTGCCCCCCCCCCCCCCGAATGGGCCGAGGCTCTGGGCTGGTGCTGGCCCTTCCCCCCCCAAGGCCTCCCCCAGATATTGGCCTTCCACGTCCGGGCGGTGGGAAGCCCGTGGGTGCAGCTGCAGAGCCCTGGGAAAGGTGCCCTGGCACCTGGCAGGGCCAGCCTGGGAGCTTTTGCTGACTGCTCCAGGGATGGGAGGCCAAGGGGAGAGTGCGGGGGCCACTAGCTGGTTGGAGACCCCGCCCTTCTCAAGGGGGGGCGGCAGGGCTGCTTCTCCTGGCTGGCTGGTCCTGCCTGCCTGCTCCCACTCTGTGTTTGTATGTGTGTGGGGGGGAAGCCTCTCCTTTCCTGGCCCAGCAGCCAAGTGGTGGGCTGTGCCTGAGCGAGCCGGGCCTTCCTGGGCCCCCAGGCCCCTCCCTCTGTTCTGGTGCTGAGAGCATCTCTCGGCATGCACTGGGCAGAGCCTTCCTGGACCTGGAGCTCACAGTTTAATTGCCCGGATCGGCAGCTTAACTGGCAGAGCCATCGTGATCATTAATGCTGTAAAAGGAGCCATAAAATCTGGCACACTCATTTTTTGTAATATATGATAACGAGAGCTGTTTGCATCTTTTCTTTTTGACTTTGACCTGGTTTCTCTTCTCCTGCACGTCCAGGCCGGCCCAAGAGGACCTGGGCTGCACGGTGCACCCGTGGCCAGCAAAAGGGCAGCGACACCCTCACCCCAGTGCAGGAGGGGGTGTGCCCACTTGGGAGGCGCCCCTGTGCATCGCGGCCCTGGGCAGTGCCCCTCCGCCGCCTGCCCTGCTTCCCAGAGGCTCCTGGAGGGCCTGCGGGCGGGGCCTGGGAAAAGAGAAGCGGCCAGGGAGGGTCCCGGAAGAGGCAGAGGGGCCCGCAGGTGCCTAATGGGCGGGGCCACAGGCCCAGTGGAGACCCTTCTTGGGCTGGAGACGGAGACGGGGGGGGGGATAGTTAGACTTGTAAATTGACAGGATTCGGTTCAGGTGAAGTAAGGCAGAATCCCCTCCCTTGACATCCATCTTGCAAGTCTGAAAGTCTGGTTCCCTCTCCGTCTCCCTCACCACTCTGGAACTTGGGGGGGGGGGGCTTTCGGGGCCTCCTGACCCTCCAGCTGCAGGCTACGCCGTTTCTTCCTTGACCGTCTCCTCGGCTGCCTTTCTTGGCTCAGGCTCCCGGCCTTTCCCCGGTACCCTTCCGGACCAGGCTGAGCAGGGTGGACGCCACTTCCACCAGGGCGGGGGAGGAAAGCCAGTGGTGGAGGGCCAGCCGAGCATGAACATCCACGATGGGTCAGCTGCCGCAGGGGCATCGGGCTGAAGTGGTTATGGCCAGGCGGCGAAGGCCAATTGGCATTTTCTGAAGGGGAGCCAGGCAAGGCCCAGGCGGTGGGGGTCCTTGTGGCTTGTCTTGTCTTGAGAGGGAGGGAGGAGGGCACCCCGAGACAGCCTCCTAACCTCCCCCCACCCGCACTTGCAAGCTCCCAATTCTCTAGATCACAAGTTGGAGGCAATTACCTAAGGATGGGACTACTTTGGCTTCAGTGTCATCCCAGCCCAGATGCAGGGGGGGGGGGTTGCCCCACCCCCATCTCGCCCTGGAGCCCCCATGCACCAGGTTGCTCGTACACACTGGCTGTTCTGTGTGGGAAGCAGCTGCCTTCGCCTGCTCGGTCCCTGGCTCACCCAGCCCCAGGCAACGGGGAGCCCCCATGGCTGCTCCAGGGTCTCCCTCAGCCCAGGGACACTGCTGGGAGGCGGGCATGGTCTCTGCCTGGGGCGACCCTCCCTCCTTCGCTTCCTTCCCTTCCTTCCTCTTGCATGGACTCCAGGCAGCACCAGTTCTAGCAGGGGCTGCTCTCCCCCTTTTCCTCCTCCTCATCTTGCTTAATTTAAACCCTTCCGCCTGGTGTGTGTGTGTGTGTGTGTGTGTGTGTGTGTGTGTGTGCGCGCTTTGAGGCAGTTGAGATTCTTCCCTGCTGTGGCTGCTGGGAAGGCAGCCGGGCCAGCCCAGGTCCTGCAGGCCTTTGCTGGAGGGGCCTGTGGGCCACAGAAGGGCCGGGCCCCCCACCTGCATTCCCCCCTCCCCCGCCAGGACCACCTGGCTCAGCAGCGACTGGGGAGCCCCGAGTGCCAAAGGTTCGGGTTTGCCTTCGCTTCTCTGCGTTTCATTTGTGCTCTAAGTTGCCCATTCGGCAGTTTTTATTCTCATGGCCCTTCGAGCTGCTTTTATTCCTGCCATGGGTGCTTTAGCCATGTTTCCTGCTCTGTGCAGGCCGCCAGGCATGTCCTTGGACGGCAGCGGGTAGAAACACGTTTCATAAATGAGTGAACCAATGAAAGGGGGGCAGCCGCCCTGGCCAGGAGGAGGAGACGCCAGGCGGGAGCGGGAGCTGCAGGCCCTGCCGAGTTCTGGGCTGGGGGGCTCCCTGTGCCCTGGAGACCCCCACCCCCCCACCCACTCTGCCTGCCTCCTGGGGCTGGGCCCCCTGGGTGCCCTTTGGCCCTCTGGGGCAGAGCTTGGAAGGCCTCTCTGGCCGTGGCCTCCATGCGGAGGGCCCTTCCTCTGGCCTGGGGAAAAGGCGGCCAGGAGACCCTCCGGCCTGGCCCTCTTTGGGCCGCAGCAAGGCAGGTGGGTCTCTCGGCTGTGGGGCCCCTGGCGAGGCAGGCAGGCTGGCCGGCCAGTGGAGGCCAGCGTCCTCCCCTGCCGGCTGGGTTCAAAGGAGTTCAGCCTAGGAGCCAGGCCACCCCATAAGATCTTGCTTTGGGGTCCAGCGTGTCGCAGGAAGGCCACCCACGGGGGGAAGGGGGGAGGGCGGTCTGAGTAGGCCCTGCTCCTCCCTGCCTGCTCCACAAGGGCAGCTTCCTCAGCAGAGGCTCCTGCCTGCCGCCTCTGTCCCAGCGCCTGGCAATCGCTCCCTGCTTGTGGTGACCGGAAACCCCAAATCTCTGGTCCCGGGGGAGGGGGGGCATTTTCCTGCCTTGATTTGGTTCCCGTTGCAAGATCAAGGCAAATGTTTTGCTGACACCGGTGAGACCCTCCCTCCCTCCTGGACAGAGGTGGCCAGCCCCCCCCCCAGTTAAAGGGATCCCACCAGTTGGGGGGCGCAAGAACAGACTCGCCTCCCAGGACCCCACACTCATCAGCCCCTCCCTTCACTCGCGCACCGTTTGCGCAGGGCAGCAGCCCTCAAAGGAGCCCAGCCCAGTGGCTGCCCCCCTTTCCCTGCTTTTTCTCTTCCCTTCCTTTCCTCCCTAATTCCTGCTGTGGCCGTTCAGAAGAGAGGAGTGGGCTCCCCTCGCCTCCCTCCCGCCTGGCTCCAGGCCCCTTCCAGAGGGGACCGGAAGACTGTTTGCCGCCAGGTTGGCCCTCCTCACAGGCTGAGCTCTGGGCAGCTGAGGGGGCCCTGCAGGGGCCAGACGATGGCCAGGAAAGGGGCCTCCAGCAAGCCCCCCCCCCCCCCCCCCGGCCGGGCCCCCCCCCCCCCCCCCCCCCGGCCCCCCCCCCCCCCCCCGGGGGACCTCCGGGCTTCCCCGGGGGGCTGCGCTCCCCCCCCCCCCCCCCCCCCCGTGGCTGTATGGAGCTCTTGTGGGTCGGGTGGGATATCTGGGAATGGAGGGTCAGCAATTGGGGGGCGCCCTCCCTTCACAGACCCGTTGGCCTCCTGCAGGTGTGATCCGGACGGCTGTGGCCAACCTGGACCGGGAGACCCAGGACCACTATGAGGTGGTGGTCCGGGCCACGGACATGGCGGGGCAGCTGGGGGGCCTCTCGGGCTCCACGACCGTCACCATCGTCATCACTGACGTCAATGACAACCCCCCTCGCTTCCCCCAGAGTAAGGCTTCAGCCGGAGGAGGGGTGGGAGGTGACCACACCAGAGCTGGGCTCCGGGGGAGGGGGAGGGGGGCCACTGCTGCCCAGGACCCCCACCGCCACAGCACCTGGTCACCTGCACCCCTGTGCAGCTCGAGGGGGGTCCTGGGGAGTCTTGAATGGTGGCCGGGGGGGCAGTCTCTGCAGGCCCTGATCTCCTGCCAAGAAGGGGTGAGACAGGCAGGAGCCCCTTCCCCTTCATCAGGGTTCAGTTCTTCTGTTCTCTTGCTCCCCTGCCTCCCACAGAGATGTACCAGTTCAGCATGGTGGAAACGGCACCGGTGGGCACGCTGGTCGGGCGAGTGAGGGCGGAGGACGCTGACGTCGGGGAGAACACAGACATGGCCTATCAGATGAAGGAGGAGGGGGCCCTGGGGCCCTTCCTGGTAGCCACAGACAGCAACACCCAGGAAGCCCTGATCTCCCTGCAGCAGGTGAGCCCCGAACTCGGGACCGGAACCCTCACCCCCCCCAAGGGAGGTAGGAGCACCTGCCCCCCCAGCCATGGTGCGTGAACCCTCTGAGGAGGGGCCTATGGGAGAGACAGACCCCCCTGCCCTGCGTAGGGCCCTTCCCAATGCCAGGGGTCAGTCACCGGTGGGGCGTTGAGGCGATAGGAGGGCAGAGTGACCCCCCTCCCCCTCCCTTCTCCTTTCAGCCTCTGGACTTCGAGGCCCAGGCTGTGCACACAGTGGTCCTGGAGGCCCTGAATAAGTTTGCGGAGCCCCGCTTTATGGGCCTGGACACCTTCCGGGACCAGACCCTCGTGCTGGTCTCTGTGCTTGATGCGGACGAGCCCCCTGAGTTCCGGCCTCCCGGCGGCCCCCTGGAAGTGCAGGAGGATGCGCTGGTGGGCTCCCTGGTGGGGGTGGTCTCCGCAGTGGACCCCGATGCGGCCAGCAGACCCGTCCGGTAAGTCCGGTCATTTCCTGCTCCCAGGGGGAGGGCTGGGGGAGTGGAGATGGCCGGCCCTTGTGCCGGACACGGGTCTGGTGAAGGTCTTGGACAGCCGGAGCAGAGCTGCCCCCCACTTCCATCGGTGGCCTTTTGTTTAGGATTGTTTATGTGTTTCGAAGAAAGCATATACGTGCCCCCCTCCGGTCGCATGGGACGACTCACAAGGACCTAAAGACCCAATGCAAAAGAAAGAGCAACAACCATCATCAAAAGGAAAGATAATAAAATAATAAGCCCCCCAACACACCTTCAGCCGTTTAATGGGCTCCCCCCCGCTCTGGGTTCCCCAGGCCAGCTGGCAGAAGCGCCCCTTCCGGGGCCTTCCGGAAGAGAGAGCGACGGGCAGTCTAACCTCCGGAGAAGGGCTGACCTGGCTCCTCCGCTTGGTCCAGTCCCTCCCAAAGGGCCGTCGAGGGAAGTGGGCCACTCGGTCACAGTCCAGGATGGATGGGGGATGGGTTCAGGCTCCCTACAAAGGGTGTGGCCTTGTGGGTCAAGGCCAAACAAAAGGGGAAGCTGTGTGGAAGTTTCCGATGGGTTCAGCCAGCAGCCCCCCCTGGACACTCAGAGACCCCAACCCCGGGAAGCCCCACGTAAGAGAAGCCCCCAGAGGGTGGTCTTGAGAGGGGACAGCAGACACCGGGAAGCCCCTTCCCCTGTTGACAAGGTGGGAAGCGTGGACAGTGTGTGCAGCGGCCACAAGGGACCATGCCTGGTGTGGGGTGGCATCCGTGGCCATCCAGACCCTCAGGACGGGGGCTCCTGAAGTGGTGGGGCTGGCGGGGGACACACAATTGTGTGAATAGGCTGAAAAGAGGCACCTCCTGGCACCTGCCTTGCAAGGCAGGCCAGCCAGAGAAGCCAGGTCCCCTGGAAGGTCTCCGGTGTTATCTGAATCTTGACCCTCTGGAGGTCTCTTCCCAGGTCAGGGGGCCTCCGACTCCTACGGTCAGTCCCACTGACAGCCATCTCCGGCCACAACAAGGGGCCAGCCAGCCGGCAGCTCTTTGTCTCCTCTTAGCCCAGAGGAGGGAGGGTGTCTGTGTGTGTGTTGGGGGGGGGTGTATTTCTAAGCTCAGTAAAATCAAGAAGCCCAGCCCCACCTCCCACAAAGATGGCCAAGGGTTGTCAGATTTTATTCATTCATTCATTCATTCATTCATTCATTCATTCATTCATTCATT
>BLBF01016839.1:0-34737 GCA_015471245.1 Laticauda colubrina
GGGAGGCCGTATAATTTGGGGCATCTAGAAGATTTTTCTCTTGGGATGATCGTCTGTTGGATTTCTTTGCTTATGTGGCTGGTTATAATTTTCTTCTTGATTAATTTTTCCAGATATGTGGTTGGGTGTGTGTTTATGGGTTTGTATGTGGAGTCTTGGAGTAGGTCTGTCAATTTTGTTTTGTAGTCTTTTCTATCCATTACTACTGTGGCATTCCCTTTGTCTGCTGGGAGTATTATTATAGTGTTATCATTTTTCAGGGTTTGAAGCACTCTGAATTCATCTTTTTGCAAGTTATTTTTCGATGGTTTGGTTGTGCATAAGATGTTTGTAACCTGGTGTCTTATTCTGTCAGCTTCATCTGTATTTAATTTGGTTAGGCTGGATTGTACTGCACATATGATGGATTCTGTGGGGATTTTTTTGGGTGCTATGGCATAATTGAATCCTTTGGTTAGGACATCTGTTTCTAATTTGGTGAGTTCTCTGTTGGAAATGTTATATATTAATTGTTTCAGGTGTTGTTGTGAGTTGTTGGGGGTTTTCTTGTCATGTTATAATTTCTTTAGTTTCTTTAAGAGTTTTTCATTTTTGTAAGTGGTTTCAGTTTCAGCTCTCCAAGTTGTAAGTTGTTTTATCTTATCCCAAAGTAGAGGGTGGATTTTGCTGCTCAATTCCAGGTGTTTTTTCCAATTCCAAGCTTTGCTAGCACTACACCTGGAATTGAGCATTTGAATATTTGAATAGTAATATTTTTCGATGGTACATTTGGATTCTTCCAATATTGTGCTAATGAAATCCACGCTGCTGTCAATAAGTGGATATCTTATTTTAGGGGTATAGTCCCCTTTAATCATTCCCAACAAGAACAGTTCACGTTTCCACTCCAGCCCACACTCTGTAATTTCTGCTATCCACTCTTTTATTTTTAACAATATTTCTTTATCTCAGAGCAGTTCCACCATAAATGGAAATAATTACCAAATTTCCCTTTGCATTTCCAACAGCATGTGTTTGCTGTTGGTAATATTTTGGCTGGTCTAGTGGGTGCCAGATACCTTCTATACATCATTTTGTACAAATTCTCTTTATGTGCCACTGATTTAGTTAGTACGAGATTTCTTTGCCAAATTTCTTTCCAGTCATCCAGATCTATACTGTGACCAATTTTTTTTCCCCAGGCTAACATAGGTCCTTTCATAATTCTCTCAGCCATTTCATGTTCTAATATATAATTATATAGTTTAGAAATCAACCCTTTCTTAGAGGACTTGAGAGCATTTTATCTAAATGTGTATCTTTTGCCTCAATTCCATATTCCTTTACATCTTTATTATATCTCAAGTTTACTTGTAAATATGACCAATTATAAATGACTATCCCTCGTGCTTCAAGTTCCTATATTGTTTTAATTCTTCCCTCTTTATCTAATATTTGATGGTACTTCAGTTTTTTACTGATATCCATCGTATTTAAGTGGAACATTGCTTCCATTGTTGAAAACCACCTCGGAATTTTGGTATAATGATTTCTTCTAATGTCAGCCCAAATTTTAATGAATAACTTTCGGAATACATGTCTAGTAAAGTATAGATTGTTTTGGATATTTGGGTTCCACAAAAATGCATGCCATCCTAATTGTAAGTCGTGGCCCTCCAATTTTAGAATTCTATTGTTCCTCAAATTGATCCAATCTTTTATCTATACTAATGCCACCACTTTATAATGGATCTCCCAGGCAGGGAGTCCAAATCCACCTCTGCTTTTATTATCTTGTAAATATATATTTTTAATTCTCATTTTTTTTCTTTGCCCAGATAAATTTCATCACAATTTTATTTAATTCTTTGAAGAATTTTTTATCCAATAATATTGGAATTGTTTGAAATAGTATTTTGGGTAAAACATTCATTTTGATTGTTGCTATTCTGCCTAATAATGAAATTTGCATCTTATTCCAATTTTTCAAACCCTTTTCAATCTTTTTCAGTAATTGGGTGTAGTTGTCCTCCCACAGATTTAATGTTCTAGCTCTTCACCAGATGCCTAAATATTTGTTTTTGTTTACAATTTGTAATCCCATCTTTTCTTCCTTTTTTTTTTTTTTTTTTTTGGTTTGCTATTTGGTAAATTTTTAACTAGCATTTTAGATTTTTCCTTATTAATTTTTAATCCTGATAATTTACTGAATTTATCTATTTCATTTTGTAAAGCTGGTCCTGAGTCTATTGGATCTTCTATAACAAAAACCAAATCATCTGCGAAGGCCTGTAGTTTATACTCTTGACTTTTAATTTTGGTACCTTTGATTTCTTTATTTGGTCTAATTCTATCCAACAAAATTTCTAAAATTGTTATGAAAAGTAGAGGTGAAAGAGGGCATTCCTGTCTGATACCCTTCCTTATCTTTAATTATTTAGTAATTTCTCCATTTAATAATATGTTAGCCTTTCGTGTAGCATAAATTGCATTTAACATTTTTACAAAATTACCTCCAAAGTCCATCAAGTTAATCTGCTTCTTCATAAAGTCCCAACTTAAATTATTGAAAACCTTTTGCGCATCCAGGAAGACCAAGGCCACTTGGTTTCCTGGATGTTTTTCATAATATTCTAATATGTCTATTATTATTCTTGTATTATATCTAATCTGCCTCATGGGAAGAAAGCCATTCTGATCTGAGTGAATTTTGTTGCTAAGTACTTTCTTTAATCTTTCCGCCATTATCACCATAAAAATGTTATAATCTGAATTTAAAAGAGATATTGGTCTATAATTCTTTATTTGGTTGGCATCTGCACCCTCTTTCGGAATCAATGTTATGTAAGCTTCCTTCCATGATTCTGAAATTTTTGCTTCCAGTAATATCTCATTTCACATCTCTCATAGCATATTCTCTAGTGTGGCACCTATTTCTTTATATAATTCATTTGGTAACCTATCTGGCCCTGGTGTTTTGTTTCTTTTTTGTTTTTGAATTGCCACCTTTAGTTCATCTAAAGTTATTACTTTATTAAGCAGCTCTTTTTTTATCATCCGATAAAGGATACAGAATTCCTTCTTTCAAATATTGTTCTATTTTTATCCTCTAATTGATATATCATTCTTTTCTGGTTTTCTTTTCTTAATTTATATGCCAGCCACCTGTTTTAAGATTTTTATATTGATGTTGGGAGGAACTACTTCTCTGGACAATCCGCACTTTGAAGAAATAATTGAATAATGAAGCAGAGCTGTCAGAAAGAAGCTTTTAATGACAGAGAACCAAGATGAGTGCCATTCAGCAAGGCTTCTTGGCTAGCTAGAAAGATTGACATTCAAATGTGAGTTTATTTACCCTTTCTGAGTTTTGGTCTAAAACTGGTTTTGGGTGAAGGTTAATTCTGTGCTTGGGGAAGTTTAATCCTATGTTTACTTATGGGATAATCTTCCCTATTCAGCTTCAACAAGCAACAGCTACTGTTGTGATTTAATTATCTGTATTGTGTTTGAATTTTTTCCTGCCTCATCATTACTTTGTCTATCTGGGGAGGGGGTATTCCTTTAATGCTTTAGTGGTATCTGGCACTGTCTTTTTGGGGTATATTTCCAAGAGGCAGGATGCAAGGTTGGTATTGATTTCTTTTACTACTTTTCTGGGAGGTATGTGACCTTTCCTTAAATCTAAATTTCCTTAGGATATCTTGTGATGTGAGTGAGACCAGCTGGTATCTTTAAGTGGTGCAAATAGGTCTAAGAATTGCTTTCCTGGGTGTGCTTTTTCCTGGATGTGCTTTTTCTGGAGAGCTTAAGTGACCTCTCTGCTAAAGAGTTTCACTTTATGAGCAAGAGTTGGCTGCTGATTATCACTGCATTTTAACTATTTTAAACTATTTAACTATTTTAACTATTTAAACCCAAGATGCTCTGGCACCCTGCCTGATTTGTAATTCTGGCTTGCAGTTATTTTTAATGTGATGGTATTTAGTGCAACTTTTTGCAAGCAAAGAAGCTTTTTGTATTTTTGTACAGGTAATCATTGATTTATAAAAGTTCATTCAGTGACCATTCAAAGTTACAGTGGCACTGAACAAAGTGACTTATGACCATTTTTCACACTTATGATCATTGCAGCATCCCCACTGTCATGAGAGGCCAGGAGAGAAGAAGCGCCCCTTGACATGAGTGATGTTGTATTGGCTACACCCACCCAGTCACATGACCACCAAGTCACACCCACCACCAAAGCCACGCCCACAGAAACGGTTGTTAAAAAAATTGAATCCCACTCTTATTTGAATCCCAAAGTTTTTTTAAAAAAAAAACTTAACAAGTTCTATGGCCTCAGAAAGTTTGAAAAACCTTTTACTAGAAGTTAAAACAAGAAAAGTTGCCTTTATCTTTTCTTTAAAAAAATATTGCCATGCAAGAGGCCCCCCAAATTCCTATTCCTATAATGCTAAAGTTTTCAAGTTCTATAAATTATGTATCCAAGGGACTCAAGACTACAAAGCTGATGCAATAATAAAATATTTTGATCCCTAAGGTTGAATAAAAACAGAAGGATACCTCTCTCTTGTTTTTTATGAGTGTTTTTTTTTTCTGTCACCATGCTGATTTTCATCTTTCTTTTTTTTTTTCTGAACGCACCCCTCCTTGAAGCTTTTTTATGGTTCTGAGTTAAGTCTCATCACAAATTCATTTCTTTTTCTTGCTGTGTAAATTTCAGGGTCTGGGACTGTTAAAGCTATAATCTGGATACCAAGCAGATAAGGAAGAACTTTCTCTGTTCCCACAATTTCTCTTTCAATTTACCTACTATCTCCAAGAAACTTATTTACTGCACCTTACAATTCATCTATTTACCTTAACAATTTTGACTTTTCGTGCCTTGCAATAACTTCACTGTAGCTCCTTACTTATCACAAGTTTCATAGCCATGTAGCTCTGTCCTGCAGATAAAAAATAAATAAATAAAACTTGTAATATCAGCCAAGCTAAAACACTACTTTAAAAAAACCAACAGCCCAGTGATACACTTGCTACTGTAAAAATGACATTCAAAACATGGGTAGACTCAGAGTGTTAGCTTTTTTTATTTTTAAAAAAGTTAATTAATTGTAGAGAGAAAAAGATATATCCAGGTGCAGCTGTTTCTAATTATGGGAAACTATATGACTGAACAGTTTTAAAGCTTTAACCCATAAATAATAAAGTGTTAGTGTTTTTATGTTGGATGCTCCTCAGATCAGAAAACTCTTAAAGTTTACATCCTCAGAGGCATTGTGAAGATGTTACTTCGTTACATTTCCCTGAGAGTTTTTTCCTTGAAAGGCACAAGAACCTGATTTTGAGTAAAGTATATTCACAACCCAGTGTTTTCTTTTTCATCTGCTTGGTCTCTTGGATATCAAAAGAATTTAGATTATTTTTTAAATTAAATAATCCATCTGACTTTTTAACAGTATATTTGCTAGTATTTTTATTATTTTTTTACTATATTATTTATAAAATGTACATAATACCATATATATTTGATACAAAAGTATTTGTACAGTATTGATTAAAGATTAACACTCTAATCTTTGATAGCTTAGATCATTGAAGATAAAGAAATAAATATTGTAACAATATCAATTATAATTAAAATGTCAATGTTAATAAAAGTAAAATCATTTCATCCTCAATTGAGTATAACAATTCTCTTCAGACAATATCAATTTGTCATATAATAAGAATTTTTGTCTTAAGATGATTAGTGAATAATAAGATCTCCATTGTAATGTTACTTAATGTTATTTATGCAGGTTGAAAAAGGAAAAATAAAAAGATTTTAAAGTAAATTTGACAACAATTAAAATGCCAAAAAATAAAGAAAGGTATAGAAAGGAGAAGACTATTCCATTTCTAACTTCTGCTAAATTACAATATTTATAAGTATTTCAGTTCCCTATAAATGTTTATATTTGCAGTGTTACATGATGTATTGCATATATGGAAATCATTCTTGTTTAAACCTTTTGCTGTGAATATATACTCCTAATTTTGCCATAGCTGCACACATACCAAGTTGAAGTTCCCAATCAGATATTGTTAGAATTATATCTTTCTTCCAATTTTGAACCAAATATGCAAAAGTGCTTTTGCAAAAGGCAACTGAAGTTTGTTTTTCCTTTAATATGTTTCTCTTCTCAACCAAGAAGCTTCTTCAGTTCTGTCAATTATTTTATCATCCCCCCTTCTTCCCATTGTTGTGCTATGACTATTTTATCACACAGGGGTATTTTTATTTGTCTGTGCCATATCTGAACAAGAGTGTACATATGCAATCGAAACCAAATGGCATTGGTTTTTGTACAAGCATTTTAAATTCTCTTTTTTAATTCTTGAGACCTGATTGTACCATTTCACTGATTTGTAACTACCTCAACTATGGTATATTCCAGTGTCACTTTGTAAAGTTCTTTCTAAAATTCTGATTTGTGCCATTTGGAACTGATATTTTATCTTGAATAATATATTTAGTTTTATAATAGCAATTGATTCTCACCAAGATAGCTTTACATTCCTCTGCCTTTCAAGGTCTTTTTTTATTTCTTGCCATAATTTAACATAGTTATTATGATGCACTTGATTGTTGCCTGTCAGATGGAAACCAATGTATTTCACGGAGTGAGCTATCTGACAGCCAGATTCTCCTGCAGAAGATTGATTATGTCTTTTCATTAAATATCTTGTGATTATTTTTGCTTTTTGAACATTGATTTTCTATCCAGAGAATTCTCTAAACCATGAACTGTTTTCATTAACTGTTTTGTTGTCTTTTGTGGTTCTATGATGGCTGATACTACATTCAATTCCATAACATTTGAGGTTGTGTTTCTCTTCATGAATTTTGAGCTGTGTTATTTGTTTATTGTCTTAAATTTTTTCTATCAATTTATTTATTTATTTTTAATTAATTTATTAAGCTACCCATCTCACCGCAAGGCAAATCATTGTAATTCTAATACAATGATGAATAGTAAGGGAGATGGTGGACTTCTTTGCCTTGTACCTTTACAAATTGGAAGTCTGCCTAAAGTGCTTCATTCGCTACAATCTGCTTTTTGCTAATCAAAACTCTTCTCTTTGTTTTGTTCAATACAGACAGTAGGAATTGCCACTGCAAATTATAGTTCTCTGTATGTAAAAAAATAGTGCAACTTTCTGCCTTCCTCCCCTTTTTATTTATTATTATTATTATTATTTTGGTTTATTTATACTATTACAATAATTATAAACTTACTGAAAAATCTTGCAGTCTACATTCAGTAGTATGTACTGAAATTGGTCTACTTAACTATATTTTCTCTCCATTGTTCCCTTCTTTGTAAATCAAAGCTATGTATGTATGCCTCTTCCATTATTGCATTTGTTTCTTTAATATCATTCATTATATTCTTTGCACTGTTGAGCTACATACCCCTCTGGACCTCGTGCTTTTCCTAAATTGTATTGTTTTATTGCTTTTTTATTTCTTGGGCAATTATACAGAAGATGTATAATATTTACCTGTGTTGATCATTAAATTCTTAACTTCTCAATATATTTAGTGTCATTGATTTTAGTCTCAGAAGACAATTTACCAGTCTTCAGAGAATAACTGAAACTTATTTTAGTATGATTGAAAATTTGGTTTTGGTAGGACTTAATTCATTTCTACCCCGATATCTATCCAGTCTGTGATAAAGGGCAAGTCTCCATTTTTATGGCATTACAGCCTTCTAAAAATTTGCTTTTAATAATTATATTTGCCAGTTATTTGTGAAAATTTAACTGATTATTAAACATTCAACATAAACTGTGAATTTTAAAATATTATTACCATAAAAATAATCAAAATTATAGTAAAATGAATTGATAATACATCAGTATCATGTCTTATATTAACATTCATGGACATGAATGCAGTTTTTTCAGCAGTGCAATAATTGATCTTTTATTCATGTTTTATGTATATCCTTCTAGGGTTGAGAGAAACCTCAAAGGGATGATTGGATTCAATTAAGCTTAGATCGAAGCTCCCCATCAAAGCAGATTCGTGAATCAAAGTGGGAAGCTGCTTCGAAGCAGAAAATCAAATCAAATGATTATGGAGCATTTCATAACCTATCAAAGCAGTTACAGCTTCAACAGCTTTTTGACTGATCTTGGAAGCATAACAAACAAAAATACCTTCACTTCCATGTAAGAGGAATGATTGTTGGAGACAGAGTTGTGTGATGTGATCTCTGTCATTGATAGGAGCAACTAATCAATGAGATTCATCTTCTCACTAAGCTTTCTGCCTATTACAGCAGGGATAGGGTAGACAAGACCAACATGGTTATTAATTTTCTTAGTTGTCAAGTCTTCTTTTGTAGCATCATACAAGCCTTAACTTTTTTACACTTCTGAGCTGATCCTACCCACTCCTCTAGAGTTTGAATATGAGCTTAGAACTGATTATATCAAAAGCTAATCTTTGGTTAAACCTTTTCAATTCTGTATGATTGGAACAAGTTTCATCTCCTGAAACCTGAATGGAGTATCATACTGTTACTATTTACCATATTACTGCTGTACTACGACAATATCTCAAGATCTAAAATGGATACCTAACATCAAAAATGTCATCAAAAAAGCACAATAAAAAATGTTCTTTCTTTGCCAACTCAGAAGGCTCAAACAATCCAAGGAGCTGTTGATGCAGTTCTATGGAGGAATTATTCAGTCTGTCATCTACACCTCTATAACTGTCTGATTTGATTCTGCAACCCAACAAGCCTGACACAGACTTCAACGAATAATTAGAACTGCAATAAAAACAATTGCTACCAACCTACCTTAAATCAAGGACCTGTATTATGCTCGAGTCAAAAAGAGGGCTGTGAAAATATTTATGGACCCCTCACATTCTGAACATAAATGGTTTCAACTCCTGCCCTCAAAATGACACTACAGAGCATTACACACCAGAACAACAAGACACAAGAATAGTTTTTTCTCAAACACCATCACTCTGCTAAACAAATAATTCCCTTAACACTGTCAAACTATTTACTAAGTCTGTATTACTATTACTATTCATCTTCTCATCCTTCCTTTCACCCATCTCCCACTTATGACTGCATGAATGTAACTTTGTTGCTTGTATCCTTATGGTTTTTTTTAAATTGACTGTTTACTAATATAATTTGATTTGATGACTTATTAACATTTCTCCAACAATATGCCCCCCCATAGGAGGACCCAGCGTGTTTCACAGGCAGAAAATGAAATTAAGCCCCTTTCCCCCAAATTTAGGCCTATTTTAAAACATGCAAAATGGGGAGAAGGATGGCAGGGACTTGCTGTTAAGAGTGCCCACGGGTAGTCATGCCTCACCACCATCCACTCCTAACAGGCGATCATGGCGGAGTGTGGAGAGCTACATAATCCCGCCAAGCACCTTTGTTAGCAGACCCGAGACCTTCAGTGCCTGCCGCTGTTGCTTTCTGCCCATGCCGCCACTGCATTTGGAGCTACCGCTTCCACATTTGGAGCACCGCTGCTGTTTGGAACACATTTGGAGCACTGCTGCCATTTGGAGCACTGCTGCCATGCTTGAAGCTAATGTTTCCTTGTTTGGAGCACCACCGCACGTTTGGAGCTGCGGCTTCTGAGTTTGGACCGCCGCCACTGTTTGGAGCACCACTGCCATGTTTGGAGTGTATTCGGAGTGGTGGCAGTACTCCAAATGACAGCAGTGCTCCAAACATGGAAGTGGCAGCTCCAAACAGGGCGACGGTGCTCCAAATGACGGCGGTGCTCCAAACGTGGAAGCGGCAGCTCCAAACACAGCAGCGTGCTCCAAACAGTGGCAACGCTCCAAATGTGCTCCAAACAGCGGTGGTGCCCCAGATGCAGAAGCGGAAGCTTCAAATGCAGCAGAGGTGCTCCAAATAGCAGTGGTGCTCCAAACATGGAAGCAGCAGCTCCAAACACAACGGCGTGCTCCAAACAGCGGCAGCATTCCAAATGCACTCCAAACAGCAGTGGTGCCCCAAACACAGAAGTGGCAGCTTCAAATATGGTGGCAGAATGGCCAGAAGGTAAAGCAACAGCGGTGGGCGCTGAAGGTCTAGAGAAAAGGTGCTTGATGGGAGTAGGGAGCTCTCTGTGCTCCACCATGATCGCCTGTTAGGAATAGCTGGTGGCGAGCTATGGCTGCCTGCAGGTGCTCTAGGCAAGGATGAAAGGGGGGGAATTAAGTTACTCCTGAAATGACGGCTTAGCCATCTTTCCAGGGCTCAAAAAAAATAAGACCCAGTCTTATTTTGTGAGAAACATGGTATTATGTTTCCTAGTATGATTTGATTGGTTATTTGACTACTATTAAGTGTTATAGCTATAATTCTTGACAAATGTATTTTTTTCTTTTTCTTTTTATGAACACTGAGAGCATTTGCACCAAAACAAATTCCTTGTGTGTCCAATCACACTTGGCCAATAAATAATTCTATTCTATTCTATTCTTATCTTGATATACCTACTCAGTCTCAGACAGGGAGCATCTCTTCATAAGTTTTGGGTGCACAGGATGATCAAGTTATACTTGATGGAGGCAGTCTTGAATATGCCAGAGAGCTAAACTATGAAGATCTTTATTGTCTAAAATAATAATTCAAAGCAAACTCAGAAATATTCTACATGGCTGGGCCAGAGAACTAATTGTTGTTGGCTGTGAAACTCTACTAATAGGCAAAAAACATTAGTAGAAACATCTCCTAATAGGCAAACCATTACACTTTTGCACAAATTGTAATTTCTAAATGGTCTTCAAAGGCATCCTCATATAAAATATATTCCAGTCCTCAATTTAGGGATGATACAGCAGGAGTTATTGTTCCCAAAATTTGAAACATGTATTGTTTTTAGAAGAAGGGCATAAAATGCTATAAAGGCGCCTTTTTCCCGTGCCAGGCAGCTCTTTCTTTGTATCTTGCGTCCCATGACTTACTGTATTGAACTACTTTTGTTTCCCCTTCTAGTTAAATGAAGAACACTGCCAACAAGCCATAGTCGAGAGACAACCTAGTCCTGTTAAATATAAATCAAAATTTCTATGAGGACAAAATAGTTCATACAGTGAAAAGAGTATTCCTATTTATCTGAATTTTGCCAGGCTTAATGTGTCATAGATGGCTGTTATTACTACTATTTTATCTGCTTGTACCAACATACAGTTGTTGCGGGCCCTTTGTTGTTTTCCCATTACAGATTGTAGCCATTTTTAAACTGGATATCAAATATAAAAATACGTTCAGTTGTCTTCTCTTTGAAACTCATAATACAAACTTAAACCTACACTACTTGACTCTTGAATCTTTATTCAGAAATATATCAAAGGTGACTTGCACAAGTCTGTTTATTTCATGAAATGTATTACATTTATATGGTGACATCCTTCTGTATGCCCGGGCAGGAGTCACTGCTGCCTGTTTCAATTGGCACCAGATCACTGCCACCCTCTATGACTGGAAGATCCTGTTGCAACTTAAATCAAAGATCTACCACAGAGTTATCTGCCCAGTGGCCCTCTATGGGGTGGAATGCTGACCAAAGACAAAAGACATAAATAGGTTATAGTGGTATGGACATGCACATCAGAGCTGATGTGCAATCTATCATGAGGCAAGCACTTGCACTCAACCCAGATGGACAGCAGCTCCAAGAATGGCTGAAAAAGTGATGGATGGATATGCAAGCCATAGGTATATGCCCTGCTGATGCTGCAGATTGGGTGAAGTGATGGGTGAAACACAAAATAACAGACCCTGCAGTATCACAGAAGTAATACAAAGAACAGGAAGAAGATTATGACTTAATATATATAGTATCCTCAAGATACTGATATTATTCTGATGTTATGCATCTGTAAGTTTTTCTAATAAATATGGCTCTCCAGCATCAGTTGGAAGACTAGACAAAATTCTCTTATTTTCCCTTGTCATCAAAGTAACCTTCCTTATTCTGTCCTTCACTGAATTCCTTGTTGATTTAATATTCTTCCAATAGCAGCCTGCCTATTTCTGTGCTCTAGCATCTGCTGTTCAGAGGCAAACAGCATTTGAAAGTTTTGTATACAGCTAATTCCGGATTACGAGCATTCCCTTAGCGAATGTGTGAAGTTCCATGATGTGCCCCCTAGCATTTGTGAACAAGTCCAGAAACTATCAATCTTGCAGCACCATGGCAGTTGTCTACCCCTCAGAAGTTCCATTCAGGCCTCATGCTGTCCACAATTGCTTTCCCACCCACCCAACCTGCCACACTGGGTCAATTACCATGTGAAGATCTAGCAAGCAGTCTTTTCTCCAGCCTCTCAGTTGCATGTGCCCTTCTGCAGTTCCATGTGGATTTCCACAGGCCTTGCCCGGCAAGTTGCCTGCCAAAATGGGGCTTCTGAGGGATGGATCCGCTTCTCTGATGTTCCGTTCAGGTCTTTGTAGGCCTCCCCCAGCCCATTGCAGGCCAAAATGGAGCTTCCAGGGCCCTCAGAAGCTCCATATTGGCCTGCAAAGGGAGCACAGATGGTGTGTCAGAGGGCTGTGATGGCCTACAGAGTCCTGAAGAGATCACCAGAGGGCCAGAACTAACCCCAGAAGTTCCATTTCAGTTTGCAACCTACTGGGAGAGACATGTGAAGGCCTGAATGGAACTGCAGAGGGCGGCATGTGGCTCAGAGACTGGAGAGGAGCTGCTTGCTAAATCTTCATATGGTAAGTGATCCAATGCAGCAGGTTGGGTGGACAGGAAAGAAATTGTAGGGACCATGAGGTGGGTCGGGGAGGCCTTGGGTGGTCTTAGGCAGGTGACCTGTTCCATCACCATGCCCTTCCCCAATCTGAAACACCTCATGTGCACTTAATGTGCCACATATTTCATTAGTGAATTAGCAAAAGGAAGGAGTGATCCCGTTCAAGGTTCAATATTCACTCCAACGAATCCTCAGGTTATGAATGGAATGGGCAGGCTCCAGTACCTGTAGTCATTATTAATTTTATAATCCATAATTTGTTGAAAGATACGCAGATGAGCATCATCTTTTGATAGTGAAATTCAATTCAATTCACCTGATTCTAATTTTTAGGTATTTTGCAGCAAAATATCATTGAGAAACAGAGTGTATTGGATTGATGACTGAAGGAAATAGCATAGTAGAAAATAGCTATTGGGATATTATTCAATAATACATCTAAAGTACAGTGAAACCTCGGGTCACAACTGTAATCCATTCCAGAACTACAGTCGTGACTCAATTTGGTCATGACTGGAAGCACAACCAACTGCGAATGCACAGACAAAAATTTGTGCAGACTGTACGTGCGCGGAAGGGAAATCAGTATGGAAAGTGAATCTGCCATGGCTGGGTTTGTTTGCCACCTGATATTTGAACTGTGACCCAATTAAAAAACCAGGTGGATTTTTTGATCAGAACCCAGTTTGGTCATGAACAGAAGCGTTCCTGACGCGAGGTTCTACTATAATTATTTTTGTTTTCTTCCACTGAAATTAAGTAAACAAGAAGAAAGACTATTGAGTCATGCTGCCATATTGTGCAAACACTCTCCCAAATGAAATATTCTTCATCTTTTCATTGTCACTGTTAGCCACTTGAATGTATGTTTTATTTTATATTTTCTTCTATTAAATGATGCTTCTTCCTTTTGTTGTTAACATTTTATTTAATTGATTCCTATGCAAACTGCAAATTACTTTGAAGATAATATTAATATAAAAAAGGACAGATGAACTTTATCTTCACATATAAAGTTCATGTCCTGTGTCCTATTTTCTCACTTTAAATATGGCCTATTTAAAACAGATATTTGGTCGCATATACAGAGTTAATATTTTTCAATAGGCCCTCAATAATTAGTTCTTTGTATATAGATTATGGGAATTGTTTCTGCAGAATTTAAAATGTTTTCATCTTTCTCAAAATCTTTTCTGGGGATTGTGAAATTGATTGTTCCTATTCATCAGATAAGGATAGCAATGTAATTTTTTAAACAACCATTCATTAAATTCCATAGTGTCCGAGTCAGATTGAAAAATACTTCAATTGGTTTATTTTCTTTCTTTGAAAAGCTTTTATTTCTGATTTCAAGTAATTCCATTCTATTAAGCTTTTCCTTCTTACTTTTCTCAAGCTGTCTACAGATTTACACCTGGTTGCAATCAACTTTTTAACACTCTCAGTAGATAATACTTTATATTGATAAAATGAAATTACTCATCAAGATTTCACTTTGTTTGTCCAAAACAAACATTGACAAAAATTTGTAATACTGCTATAAAACTTTTACTCTGCCAAATTGTAACAGTTTTTTTAATGGAAACAATGGGAGGGAGGGAGGGGGGGAGAAAGAGAAAGAGAAAAAAAGAGAGAGATGATAGACAGAGTAATCAATGGTTGTATTCCAAATAAGTCTTCTCCAACAATGTTCTGTTTATTTTTGTATTGTCAACAGGGATTGAATTTATTCCACTGTGATTATATAATACTACTGGAGTGTCTGTGTATAATGTGCTATTACACACCCATATATGTAAAAGATTCAGTATCAGATTGCTTCATATTTGTGTTCTCAGTGTTCTGCTCAAAGCTCATCATGAAAACTAAGCCAACAGAAAAACAACCTTAGTAATGTCACAATTCAGCATTAAAACTGGCTATTCTAACCAATTTGTAATTCAGCACCTAACATCCAAGGCAAAATGAAAAGGCTCTTGAGTTTTACTCTATGCTATATTGAATGCCATCCAGGAATTATATCAAGATGGAGGACTCCTTTTTCAGAAATCTATAATTCTGTAAATTAGAGCAGCAACTCAGGGCAGAGGCAGTACCGAAAATCTGATTCCCCTGGTGATACCCTGGGAAGCTCGCCCTACAAATGCATAAAGGTAAGCTTATTTTTATGGAGCTCTCTGGAACAGCTTTTTTGCAATTCATTTATTACATTAAAAGACTACCTGACACCAGGTGATTCTAGGGAACATGCATTTTTAAAGAGTGAAAACAATAACAGAGGAACTATATATGTCTAGATGAGGAAACTCTATGTAGTACCAAAACTGAAAAAAAGCAAAAACACCCACCCACACATATATTTTTATATTACTACATGTGGAAGAGTAGATATGGCAAGAACCTTGATGAAAGAAAGGACCTGGCCATACCTTCAGAGGCAGTTCCTATGAAATGGAGAGTCCTTGTTTTCAATAAAATTCCAACAATTCTCCTTGGATGAAGAAGCAGAGGCCAAGCCCATTCGATAGCATTCAGCCAAAGGAGGCATTTTTCAGCATCAGGAATACCACTTGTTTGTTTGTTTAATCTCAGTTTATACTGTTTCTCAAATCAAAAGTCCTAATTTAAAAAAAAAAATTAAAAAGATTCATTATTAATAACTGAAGATACTTTACTATTTAGAAACTAGGTAGGTTTGTAGTCAGACAGATGTTCCACACACAAGATTACACAGTTTTGATAAAGAGATGGATGTAGTTTAATCATTCCCTCCCAAATTGTAAGGTATCATCACTGAAACTGTGGATAGCATGGGCACAAAATTCCTATTGATACATCCCAGTCTTTCCTGGGCTGAGCAGATGCTACAATTCTGTGACACTAGAGAACTCCTCAATTGCCATTCTTCAGCATCTATCTGGTGATTCAATTTGGTTTTGGAAAGATATGTTTTTGTTCCTTTCTAGATAAGTGGACATCATATTTCCAGCAGTTGCCTGGGCAAGCATGCTACATCCATTCTGCAGACATACCACATCCAAGAAAGGTATGATCACCAAATTTCATTCCTAGTTGTGGATTGTTGATTGTTGACACCTGATAAATGTCCTCCTTCTGTCATCAGTCACAGAAGGAGATGCCAGAATTTTCTTAAAGTTCCCATCTGAATTTCCCCTTCCCCTAGCTTCTGCTGATCCTGAGCAAGTAGGGTCTACATTTCTTCTACATAAAGTAAGAATGTGTGATGGTTTCACTGAATTCTCAAAACTTCATTTTCAGGGTGTTTTTCTTTCTTTAGAACAGGGCTGTCAAACTCTTGGCCTGCAGGCCAGATGCATCATGCACTGGCCACACCTATGCCCAGTTTAGAAAGGGGGGGGAAAGTCCTGATATGTCATGTGATGCTGCTGTGACAAAGTGAGTTTGACACACCTGCTTTAGAAGCATCCTTCATGTGGCAAAACTGCTTGAACACCTATCAATTTGTGCAAAAATTTCAGTGATATGTCAGCTGTTGATGCAAAGATCAAAGAGCTTAGGTATATGAAGTCATCCATCTGCTAAATCGGCCCACTTCTAAGGGAAAGGTTATACCATGAATCAACATGACCTTGGTTTTGTTTTTGTTTTTTGCATTTACTCATAGTCCAAGCCTCTCTGATCTTTTGCTTATGACATGTAATGAATCCTGTACCTTTGGTTGTTATTCTATGAAAATAATATCATTGGTGTATGCTGCATCTGTGGAGTTCAGCTTGTTTGTGCCTCAATGAACTATTGTATGCCTAGCCAGCCTATTCCCTAATTATTCAATCTGTGACCACACTGAATGGTGATAGTACGTATTTTATTTCCCTCCTGAACTGACCATGAAAGGACTAATTTTGCTGCAATGCATTTTAGCCCTACAAGAGAGACTGTCATAAAAGGCAGCAGTAGTACAGGTAGTTTTGTTGAGTATAACAATTTCCAGAATCACTTTCCTCATATAATTCTGATGGATATTGTTCAACTCTTAATCAAATAAAAAAGCAGTAGTTTGCTTTAGTACCCTCCTCGGGTACTTGCCTGACAGTAAAAATCTGGTCCATATAGCCACAACCTTGGTCTCTCTTTCCCAGATGGAGGATTCTTACACTTCTAGCAGCCTTCTGACAACCTGTGCAAAGATCTAACTATGGACAGAATGCTAATCTTCTGTCATGTTTACATTGGGTCTTGTTACCATTTTTAAATGCAGCAATAATACAAGCAACTATCCAGTTCATTGATGTTCTCTTCATGCCATTGAGAATAACTGAATCTAATTGATTACTACTACTACTACTACTACCGTACTACTACTACTACTACACTACTACACATAAACCTGCCTTCATTGCCTCCACAAAGTCATACAGTTTGCCATTTCTCTGATATCAATCTCTGTTTTGCTGGCTCTACTTCACAAATGTTATTAGAGGGTGTGTTGGGTCAGCTATTTCCTGATGGGTGGATAAAATTTAAGAGTAAATCAAGTGCTGTTTCCATCATATAGTACTTTAGCTGGTTTTAGCAATTCACCCTGTCACATTATGAGTGCTCATGCTGAGGTCAGCTGTGTTTGCTTGGCAGTGCTTTCAAGGTGGGAAAAAGTGTGTGTTGGTCATTGTGCAAAAGCTACTGCTTCTATCTTTGCAGTAAGGCCATTCCAAAAACTTCCTTTTCACTTTTTAGATTTTTGCAAGTTGCTTTGTCAGCTTTTTTGCTTTGGTTGGATTTATAAGCTTAGTCATATTTCTTTTTTGTACCAAGTTAATGGTTTCATCCATTATCTATTTTTGGCCCCATCTTTTCTCTGCACATGCGCAAATAGCTTCCATCATCATACAGATAGTATTTCTAACTTTGGACCACTGAACTTTCTTATCATCATTATATCGATTGATCATAGGGTATCAAATCTGTTGCATTACTCAGTCTGAAATCTTTCTTGGTATTGTAACTGCAATAATTTCAGCTGGGGTTGAGGTGGGGAATAGGAGTTGGGGAACAACTTTCAATTTTAAATTGATGGTCAAATGCAACTTTTGCAACTCACACAGGGGTGGGCTACTGGGGGTTTGTAGTGGTTTGGGAGCGCCCCAAACTAAGATTCTGTGCAGTTTGGAGAACCCCCAATGGATGGCCCCACCCACTCTGTCCCAACCCTTCCAGGAGTCCCCACACGGCCAGTTTTGGATGCAGGTAAGTGCAAGGCACATGCAGAAGGTCAGGAAAGCCAGAAATAGGCCTGTTTCTGGCTTCCAGAGAGCCTTCGGAGCCTGAGGAGGCTGTTTTCACTCTCCCAGAGACTCGAGGAAACCCTCTGGAGACCAGAGAGGGCAAAAACTCCCTGCACCATGGTACAGGAAGCTGACTAGGCCACATCCACCATGGCCACACCTACCCAGCAACTGGATAGAGAACCCTTTGCTAAAATTTTTGAAGCCCACCCCTGAACTCACAGCATCCTAACATCTTTCATAGCACAATTTCAGCACTTGCCTATTAGGAAATAATTGATCATAGAAGCAGCAGTGAATTCTTGTGATGTGAATTCCCAATTTAATTGAGAAATAGCCTTGTGTCCGAATAATTTTTTCATTACCTGTCAAAATGAAGCTGCTTCTTCTTGCTGATTTATTTATGAAGTTATATTTACCCTTTTATTATCTATTTAGGATCAGTGTGGTCTGAAACTTGTTTGAAATGTAGTATCTGTTAGATATGTGGATGATACTTGGTTAAAAATCAAAGTTCAGGAAACAGCCTTCACAGACCATATAAATACCATGGACTTAAACATTAAGGTCTCCAGGGAAGATACCCAAAACAACAAGCTGGTATTCCTAGATTGTGATGTTCTTATTGGGACCTGTGGCAATTTAGAGATAGAGATCTACAGGAAGCAGAGATCTACAGGAAATTTAGGATGGTTTGAGAGAGGAGTGAAGGAGTGAAGTCCCTCTAGCCAACTTACTGAGACTGAGAAGTTACTTGGATAAGCAGCAAAATATTTATGCCAAAGTGGAAAATCCTTCCCTTAATAAAGATGCCTCCCATTATTTATGCTGCTCTTGCTTCAAGACCACTTCACAGATTCACTAGGAGAAAAGATTTAAGAATAATGACTATTAACATCTCCCTGCTTATTCCCCAAATGATCCTATCCAAATAAGGTGAAAAATGAAACCACCCTGGAAGACATATATAGGGGTCCCCCTAGCCCAGTGGTTGCCAACCAGTGGTCCGTGGCCCGTGGTCCGTGAGAAAATTTTGGTGGGCTGCAAAGAAATGTCTGCCCCAAAGCAATTAATCCAGGCTGCGCAGGAAGGCAAGGCTGCGCTGCCCACATGATCCACCCACCCACTGGCTCCCACCCTTTGGCTGAGCTCCACCCTGCAAAGAACAGTGCAGCCCTTAACAGCCAGGATGAGGTAATGGTGCTGTTGCAGCAAGAGGGGGCTGGTGGCACTTGCAGACTGAAGCAGCAGTGGAGATGGCAAGAAGGTGCAGAAGTGCCATGCTACTTTCATTTGCATGGCACTCCCACACCTTCCAACTCGCCTCTCCTGGCCTGGGCTCTTCCTCAATGGCTGTGGGCTGTAGGGATGGCCTGGGGCAGGAATAGTACTGGCTGGTGGTGCTGGGAGGTGCAGAGTGGACAGGTCTGCACTCACCATCCAGTTCAGAGGTCCAGAATGGGGCAGCATCGGCAGCATTAGTTTTCTCATCCCTCTCGATGAGAGGGCTCTGCTCTGCTGCCCCATGGCCCCAGCCATCACTGCCCAGGAAAATCACAGGAAAAGTGAACAGAAACACAGCTCTCTCTGGGGCAAAAGAGCTGAGTGAGGAAAGCAGAGGCAAGAGAAGATGGAAGCTGCCGCCTTTGAAAAGTGCCGCTTTCTGTTGCCTGTGCCTTCCGATCTCCGTTCTTTTGTTCCAGCAAGAGCTATGTTTCTGCTTGTTTTCTTTTCCTGGGGGTGGCAGCAGAGATGTCAGCGCTCCCCCCTCAGAAAGTCAGGCCTGGAGGAATGTGAAGAATTGTGGGTGAACACTGGAGAAACGTGTGTTGGAAATACCAACACACATTTCCAGTGCACTCTCCTGTGTCCTGAAGCAGGATTGAGTGGGGGAAAGGGAGCAGATGGAAGGGTAGGAGGGAAGGAGATGCCCTGCTGGCTTTCCTTTGGCATGGGGTGGGGGGGAGACCAAATGCCCAAACCAATAGAGGGCTGAGGAAGACAGGCTCCTAATAACCAGCCTATTTGTGCAGGTGAGAGCTCGAGCTTTTCTAGGCTACACCCACCCCTTTGGTCTCCACAAAGGGAGGGACCCTTATCTGCTTGGAAGCAGTGGGAGAAACCTGAAGCTTAGCCTTGGGGAGAGTTTGGAATGGGGGGGGGGGGTTTGCCTGGTTGGAGCCAGTCTTCCTCAATGCTTCCAGCCTCCTCCTTCCCTCTCTCAACTCCAGGCAACACCTGGTAAAGGAGGAAGAGGTTTCTTCTGACTTGTGGGAGATATGAGATGGCTCTGCTTTTCTTCCACTTGAGGGAGAGCTAGTGTATATAATTTATATTTAATATAAAAAATAAAAAATTATATTAAATATATTATCTTTTTTTAAAAATTGTCTTAGTGGTCCTTGAGATTTAAAAGTATCAGTTTGGTGGTCCCTGATGTCCAAAAAGCTGACGACCCCTGCCTGAGCCAACTTGCTGAGATTGAGAAGCTATGTGGATAATCAGCAAAATATTTCAAGCCCCCCCCCCCTCCCAAAAAAAACCCCAGTTGCCATGACTCACTTCCAGACTCAGTAGGAGTTGTTCACCACCAGAATAAATGCATATGTTCAAAACCATAGGTGTTATAAATCTCCTTCTGGCCAGATCCAAGCAATCGTAGTTCAGTTAAAACAACTAGTTCAATGTTATATTTCAGCAATTCAGTACAGACTTCCTTCTGTTTTCCAAATTGGACACCATTTAAGATGTTCCCTATAGCAAAGTTATCAGTCTTCTTTGGTACTGCAGATTTCTGCTTGGCATCCAATAGCTGTAGTCTGTGAAATGCCCTAGTAATTATCAGTGCTACAATAGGTGTCCAATGATTCAGATTGATTGATTTAAATATATGGATATCCTGGTAACTGCAAACTAGTGCATTAATTACTCTGGACTCCCTAGCATCGTTTGAGGTTTGTTTCAGACACATAGTAATGTTACATAACAATACAGTTTGCATTGCTTGGTGGATGGGAACTATCTTTCCTAGCCATGTAATTACAATGTAATGTAATTGTAATGTAATGTAATTACATTACAAGCTAACTATGAATGGTCTGGGGTATATGCTAGGAAAACAGGAGATTCAGGAGATCAGTTTAACTTGAATACAATAAAATGATGTGGATTAGATACTTCATCACTTATAATCAGACTATGTTTTCTTGAACAATTTTAAATATAAGTTGGAATTGATTTGTTAGCATTACAATAGGTTGCAGAGCTAGCTCCAATTTAATAATTGTTAATAGTTTTCGGCCTACATGTAACTGTGATGAAATCAGAGTTGGTCTGACTTTTACAAAGCTTTCTTCTTATAGTGAAGAGCACTTTCTATGAATTGCTTTTTTTGCCTGTGAGGGTGAGTTTAGTAAAACTGAAATGTCAGACTCTAACAAGGCAAGAAATGATATTCTATCAGATACTTACATCACAATGACTACATGAAATTGAATCACGTGCATTATTCACTGAAGTGCAGACTGTTAGCAACCTGATATTAAGAAAGGCTAAAAATGCTCCACAGTAGGAAGAAAATCTAACAACCCAGAAACTGTCTGAGAGGACCAAATCACAACAACAGACTTCAATTTGCAAAAACCAAAGCCCAAATCACTGAAATAATATTTTTACTATATAAAATTGGTTGCTGTCTTAAATCTGATGGTACTTTATATATAACAGCTCAACTTATGTTTGAATATTTCTTTCACACATAATATTTCATGTTTTTAAAAGTATTTCAAAATTACTTTATTATGTGTGAGGGGCTGAGGGCATTCAAACATATATACCTCTTATTTGTTTTGCCATTTCAAATTCTTAACTAAGGGCAGAAGGACACAACCTGAGATCTTGGGATTGCTTGTGACTCACAAATCTATTTGGATATTATTACAAGTTTACTGATTGTCCTTGTTTAACTATTAGTCATTTAACGACCATTCAAACTTATAGCGGACTTCAAAAAAGCTACTTAGGACCCATCCTCAAAGTTACAACTGCTGCAGAACCCCTCCATTTCAGGCACTTGGCAACAGGATTGTATTTATGACTGGGTCCAGTGTCCTGCAATTATGTGGCTTCAATTTGTGACTTTTTTGCTGTTTTTTGGCTAATAACAGCAACACACGCTAATTATATATGCCAGATTTGCTTAATGAACATATGGATCATTTAACAACTGTGGTAAATTGCTTAATGATTGTTATAAAAATGATCATAAAATCAAGTCAGGTCACACAGTGACCTGCTGAACAACCACAATGAGTTACATGCAAAATTTTGGGCTCAGCTGTGGTTGATCAGCAGGTCACCTTGTCAGAGACTATTGTAAACTGTAACCGAAAGATGAAAATATTAAGCCCATGTCACACTGAACCAACGGATGCAAAGAGGATGTAAAATGGACAAAAAACCTTGCCATCCGTTGGTTAACGCGATGTACCCGTTCTGTACTCACTACCTCCGTTTTTCATCCTCGCTATCCGTCCAGCATCCGTTTATGGATGTTTTATCTGCTCCCAAAGTTTTGGGCTGCCTAAAACTTTTGCACGGAAAATGTATCCAGTTCATCCATTCTGCATCCACTACGCATCCGCTACACATCCGTTCTGCATCCGTTCTGCATCCGCTATATCTGCTAGGTGTCCGCTGCGAATCCGCGGAACTCGCATCTGCCTGGACACAGGGAGGAAGCGGAACAGACGCGGAACAGATGCAGAACGGATGCAGAACGGATGCAGTACGGAAACAAAGCATATAAAGCGGAAAAAACGTTCGCAGAGGGGATCTATCTCGGATATTAAGGATGTCTAGAGGATGCCTAGAGGATGTCTAGAGGATGCAAAGGGACACCTACACTGCCTATAAAAAGGGGGAGCAACTCGTCTGCATCTCACTTTCAGACCAGCAGCCTACCCGTGCAGACCTCTGCAGCCTTCATCTGACTCTTGCTCTTCCACAGCATCCAGTCATGTCCACTGTGGATCGTACCACAGTCCTTTTGGCAGCCACCATCCTTCTGTAACAGTACGAAGCCATCTACAGGCTCTGTGAACTCTACTATGGGAAGAAAAAGAGGCGGCCAAGAAGCATCTGGGTCCGAAAATGGATTGGAAGAAGAGCAGAGTACGGACTGTCCAACAAGCTGATGGTGGAGCTCAGGAACAAAGACACTCGGGCATTCCAGAACTTCATGAGGATGCCTCCAGCCATGTTTGATGAAGTTGTGCAGCGGCTGACACCCAGGTTGACCAAGGCAAACACCAACCTCTGCCCCAGCCTGGAACCTGGGCTCAAGGTGGCACTCACTCTGCGCCACCTGGCCTCAGGGACCACCTACAAAACATTGCAGTACGGCTGGAGGGTGTCAAACAACACCATCAGCATTGTGGTCAGAGAAGTGGTGCAGGCCATCATCGAAGAATACAAGGAGGAGCTCCTCCAGTGCCCCTCCACTGAAGAAGGATGGAAGAAAGTTGCAGAGCAGTGGTATCAGAGGTGGAACTTCCCACACACCGTTGGAGCCATCGATGGCAAGCACGTGGCCTGCAAAGTGCCAGCCAAGTCGGGGTCCACTTATTTCAACTCCAAGGGCTTCTTCAGCATCATCCTCTTCCCCATGGTTGATGCTGACTACAAGTTCATGTACATTGATGCTTCAGACTACGGCTCATCTTCAGATGCCCAGGTATACAACGCCAGTCACCTCAAGGAGGAGCTGGAAGGCAACCTCATCATGGGCTTCCCAGATCCAGAACCCCTGCCCAACGACACACAAGATGTGCCCTACTTCATCATGGGGGATGACGCCTTCTCCCTCAGAACCTACCTCATGAAGCCATACACTTCCAGACTCCTGACCCGTGAAGAGAGGATCTTCAACTACAGGCTGTCCAGGGCAAGGCGGGTGGTGGAGAACGCCTTTGGCATCCTGGCCAACAGGTTCCAGGTACTTCTCACCACCATGCAGCATCGCCCAGAGACCGTGAGGAGGATCGTGGAAGCTTGCTGCATCCTGCGCAATCTCATGCGCACCCGCTACCCAGTCTTGCAGAACAGGCTCGTGGACCATCAACAAGGCAATGGGGACATGGAGCCTGGGGAATGGAGGCAAGGGCGAAACCTGATGGACACTCAGGATGTGCAAGGCCACAACAGAGCCTCATGGGAAGGGAAGAAGCAGTGCAACCTCCTGAGACAATGGTGCAACTCCCCAGCTGGAGCAGTGGAATAGCAAGACAGGATGGTAGATGCTTAATGGATGCTTCCTTCAGCCTGTCTCATCACACGGATGAGATTGGGCCATGTATGTTGGGTGGGCTGACAATGAACAGGGCATTTAATAAAGAGTTGTAATTATGTTGACATGTGTGGATGATTGATTACATTATTATTGATAATAAAGGGCCATAGGTGTGGCACCTGGGAGGGTGGACGATACAGTCCCACTATGCTTGCACTGGAGGTTTATCTATCGCACAGCTATTAGCTATCCCAAAGGTATCCCTGCTCATTCCACAGGTATCCCTGCCCACCCCACTGCTATCTTAACCCATCCTACAAGCTTGCAAAGGCTTAAGCCAGTTCTAAAAGTTTCCACCAAGACTTTATTAAAAAAAAGCAATGAAACAAGTGTGTGAATCAAAGATAAACTTTATTGAACAACTAGCTGTAAAAAAAAATTGACCCAAGTCAAGTGTCCAAATAAAGTCCACAGGTAGCCAGCTAGCCGGTCTCTGGCACTCTTCTTGGTCACTCGGAGCTGTGCCCAGTCTCAGGGGTGAAGGGTCCAGGTGCTGTGGTGGTGGGTGGTGCTGGAGTGCCTGGCCTCGAGAGGACAACAGGGGACAGTGTGTTGAGAAAGGTCTCGGACAGCTGGCTTAGCCCCGCAATGCTGAGAGGTCCTTCCTCCATGCCATGGGGTGTCAGCCCAGTACTGATGACAGATGTACTGAGGCCGGGCTTGGCTGTGGGGTGGAGGAAGGAGTAGTGTAGTGGGGCTGTCTGCTCTGCAGCTGGGTGAGGACTGGTGTGGGTGGCATCGCTGTTGTGGGTGGCATCATTGGCGTGGGTGGCATTGCTGTCATCGGTGGCATCATTGTCATGGGTGGCATCGGTGGCATCAGTGAAACAGGTGGCAACGGTGTCACCCGATGACTCTGTGCCTGGACTGGGAAGGGCTGCTGCCTGTACTGCTGAACCTCCTGGTAGCCATAGCCCTGGCAGGTGAGGGGCTGTGGGAAGCCTTGGAATGGGAGGGACATCACCTGGGGTGGAGGAGCAGGCCTGGACTGGGTGGGAGCAGGTTCCTCTGGGTCTGGAGGGTTGTGAAGCAGCTTGGTGATCCGGTCCTTCACCTGCTGGTACTGTGGATCCACCATTTCCTTAAGGGTCTGGTTGACATAGGTGAGGAAGGGCTTGCGGTTGGAGGAGGAGGAGTCGGTGTGGACCAGCTGAGAGAGGAGATCTATGTTGGTGCGGATGGTGTCCCTGATCTCCAGCAGGACATTGTGGCTCTGCCCCTCCAGCTGTCCAGCTCTCTGCCTTTCTGCGGAGGTGGAGCTGGGGGGGGGTGGATGCGGCTAGGACTGTGGTGGCCTCAATGTCTCCTTTCTCCCACCGCACCAGGGAGTCCTCTACGCACTCCACCACACTTACCACACCTGTCCGTGGGTTCTCCGCTGTGGCACGCTCCACAGAAACCTGCCTGGAGACAGGGACTGACTCTCGGCCGGAAGAGGACTGGGTGGCAGCAGGCTGCCGGAGAGAGAGGGTAGTGAGAGGGGCTGCTGGTGCTCCTTGGTGGCGGATCTCACCCTCCAGGAAGCTGCACCTGGCCATGACGTAGGTCTCTCTGTCTGTCAGCTTCACAGTGGCCTGGCCAGATTTCTTCAGGTGCAGCTTCCCGTACCAGGTGTGCATATGTTTCCACCAGCCGAGGAGCACCTCTGCCCTCTCTCTCCAAGCAGCCTGCTTCCTTTTGGTGTCCCTGTACAGCCAGTGTCCCTTCCGCCACAGATAGTCGTTCTCTCTCAGCCACTCCAGCACCTCATCCTCATGCGTCTCCGCAATGGAGTATTGCCTCCTCTCCCATTGTCACATACGCCTCTTCCTCCCTTTGGCTGGACCAGATGGGCCCTCATCAGAGGGGCTCCGAGGTAGTAGGGGCTGCTCCTCCACACCACCAGCAGCAGCAGCAGGATCATCATCATCATCATCATCATCCTCACCAGCAGGATCATCATCAGCATCATCATCCTCACCAGCAGGATCATAATTAGCATCATCATCATCATCATCAGCAGCAGCAGCAGCAGCAGCAGGATTAACACCAGAACCAGGATCAGCAGCAGTAGAGTAAGCACTGGCAGGGCCAGCAAGTCCAGGAGCACGAGCAGGACCAGGAGCACGAGCAGGACCAGGAGCACGAGCAGGACGAGCAAGACCAGGAGCATGAGCAGGACGAGCAAGTCCAGGAGCACGAGAAGGTCGAGCAGGTCGAGCAGGACCAGGAGCAGCTTCAACAGAGTAAGCAACAGCAGAAGCCCCAGCACCAGGAGAAGCACCACTGCCTGGAGCAGCTTCAGCAGAAGCCCCAGCACCAGCAGACTCAGGGGCAGGGGGGTGGGAGGTTGACCCTGTCCCTCTTGCCAGGGATGGCGGCAGGTTTCTGAGGCTTTCTCTTCCTTCCCATGGAAGGAATTTCCTCGGAATGCTGGCCACGTGCGAGCTGCTTCCCTTTATATCCGGGGGGCTTACGTAATACTTCCCCCCCCGCATGTGCAATTAATGCACGACATCCGTTCCACTTCCGCTGTGCATCCGCTAGGCTTCCGCTCTGCATCCGCTTCATCCGCTGTGCATCCACTGTGCATCCGCTTCATCCGCTGTGCATCCACTCTGCATCCGCTGTATCCGTTCTGCGTCCGCTTCGCTGAGGCCCCCCCGGAAGCCCTGCGGTTGCGCCATCCACTCCCATCCGCTTCCATCAGCTGGGCTTCTGTTCCGCATCCACTTTCATTCTGCCCTGCGTCCTCCCCGCGTCCGTGTTATCCACTCCAGTTATGCAAATTTTTCCCCCTTTTGAGAGCGGATAACAACGGATGGAACATTTTTCTCATCCATTGTGTCCGTTTTGCATCCATTGGCCAGTGTGACATGGGCTTTAAATATATACATCTGAAATTAATCATGTGAACAATTTTTGGTTTAAATTAAATATAAATACAATGAAAACCCATTTCCTAACCTATGCATTATTTTTGGAACATCATCTGTTGTCTCAATCAAGTTATCTCTGTTGGATAAGAGACAAAAATGCAATTCACCTGAGGTAGTATGTTCTCTGCCCACAGAATACTATTTGACTAAGGATGGACAAAAATTGAAAACCAGATGGATTTAATTTTGATTTGGATCAAGAACTACTTGATTGCATATATTTATATTGCTTTATAGTTTTCTACCATGGAGAATGTTATGGGCCTATGTCCACAGTCATCATTTGAAGTACACAGTGGATGAAAAAGAAGTGTGAACAGAAACATATAATAGCTACTGTCCATTCATTCACTCATTCATTTGCAAGATGCTCCCATTCATTCAGCCTCACAATATCCAGTTTCTTCTCCTGTCTACTCTTTTAGTACATATACTCATTCATTAGTCTGGGAAGGTTGTGAGGTCAGAGCAAATAAATGGATTGTTATTCATTGCCAGAGTCCCAAAAGACGGTAGAACCAAGTCAAAACAATTATGATGGTAATGTCAAAAGCTAATTATAATTTTATATGCTACATAATTATTCTCCCCTCCACCCAAAAATTCCTTCTGCCTTATAAAGAAGTAACTTGATATTATCTTCTGAAAGGGCTAAAAATCTCCATTTAAGACTATGGAAGATAATTGGAAATTTATAGTAGTCTGAATAGAAATATTAAATCTATTTCTAGGAAAAACCTTTCAAGTCAAACATTCTCTTTAGAAAGCAATAACAAATTACCTCAAAGATGTATTTCTTCAATCTAGTCAAAGACATTTAGGCAAATATGGTGCTGTGAGTTTCAATGGTTGTATCTATGCATTTATGTGTGGCTTTTCCATACCAGACAAAATTTGAAGTTGAGATGATTATGTGGTTTCTTCTTTCAATTGTTTAATTTGAAAGAGTTTGTACATTGCAAACACCATGGCTATTGTTTTACATTGCTATGCGATCTACCTTTGCAGAGTATGCACTACCTTGTAGAAAATATGTCATGAAAGATTATTATCCAGTTTAGGATCTATATTTTATTGGAACAGTATCCCAAGAGTCACACTTAATTTCCTGAAGTGTAACAAAGGGAACTGAAGAAATGGTAAGTCTGCCATTAGAAGCAAGAGAAGAGAAAGAGTGTTGAAATTTCAGTGCCAGGGCAGAATGCAGAGACAGCTAAAATGAGATGAAATACAGGGCAAAATAGCTGTTAAAAGGAAGTTATACAATTAAGGAGCTTCTCAGAGGTTGCATATGTGTCTCCTAAAGAAATGAGAGAAAGAAACAAAAACTGGAGTTCAAAAAGACATAAAAAGTGTGTTGTGGAGCAGACTAGAATTCTGTTTAACAAAAATGAGAGAAAAGAAAGGAAGACACTGTAGTTAGCTTAGCAAGACTACCTGAGGAAATGAGATTTCAAGTCAGACAGAGAGGTTACTCATGAGCCAGAGGAAATTTAAGAAACCCAGAGGGAATTAAGGGACAATGCAATCCCGTTAGGATAACAAGTGACAGGTAAGGGACAAAGGGAAACTGCATATATTGCCTTGTAGTACAGCTGTAGAACAGGAATTTTATATTCATAATATGCCAAGTTTGGTTTCTGAAAGTTCTAACTAGGGCTGGGAAATGTATTGATTCTAAAGCCAGAGTCACTGGCCACCTTTGCTCCTTAACCTGGGTCAATGGGACTTCTATGTTAAACAAACTTCCTAATCATAAACTATCCTAGAGTCCCAAATAGTTCCTTTCTCTATTTTTTTTCTTATTTTTCACCTGCCTCCAAGGATGGTTAAAAAGAGGCAGAAAGTCATGGGTTAAGTACCTTCCCTTCTATTCTCTCCAGTGATGGTAAACTCACATGAGAGTTGTGTCACCAGATCTTTTTCCAAACTGAAATAAAATAATATAAAATGTGACAGTTTCCCTTTTTTGTGGTAGCTCAGAAATCATAGGAATGACAGTTTAATCGGGTGGGATATGGCAGGTTTAACAACCGGTTCAGAATTTACGAGCTTCCTTGCAGGCTGCGAGCCACCCATCTGTAAATTGTCATCATCAGTTGCCTGCAGAAAAGCAGCCTTTGAAACAGCCCTCTTTTCTTGCTTTTCTAACTGCAGCTGTGCCTCTTTTGGCAGCTGAAGTTGAAAAATCAGGAAATAAAGATCAGGGAAGAGCCTGGGTGGGTGGGCAAAAACATCAGCAAACATAGAACCGATTCTCTGTCTGTTGCTCTTCAGAGCTACCGGTTCTACAGAGGTGGACAGAACCAATAGAAATCCACCCCTGAGTTTAATCCATTTACCTCACTTTGTGTCATATATAACAGGTGAACATGGCTGATAAAGATGGTATAGATTTTCATAGACCAGTGGTTTGAGGAAGAGTAATGGCAAAAATTTGTCCAAACACTCAATAAATTCACAAATGGTACTTGAAGCCATGTGGATTAACCTTGTCCATTACCAGAGCTCTGATTCACATTTATAAGATATTTCTGTACAGTTCTTTTCACAAACAAATATATATGCAGAAAATTCTTACAAAAGACTCCTTGACAGCAAATGCTTCATGGGTGTCCAAGAATCAAGGGAAGACAAGAGAATTATAGTTTCAATGATAATGTCTTATATTCACTGTAAATCAAGAGGGGATAAAAGCCACTTCCACTGCCTTTTAGTGTAGATTTCCTGACCATGTACGTTTTTAGATATAGACTGGAAATATGTTTTCCTATTTTTAAATAGTACACTGCTAATTTTTTTCTATTTGTGGCTAGAATTTGTGGAGCAATGTGATTCAAATACAATGGGTCTGTTTGATGATCTGAAACTTTTTCCAACTGTGTTATTGCAGATTTTAGGGCATAAAAATATGATGTAACCCTGAAGGAGAAATATGTACCTGATTTGCAGGATGTTTTCTTTATTAACATTTGGATTAATCTTTCTTTAGCAAAGGGTATAGGAAGATTTCTAAGTAATTTCTTTTGAAGCTGTTTATTTTTAAAGGTTGTAAATATTCTTTTTCTTTCAGTTTGTTTCTGTAATAAATGAAAAATAAAATATTTTTTTCTATTAATTACAGGTAATCCTCAACTAACAAATAAAATTGAGTCCAAAATTTGTGGTGCTGTGAGACATTTGTTAAGTGAGTTTTGCCCCATTTATTATCTTTCTTGCTACAATTGTTACATGAATCATTGCAGTTGTTGAGTTAGTAACACGGTTATTAAGTGAATCAGCTTTGCAATCGGGTGGCAGAAGGATATCACATGACCCTGGAACACTGCATCCATCATAAATATGAACCAGTTGTCAAGCATCCAAATGTGAATCACATGGCCATGGGGATGTCATAATTGAAAAACAGTCATAAGTCTTTTTTTCAGCACCATTGTAACATTGAGCAGTCACTAAATGAATTGTTGTAAGTCAAAGACTACCTGTAGTTTGATACAATTAAAGTTAAATTTAATTTAACAAATTAAATTTAAATTAGACATTAAACAAATGTTTGTTACCACCTTTATTTTAATCATGGTTTGAATATTTTTCAAATGTTAGTGTTAAATCACATACGTTTACAAAATGTAAGTGAGACATTTGGAGATACAAAACTGTTATATTTAATGCATGCATAGATAAAACCTACTGTGTCTTTTTAGAGTCTGACTAAAGATTAGTTAAGAAAGAACAGAAGAGACATTGGAACAAAAGACAAAAGTACAAGAAAATTTTGAAGTTACAGGAGAAGCATGAACTTCATAACACTGCTCTTGCCGAGTGAGGTTCTTGAATTGTTTTGAAAATGATATAATATAAACAATCATGTGTTTGAGTTGAGTTAACAGCCTTTTTGCAGATGAAGAACAAATGCTACTGAACTGTTGTCTTAAAATCAATGGGGAATACTGAAGAAGTATCTCAAGGGTGCTAATCATTCTTATTGAGAATGAAATTCTCTATAATGTTTGATGTTAATATGGACTTCAGATTTCAGTTATCATTCCTAAATGTGAAATGAAGTGAAGCTGAAATTATCCTATTTGGGGATACTATGCAAAGTTTTAGTTATATAGATAAGGTTCTAATTCCAAGAAAAGTGCAATGAAAGCCAGAAATAACTTCTTATTTGCCAAGTGCAATTGAACACACAAGGAATTTGTCTCTGGTGCACAAGATCTCAATGTACATGTAAAGCAACAAATGGTAAATCATGATCATAATAATAAAATACAGTCATCATAAATCATAAGACACAACACTCACTGATAGTCAAATATAAAAGCAATCAACATAATGCATAAAACACAAATACTTTATTGTAATAAGATACTGAAGTTATAGGTAATAGGAAAGATGAAAAGAATAATAGTAATACAATCCAACTACTGTATGTGGTTTTAATATCCTTGGGAATAAGACAGTGTTGTGGGAATTAGTTGTTTAGCAGAGTGATGGCATGGGGAAAAAACTGTCCTTGAGTCTAGTTGTTTTGACATGCAATGCCCTATAGCTGTGATGGCGAACCTATGCCACACATGCCAGAAGTGGCATGCAGAGCCATTCCCCCCGGCACATGAGAACTTGCCCAGAAGAGCCCCACTGCAAATGTGTGCATGCCGCCAGCGCCCAACAGCTGATTGTTGGGTATCTGGCACACATGCATGGGGGTTGGGGTGCATGGGAGACATGCACGCTGTAACTACATAGCCAAAAAGGCATTAAGAGTTGTTAACCTAATCTTACATAGCTTTTTCTCTGTTACACTAATAACTAGAGCATACAAAACATTTGCTAGACCAATACTTGAATACAGCTCATCAGTCTGGAACCCACATTATGTATCTGATATTAACACAGTTGAGAAAGCCCAGAAATATTTCACAAGAAGAGTTCTCCTCTCCTCTTCTCATTGCAGAATACCTTATGCCACCAGACTCGAGATTCTAAACCTAAAAAACCTAGAACTACACCACCTTCAGTCTGATCTAAGTATAGTATATAAAATTATACATTACAATGTCCTACCTGTCAATGAATACTTCAGCTTCAACCATATAAATACAAGAGCACACAATAGATACAAACTCAAGGTAAACTACACCAAACTTGATTGCATGAAATACAGCTTCAGCAACAGAGTGGTCAACATCTGAAATACTCTACCTGACTTTCTTCCCCAAACCCCAAAAACTTTAACCTTAGACTTTCTACTATTGACTTCACCCCTTTCCTAAGAGGTCTGTAGGGGGTGTGCATAAGCGCACCAACATGCCTACTGTCCCTGTCCTATTGTTTCTTTTATTTTTCTTATATGTATCAATGTATTCATAACTATGTTTTTACTTATACCTATTATCTTGTAAGCAATTGACAAACCAAATAAAATAAATAAAAATAAACATAGCGCAGAGACACGCAGTGAGCACTGGGGGATCACTCGGACATGTGCACAGACGTGCGGTGCACAGAGGGATCATGCACGCATGCACAGATAGATGGCACACGGGAGTGATTGTGTGCATAGGCGCACGGCACACGGCAAGGGGAATCGTGCGTGTAGGTGCAGACACATGGCACGCTGCAAGGGGATCATACGCAGGCACAGGGGGGGGGGTCCCAGCATTCATTGTCAAAAGATATAATTGGTCTATATCTGCTCATTGCCCAGCAGGTTAACAACAAACTGCAAGGCATGAGATTGAAGCATGACTAACATTTGGGAAAACCTACCTGATAAACCTACCCTACTTACCAACAAGTTTTAAATTGCTAACTGGTTATTATTGCAATCCAACTGCATCTGATTAAAAACTATCTCTTTCAGAAAGAAAACTTCCCAAAGAGCAGAAGAACAAAAAAAATCATCTCCTAATTGACAAGAAGATTTTGGAAAACTGCAAAAGAAGGAAAACCAACTAGAATGTACGTTGGATCAATTACAAGAAAGCTTACAACTCTATCATATGATTGGATAATCAAGTGCCTAAAAATAACAAGAGGCAATAGAAAAATCAGCAGTTTTGGTCAAAGATGAATGACACTATGGAAGACACCGTGCTGGTCAATATGGATAGACTGGGAGTAGTTAATATCAAAAGAGGAATATTTCAAGGAGACTCATTCTCACCACTGCTGTTTGTCATTGCATTGATTGTGCATCAGCAAGAATGATCAAGTCATGCCATGGCTATCAAACATCCAAAACAACTGCCAGGCCAACCCACCTCTTTTTACATGGATGATCTGAAAGTATATGAAAATATTCTAGTTTGAAATAGAATTGCTGATCCACACTGCCCATATATAAAAGACTAAGATAAGATACTGAATGAAGTTTGGACTAGATAAATGTTCCAACCTGACCATCAACAGAGAGAAAAAGATGGAAAATGAATGAGTCAAGATGCCCTGGAAAAAAATCAATGGATGAAGAAGACAATTAAAATAACTGTGTATTGTTCAAGCAGACAACATTCAGCATACTGAAGGCAAAGAGGTGGTTAAGAAGTGAATATATCAGGACAATGAAAAGGTTCTTAAAGTTCAAGATCAGTGGAAGAAATAACATGCAGGAGGTTAAGGGCCTGTCACATAGGCTGACGGATGCAAATAGTATGTAAAAAGGACACAGTGGACGAGAAAATTTTCCATCCGTTCTTATCCGCTCTCAAAAGTGCCCCAAATTTGCAAAAACAGAGCGGACAACAATGGAAAGAAACAGACAGGGAGAGGACATAGCGAGGATGTAAAACAGATGCTCCACGGAAGCCTAGTGGATGGAAGCAGATGGAAGTGGATGGCACATCCGCAGGGCTTCCGGGGGAGCACAGCGAAGCAGACGCACAGCGGAAGGAAAGGATGCAGAGCGGATGCGTAGCGGATGACATAGATGCATCACGGAAGCCTAACGGATGCCTAGCAGATGCCTAGCAGATGCCTAGAGGATGCAAAGTGTTCACTGCGCGTGCGGGGAGGATGCATTGCGTCAGCCCCGCAGATATAAAAGGATGCAGCTCGCAAGCAGGTCACCATTCAGAGAAAGACCTGCTGCCAGACACATCTCCAGCCAACAACCATGGGGAAGAAGAGGAAGCCTGTGCCATCTGCTGCCAGCCCTGGCAAGAAGGACAGGGCCACATCCCACCCCCTGGCCCTGACTCTGCTTCTGCTGGGGCTTCTGCTGCTCGGGCTAACTCTGCTGGTGCTGGGACTTCTGCTGGTGCTGCTCCTGGTGCTGGGGCTTCTGCCGGTGCTTACTCTGCTGGCACTGCTCCTGGTGCTGGTGCTTCTGCTGGTGCTTACTCTGCTGGCACTGCTCCTGGTGCTGGTGCTTCTGCTGGTGCTTACTCTGCTGGCGCT
>BLBF01016840.1:0-30600 GCA_015471245.1 Laticauda colubrina
ACACACACACACACTCACACGCACACACACACACACACACACACACATGTATATGTATATGTATATGTATATGTATATGTATATGTATATGTATATGTATATGTATATGTATATGTACATGTATATGTATATGTATATGTATATGTATATGTATATGTATATATATATGCTCCAATCCTTGCTGAGGCTCAGTTTGCATTTCAAAAAAAGTGGCCTTTGAATATATATGGTGACATATATTCAAACATTAAAATAAGCTACATGCCTTCCACCTTTTGGAAATGTTCCAAAGAATAAAATTTATTCAAAGAAATGTTGATTTTATTTCTAATAATGCAAGCTATTTTATTAGATAGATTTATTTAAGTTCACAGCATGTATATATTTTCAGCTAGAATGGCACCCAGCAAGCACTGAGTCCTGTGCATATCACTGACACTTGACAAATGAGGCTGGGACTTGAAGCAGAGCTGTAAAAGAAGCCCATTCCAAGATACACCCTTTTGATTGATAATTCAGCTTGCTTGTGCTCAAGGGGGAGTTTCATGAGCTTGTCATTTTTGGAACAAAATGTGTCATATTTTAAACCAAAATTTATCATATTTTAAATCACTCCTGGAAAAGATAGCCTATTTATCTTCTATCACCATATTGATGTTAATACCGATTTTCTCTCAAACAGTGTGATACTGCTTTTAAAAAGAATCATTGTATGCAGACATTCACATCTGCCACCAAACATATAGCACCATTAATACTCTTAATACAGGAAGCCAATGATGAGGAGAGTATCCCCAACTAAAAACAAATAAGAGCAATAAACAGCAATATTAAGTGTATTCTAATCAAACTTATGGAAACTAGAATTTGATATGTCCTTTCTCAGAGTCAGTTCTGTCTGTCTAGCAAACTATTGAACAGCTCAATTTCTCTTGCTGCTAATAGTCCCTGCACAATGCTTTTGGCTATTTATTGCCCCTTGGATCAGTAGGCAAAATGCAGCATTGCAAATTTCCCTTGTTGCAAGCAGCATAGCTTTCAATCTTTAGTTGGTGATGGGACGAATTAACTTAGGATGGCATTCACAACTGCACAACTCAAGTCTGAGCCCAGCCTTTTAAAATGAGTGTGTAGCACACAACATATTTTGAGAAAAAGAAAGCTTTGATCATGAAGTCATGGATACTATCTTGATCTAATTTGTATCTATCTAATTTCTATACTATCTTGATCTAATTTCTATCCATGGACACATACACAACACACACACTTACACAAATAGACTTTTGGGAATTTTGGCAGTATTTCATACCCACTTTAGCATTCAGAGAGGAAATACACGTAGTATAAACAAAACAGGCAGACCAAAGGAGTTTTTGCCAGGTTATAAAAGTCGACTGAGGGTAAGCTTTAAACAAAAACCTTCCAGAGATAATTCTAGAAATTTTCCCCCTCTAAAAAAAGCCTTTCAAGTAATAACTTTTCCATCTAGTTATCTTTTGAATAGATAGTAACCTGAGAAATTATTCACCAGCCTTTCAGGATGTGGTATCTTTAGAGAAGGACTGAGAAAACATTAAATCATACTTTTCATTCAATTGGAAATATAATATTCATTAACTAGAGATAATTACACAAGATATCCACAGTTAGGATATGCGCAAAATTGGACAGAGAATCAACTTCAAAACCCACAACAATTTCAACTGAGTTTTTCTGAGACTTAAAAAAAATATTTCAGGGGTTTAAGAAAGGAGATTTATTTAAGAAAGGAAATGGAGTTTACCAGAATTCCAGACTTAGATTTGCTTGCTATTTATAGTCCATACTGACCTAAAGCAGAGGACGCAATACAATGAATTCCTCTGTCTTGTGTGATTTGGTCCATAGATGTCTGATGTGGTAGTTTAAGGAAGAATGTCCCGAGTCCCTCCAAAATTAGGTCGAAGTTATGTTTTTGTAGGCAGAGACTACAGCTATGATTTGAAACATTATTAGAATAGATATAGTGTTGGCTTGTCTGTGGGGTCTGGGAAGAGTTTAAAGTATAAAGTAAGTATATTAAAATTTCTTTAAATGGTGCTGCCAAAAAACCGACTAATTCTTATGCCAAACTTGACAATGTGCTCTTCATAATAGATAAATGGGACTAAGATCCATAATAAGCCATTAGACCACTCCTTCCTAAATTATGGAGTTGCAAAATAGGATTCAAGGATTACTATAAAATGAATGAGACTATAAAATAAAGTGAATGGAATAATGAAAAAAGGAGGCAAAAAAGAGGTGATTAAAGATAAAATCTGTTGAAACCTCATGGCATGTTATTGGAAGGAAAATAAGGAAGTCTTAAGATCAAACTGCATTTTTTTGTTAATTAACTAGCGATCAGCTGGTGCTCCTTTCTAAATTTGGTGGGATTAAATAGGGCTTTGATCTCTTTCTTTACTCCAAGCAAAGGAATAGAATTATGAGCAAGTTCTGCAATTAAAATAACATGCTTCATGGCCCTTAGGCAGTCTGCTACTAAAAATTAGTAGCTTAAAAAAGGTGCTTGGAAGATGGTTAAGACATAAATAATAGGCATATCTAACTAAAAATCAAAATGGAAAGGAGGATAGATGTATAGAAACTAATCAAGGAAAGAACCAATCTAGAATTATGGCAAATTACATGACAGTGTGGACAATTAACTTATGGAATGGCTTGTCTTCAGAAATTGTGGTGCTTCATCACTGGAGGCTTGAAAGAAGAGATTGAACAACCATGCATTTAAAATGGTATAGAGTTTCCTGTTTGAGCAGGAGGTTGGACTAGATGGTCCCTTCCAACTCTGTTATTCTGAAAATAAATGAGGAATAGGCAAAGAACTCCTGCAGAATGGAAGATTATTAAGGGAAGACTATACAAGGTTTTAGGTCTCTACTAGGATAGAAAATAGCTAAGAGCTGTTACTGTCCCTGCAACATTATAACTTTGCTAAAGTATGGGACAAAGAAGATTTAAAGTGCATCATCTGAAACCAACTATATATCAAGCCTGATTTGAACTAAAGCCACTAATTGGTTGCTGACTTGTAGTATAGGTAGCCTTTTAAAAGAAGTCATACAACTGTGTTGATCTCTGGAGATTTAGTGTATACTAGCACAGCAGACAAAATATATCAATTAACTTGCCACTCCATTTATCTCTATTTCATGGTCAGACTGCAGCATTCTTAAGATGAATTTCAATAGGCTAAATGAGAAAACTGCAAAAGAGCTTATTCCTAATCAATGGGGGAGGGGAGCTGTCTTCTAACTCATTAGTTCTGTTAAGCTGGTCATTTTCCTTAAATTAACTAAAGGTTTCTGCATGGTCAATGAGGTTTTGTTTTTAAAAAGCCTAAGAATATCAAAAGAGTCATATATATCCATGTTAGCAATAGCTATGCGCTTTAATGTGCTATTCGGTTTTATTCACCAGGTTTACCTACGTCTCTGTACTGCAATTGCCCCTGCTGAATTTCATGAGATATGCAGCTGTTCTTTGTCTTATGGTAACTACAGATAATGTAGTAAGGGAGGGGTAACTGTAACTATGTTTTATTTGTCAATTAAATATTAGGTATTCCAAATCATAAAAAGTCACATTTATAGAACATATTTCTTATACTGGTGTTAATTTAAGAATCGGTAGCTCTTGACTTATGACCACAATTGAGGCCAGAATTTCTGTTAAGTGAAATAATTGTTAAATATATTTTGTCCCATTTTAGACCTTTCTTGCCACAGTTTTTAAGTGAATCCTTGCAGATGTTAAGTTAGTAACATGGTGGTTAAGTGAATCGGGCTTCCCCATTAACTTAGATTAACTTCCCCATTAACTTACATTATCAGAAGGTTGCAAAAGTTGATCACATGACACTGGGAAACTGCAACCATCATAAATATGAGTCAGTTGCCATTTTGATCATATGATGGAGATGCTGCAGTGGTAGTAAGTGTGAAAAATGGTCCTAAGTCCCTTTTTTCAGTGCTGTTGTAACTTTGAATGGTCACTAAGCAAATGATTGAAACTCAAGAACCTGACAATTATCTGATTTTATTACATTGTGTTTTTCTGTATATATATATATATATATATATATATGCTGTTCAGCTTCCTTCGGGTATTATCCCACATCATTGTAGTGCTTTTAAAGTTGTAGCAATGTTTCAGCAGAATCTCATCTGCCATCATCAGGCTTCTTTATGGAGTTTGTATGTGGGTCAGGCTATCACAGTGTTGGTTTTAAATTTGAGGCTAGCCTATCCTAATTGGTTGGGAGTCTTGGTCTGTGTTTATTGGACTTGGAGTTTGTTTGATTGGTGTTTCTGGTTTCTTCTGTCTGTTTTGTGGCTTTGATTGGCTGGCAACACTCTGTTCCTGTATTGGAGGCTTTCAGTGCAGCTTGGCTTCATGTGAAAAGATGGCTGTTATCTATTAGGAAGCTAGGTTTCATCTGGGTGCCTGGTTGGGGGGGGGCTGTTTGAGCTGGAGGCATTTGTGCCCAGGTGTTTGCTTGGTTTTTGGTATGGAGATTTTTCTATTTGAGAGTGCAGGCTTCCAAATGATTGACTGTCTGCTGGAATCATCTCTTCTATTCATGCTTTCAGGTCTTTTTTTCAATCTCTATGGCTTCTCTGATGATTCTGTGGCTGGGGTTTTCTATAGTGGCTAGGGTTTTGGTGCCATTGAAGTTGATGTTGTGACCTGTGGTTTTCATGTGTTGGACTAGTGAGGAGGTGTGTTCCAGCTTTTTTACTGCATTTTTGTGTTCATCCAGGCAGGTACTTATTCTTCTATTGGTCTGTCCAATGTATGTGGCCAGGCATGATGCACAGGGAACTTCGTATATGCCTTGGTTTTCCAGGTCAATTTTGTCTTTGGGGTTTTTAAGGATGGCTGCTATTTTTTTGTCTGTTTTGAAGGCAGTCTTGATGTGATGCCTGTGTAGTATCTTACTGATTTTATCTGTAGTACCTCTTATGTAGGGCAGGACAGCTGTTCCATAGGTCTGTTGATCTTCTAGGTCTCTGTTATGTCTTGGTGTGTTTTTGTGCATCAAGCTGGTGATTTTGTTTTTGTGGAAGCCGTTGGCTGTCAATACTTTAGTCAGGGTGCATAGTTCAGTCTTTATATGTGTCTTGTCTGCCAGGAGTTTGGTTCTGATAATTAGTGTTTTAGCCACGGAATTTATCTGTGCTGGGTGGTGGTGGGATTGGGTGTTGAGGTAGCGGTTGGTGTGTGTTTTCTTCTGGTATATGATGTGTCCCAGTGTGCCATCTGTTCTTTTGTAGATTAGTACATCTAGGAATGGTAGTTGTTTGTTTATTTCCGTTTCCATGGTGAACTTGATTTTGGGGTGTGTGCTGTTTAGGTGTGTTAGGAAATTGTTTAGGTTTTCTTTTCCATGGGGCCAAATCACAAATGTGTCATCAATGTATCTTAGCCATAGTTTAGGATTGTGGGTGGCATTAGCCAGGGCTCTGGATTCGAATTCTTCCATGAAATGTTTGCAATGATGGGTGATAGTGGTGATCCCATAGGGGATCCTTCAATTTGCTTGTATCTTTGTCCTTTGTATATGAAAAATATGTTGGGTAAGCAGTGTTCTGCTAGTTCCATTAGTTGTTTAGCTGGTTGGCATTTATTTTTGATGATTTCAAGAGTTTCTTTTATCGGGACTTGAGTGAACAGTGAAACCACATTGAAACTTACAAGCAGATCTTCTTGTTCCATGTGTAGATCTTTGATCATTTCTAAGAAGTGGTATGAGTTTTGTACATATGAAGCTGCTGCTTCAGCATGGGGCTGTAGCTGCTTTGCCAAATCTTTAGCTAGGTTTTGTAGTGGTGCTCCTCAGGAGCTGACTATGGGTCTCAGAGGTATGCCTTCTTTGTGTATTTTTGGGAGGCCGTATAATTTGGGGCATCTGGAAGATTTTTCTCTTGGGATGATCGTCTGTTGGATTTCTTTGCTTATGTGGCTGGTTATAATTTTCTTCTTGGTTAATTTTTCCAGATATGTGGTTGGGTCTGTGTTTATAGGTTTGTATGTGGAGTCTTGGAGTAGGTCTGTCAATTTTGTTTCGTAGTCTTTTCTGTCCATTACTACTGTGGCATTCCCTTTATCTGCTGGGAGTATTATTATGCTTCCACAAAAACAAAATCACCAGCTTGATCCACAAAAACACACCAAGACATAACAGAGACCTAGAAGAACAACAGACCTATGGAACAGCTGTCCTGCCCTACATAAGAGTTACTACAGATAAAATCAGTAAGATACTATACAGGCATCACATCAAGACTGCCTTCAAAAGAAACAAAAAAATAGCAGCCATCCTTAAAAACCCCAAAGACAAAATTGACCTGGAAAACCAAGGCATATACTAAGTTCCCTGTGCATCATGCCCGGCCACATACATTGGACAGACCAATAGAAGAATAAGTACCCGCCTGGATGAACACAAAAATGCAGTAAAAAAACTGGAACACACCTCCTCACTACATGAAAACCACAGGTCACAACATCAACTTCAATGGCACCAAAACCCTAGCCACTATAGAAAACCCCAGCCACAGAATCATCAGAGAAGCCATAGAGATTGAAAAAAGACCTGAAAGCATGAATAGAAGAGATGATTCTACCAGACTGTCAATCATTTGGAAGCCTGCACTCTCAAATAGAAAGATCTCCACACCACAAGCCAGGCAAACACCTGGGCACAAACAGACTCCCTCTGATGCCTCCAGCTCAAACACCCCCCCACCAGGCACCCAGATGAAACTTAGCTTCCTAATAGATAACAGCCGTCCTTTCACACGAAGCCAAGCTGCACTGAAAGCCTCCAATACAGGAACAGAGTGTTGCCAGCCAATCAAAGCCACAAAACAGACAGAAGAAACCAGAAACACCAATCAAACAAACTCCAAGTCCAATAAACACAGACCAAGACTCCCAACATATCAGGATATAGAAAAAAACATCCTGGGACAGCAATAGGCTAGCCTCAAATTTAAAACCAACGCCTGTGATAGCCTGACCCACATACAAACTCAATACAGAAGCCTGATGATGGCAGATGAGATTCTGCTGAAATGTTGCTACAACTTTAAAAGCACTACAATGACGTGGGATAATACCCGAGGGAAGCTGAACAGCATATATATATTTGCTGTTCAGCTTTGTTCAGGTATTTTCCCACGTCCTTGTAGCTGTGCTTTTAAAGTTGAAGCAACGTTTCGGCCGAATCTCATCTGCCATCATCAGGCTCCTGTATTGTGTTCGTCAGACAATGGCAGGTGAAATTCTGCCTGATGATGGCAGATGAGATGAGATTCTGCTGAAACATTGCTACAACTTTAAAAGCACAGCTATAATGACGTGGGAATACATATGTGTGTTTATGTGAAATACCACTCACGCATCATAATAAAATCTCCAGAACCGTAAAGTCTACAAATTTGAAATTTGGCATGCATGTTCCTCTTGGCTTCTAGGTGCTCATTAAGAAAGGAGTTCTACTCCTTCTCCCCACCTGAAAAGAAATCTATTCCAAATGCAAAACACAAGCAGAGGAGAGGAGTTTCAGTTTCAGTATGAGTTTCACAGCATCAAGCAGCTTTAAGTCAGAACAGTTGAGCTAAGACATGCCCAGGCTCCTTGCTATCTCCTTATTGCTCACACAGCAAATGCCGTTCCGGTTTCCAAACAACCCTCAACTCTCTCACACACTGACAGGTCACTAGCCAGGTGAATACCTATGAATCCTATTAGGCAGATGCAAAAAATTTTCCCTTTATTTTCCTCCCCCAAAACTAAGCTCGACCACATAGTTTCGTAGTGAAGCATGAGTATTGAGCTAGTTTTTAATAATTAAATGGAATGATTTAAAGTTAAACAAAATGAACCAGCCAAGATGGATAGAAGAAATATTTTTTAATCTTTTCTTTTCTAAAGATCTGCCCACTTAAATCATTTTTCAAGGGCACAAGCTCTGGTTGTATATGTCTCCTTGTGTTTTTGCAACTGCTTTGCATTTAAAAAACCCTGCTGATAATGTCAGTGGCCATGGGCATTTCTATTGCAAGTAACTGTTCATGTAAGCAAATGTATTCATGTGAGCCAGTATAATGAGAAGTTGTCACATTTGCAGAAGGAGCTTCTCTGATCAGGGTATGCTTTAGAGACAAAATAAAACCCCTATTCACGGAAGTGAAATGGGAGTCTGGAACATTTTTATTTCTTTCTTAGCTACAGCCAGGTAGAAAGGCTGCTGTCAGAAAACAGTTAAAGGAGAGGAAAAATTAAACAGTACTGCAGCTGGAATTTATATTTCATCTGTAATAGTTCATAGCATATCTTCAAGTTTCATAAAAGACTATGATTTAGTATTTTCAGAAGCCAAAAGGGAAATTTTTGAAGATAATGATAATGTTATGAGGTATAAAACTGAATACTAGTAGCAATATGGATTTCACACAATGCCTTTAAAAAAAAAGTTCAGGAATAATAGGCATTTACCAAATAAGTAAAAGCCAGTCTCTGGTTACCATATGGAGTGTCATAATCAGCATCGACCTGGTAAGTGCTTCTGTTGCTTGTATACTATGTGACGATATCAAAGTAGACAAAAGACGTTACTGAAGTTGTTGGTGTTTCTCTGAAAGAGATTTTTTGCTAATTGCTATTGATGAGAAGTGTCCATCAGCTCCGCCACGTCTTCCACTAGTGCTGAGAATATAAAATGTGAGGAATGAGAGAGGGATCTTAGAGTCCTAGTGGACAGTCACTTAAATATGAACCAGCACTGTGCTGCATAGGGTTGGAATTCAAATGTTTAACAACCAGCTTTGTGGATGTGGCTTAGTTGGTCATGTGACCAGGTGGACATGGCTTGGTGGTCATGTTATTGACTGGGCATGGCCAACTAAATATCAGTCACACTGAGGCATGCATTTCCTCACCTGGCCTCTCATGACTGTGCGGACACTGCAACAGTCATAAGTATGAAAAATGGTCATAAGTCACTTTTTTCAGTGCCATTGTAACTTCGAATGCTCACTCCATACAAGCAAAGTACTAGCAAAGGAGGGAAAAAAAACTCCAGAGAAGTTCCTGAGACAGAAAGTGTAATCCTGCCAAGAATGTAATAAGGGTTCTATATACAACACCAGAATGTTTCCTTCCTGCCTTCCTTACAGGATTAGGCCATTGGCTAATTAAGATTAGAATTTGTATACGTCGCCAGCAGATTTTAGGAAAAAGAAAGGAATACTAGTATATGTGAAAGACGATATGAAAGCAGAGCCAATTTGGATAAACCCCAATGGAAGAATTCTGATGTTACAAATTTGGATTAAATCAATTCTAATTCTACTAGTGGTAATCTATGCCCCTAATGATAACCAAAAGGAATTTTTTAAACAATTACATGGGAAATTAGTGGAATTAGACAAAAGGAATATTTGTATCTTGGGGGATTTCAATGCTATTGTGGACCACCAGAAAGATCATGGTAGTGGGGGGGTGGGTGAGAAAAAAAGAGAACTACCAAAAACATGTGAAAAAATGATGATTGAACTAAATTTGATAGACATGTGGAGGAAATTAAACCCTGAGAAAAAGCAATTTACATTTTACTCCAACCCTCACCAATCATGGACACAAATCGATATGTTGTGGATGAATGGTGAATTAGTAAATGAATTAAAAGAGACTGAAATTTTACCAAAAGAATGGGCAGATCACAACCCGATTCAGATAGTGTGGAAAGGCAGGAAGAAACCAAGGAAAAGGTGGACCTTAAATACACAGTTAATTAAAGAGGAAGAATTTATGAATAAATTTGATGAGGAATTAAACTATTTTTTAAAAGAAAACAATTATGAGGCAACTATGAAACAGAATATTTGGGATACAATGAAGGCAATAATAAAAGGCATAATGATATCATACACTGCTAAAAAAAATAAAGAAAAATATGCCCCCCAAAATAAATTAGAACAAAGAATCAAAGAATTCAAAATTCAGCTGCAAAACACCCCAAAAGATCACAAATTGAAAAAAACAGATGATAATAACTAAACATAAATTAAATTTAATTGAACAAGAAGGAATGGTTTCAAAGTTAAATACAGCCAGACAGATATTTTTTGAACAGGCCAATAAGCCAGGAAGGTGGTTGGCCTATAAACTTAAAACCTAAAACAAAAAAGATTGATCTACTAATTAATATATGAGAATGGGGATGCCCAACAAGGGATAGAACAGAAAAAAGAAATTGCATGTCAATTTTTTGAAAATCTTTATAAAAAGAAGGAGATAAATGAGGATTGGATAAGAAACTATTTGGTTTTACTAAAGATAAAATAATTAAGGAGGAGATGAAGGAAATGTTAATTAGAGATATTATGTGGTCCAAGTTAAAGGCAGCAGTAGAAAACAAAAAAAACAATAAAACACCAGGATCCGATGGGATACCAGGGGAACTTTATAAAAAAATAGGAGAACAAATAAGACCTCTCATGGTGGAAGTATATAATGAGGTCCTACTAGCAGCAAGAATGCCAGATTCATGGAAGGAGACATTGATATCATTGATTCCGAAAGAAGATTCAGATTTACGACATATACAAAATTATCGACCAATTTACCTGTTAAATACTGATTATAAAATATTTTCTACAATTGTAGCAAATAGATTGAAAAAAATATTGAATGAATATATACATAAAGATCAAAACAGATTTCTTCCTAATAGACAAATTAGGAATAATTTAAGGATAGTATTAAATGTTTTGGAATACTACGAAGCCCATCTGGAAAAACAAACAGCCCTTGTATTCTTGGATGCACGGAAGGCCTTTGACAACCTAAATTGGCAATTTCTAATTCAACAAATTTACAATATGAATCTAGGCACTAAATTTGAAAACATCGTGATTTATGATTCACAAAAGGTTAATATTATAATTAATGGAGAGTACACTCACTCAATAAAAATAGAGAAAGGAGTCAGGCAGGGATGTCCATTATCTCCCCTGCTCTTCATATTATCTTTGGAAACATTGCTTACACAAATTAGACAGAATCCACCAATAAAAGAACTAAAAATTAAAAAAGAAGAATATAAATTTCAGTCATTTGCGGATGATAAGGTATTTTTCATAGAGGAACCAATTGAAACAGGTCAAGAATTACTGAAAGAGTTAGATCAATTTGGGGAAGTTGCAGGACTTAAAATTAATAGGGAAAAATGAAATTAATAACTAAAAATTTAATAGAAAAACAAAAACTAAAATTGGAAAGGATAATGGGATTACAAATAGTAAAAAAAGTTAATATTTAGGAATTTGGTTGATGGCTCAATGCAAAACTCTAATGAGAAATAATTATAATAAATTCTTACAGCAAGTTAAAAAAAGATTTAGAGATATGGGTTAAATTGCAAATTTCCATATCTGGGAGGATTGCCACTATAAAAATGAATATTCTGCCCAAATTTATTTACTTATTCCAAACAATACCAATAAAAATACATAACAATTACTTCATGGAACTTAACAAGATAACTACCAAATTTATCTGGCAAAGGAAAAAACTGAGGATAAACCTAAAGGCAATGCAAGATATGAAGAGCAGGGGAGGTATGGCACTCCCAAATTGGGAATTATAATATAGTGCAGCCTCCTTACTCTGGTTGAAAGAGTGAGTAAATCTGTAGAATAAAAGGATCTTATTTTTAGAATGCCATGATTTACAGAGGGGATGGCATGCATTTTTATGGGACATTGGGAAAATTAAGCAGAAGTATTTCCACAGACATATAATTAGAGATTCCTTATTGGTTAATTCGAACCAAAAAAAAATAATATTTAAAAATCCCAATCTGGATCTCAACGATGGAGGCGATGATACATCCAAATAATCTATATCTTAATAAAATGATAAAATACAAAGACCTTCTTGATGCGCAAGGAACTTTAAAATCATGGCAAGATCTCCAAGAATAGGGGCTACAAGTAGACCCTACTTACTTGCAAATTCAAAATAGATATAGCCAGGGTAAGAAAAAATTTGGAATTTATACTAAGGCACAACAATTAGATAAAATTTTATTAGGTCCAAATAAAAAAAAATATAACTAAATTTTATAATTATTTACTAGAGATGCAATTAGAAGAGGAAGTTGTCAAAGGCAACATGATAGCTTGGAGCAGAAACATAGGACATAGCATTACATTATTAGAATGGGAAAAGGTTTGGACAAGAAATAATAAAATTACAAGATCAGCAGCATATAAAGAAAATGCCTATAAAATGTTTTACCCTCGAGAACAGTGAAAATGTCTACTAACATGAATCTGAATTGCTGGAAATGTAAAAAGAAACAGGGAACATTTTTTCATATGTGGTGGTCCTGCACTGAAGCCCAAAGATACTGGCACAGAATAAAAAAATGGTTAGAGGAAATAACAGCGGAGCAAACTGAATTAAAACCAGAACTGGGGATATTTAACAGACAAATTCCTGAAATCAGAAACTGTATGTGTACATACACATATCGGTGAAGGGTGATCAATGTCAATACTTTTGTTCATTGTCTCTGTACCTTGCTGTTTCCATTTAAATCTTTATGCAGATTTTTTTTCCCAATTCTGGCAGCAATTACAGCTTTTTGAGCTCTGTCTATAGAAGTGTTCAGTTCGCGGGAATGAGACTCAGAGATCAGTGTAACTTCAGCTCTTTTATTTAGTTCCGAAAGTCTGTTCTAACCAGGAGCCGCGGCAGCTCTTTTTATAGATGGCTGCTCACAGCTAGTGTCCAATGACGGCTACTTGTTTTTCCCGCCACTTGAATTGGCCAATCATAGCCCTGCTATGATTGGCCAATCAGCGTCGAGAAAAATAGCCATTCAGCGTCAGGTATTTGTTGTCCAATAGGAATAGCCTATTTGAAGTATGTTAATATCAAACAAGAAGTATGCTATTTCCTTACTCCATGCTTTACATGTTTGATGCTAGACATAGGATACTTCAGAAGAACTTCCAGATTTATTATAAAGTTGTGGTCAATTATTTATTAAAGCAGTTGTAAGACTTCTTCCTAAACCTGGCATCTCTGAATGTATTGAGAACACATTTCCCAGAAGTTTCCTTGGCTTTACTGCTGGGAATTCTAAGAATTTTGCTTTTCCAAAATGCATTATGTAAGATTGGTTAAGAAGTGTTCTTGCTCTATATTTTACTGAGATTGTGAGCATATCAAGTGCACTTTGGCTTAGCTCATGAGTCTTTAAATAAGCGATAACATTTAAAACAAGGTATTTTATATTAAATATATTATATATTAATAAATTAGTCCTTTGAAATATGAAGTTATATGTTATATGTCTCAAATGTATCCTTGAAAGAAAATGTTAAAGATATGTTTTTGATTTTTTTTGCATCTTCATTTATATCATTGCTGATATAGTTCTTTCATTGCTGATAAAGTTCTTGGGAGCTTTGAGAATATTTATGTATAGCACCCTGGGCTAATTGTTTTGCATTAGAAATACAATAGATATAACTCCTGTCACATTTATATTCATTTATATATTGTGATATAGAATTTCTAAAAAGTGGTTCTCCCCCATGCTAAACTGATGTTATAGGATAGTTTACATCTTTACACTGATTTTGTAAAACTGTCATATTTATTGGATGTATTTGACATTTTTTACTTCATATCAATTATTAAACAATAATTGATGTAATTTAGATCAATTAAACGATGATGAGTTTTTATTGTTTCGTATTTTTTTTTTGTCCACTAGTAATACTTATGAGCAAAAAAGAGGAAATGTATCAACCAATTAAATGCAGTAAATATATGTATAATAAATACATTTTTTCCCCATACCCAATATAAAATTATCCTAACTTCAATAATTTCTGAAGATTTCTGAAATGCTTCAAACTTATTGCACTGACTGATTTAGACAGAACAAAATTATATAAATAATCCTGAGGTTGGATATGAGAAGATTTAAATACATATAATTTTTAATATTCTGGGAAGAAATCCCTACCTACATTAACCTGACTTTGAAACATTTAATATTTTTGGAAGCCCACATTCTTTTGAATTAAAGACTTATTACAAGGGAATTTATGGGTGAACAATGGAAAGAGATTCTCTGCATCATTCTTACTGATATAGAACCTTCTTTTTAAAAACCAGAAATATAAATTTATGATCCCAATTACTCAATCAACAGAATACCTGATATTCCTTTTAACTTGTGAATGAGTTGCTTGCAGATGTAGACTATACATGGTTATTATTTATAAACACACATGCATGAGATATATTTGCATATATACACATTTATAAGTCACTCCTCTTCAGGAATGGGATTCAATTTTTTAACAACTGTTCCTGTGGGCATAGCTTAGTTGGTGGGTGTGGCTTGATGGTCATGTGACTGGGTGAGCATGGCCAACTCAACATCATTCATGGTAAAGGGCGCTTCTCTTCATCTGGCTTCTTTTGACAGTGGGGATGTTGCAATGGTCATAAGTCTGAAAAATGGTCAAAAGTCACTTTTTTCAGTGCCATTGTAACTTTGAATGGTCGCTAAATGAATTGTTGTAAGTCAAGGATTACCTGTACAAAAATACTTTGCTTGCAAAAAGCTGCCCTAAATACTAATCATTCAATTAAAAATACTTGCAAGTCGGAATTACAAATTAGGCAGGTGCCAGAGCATCTTGAGGAATTAAATAGCTAAAATGAAGTGATAACTATCAGCAGCTAACTCTTGCTCATAAAGTGAACCCCTTTAGCAGAGAGGTCACTTAAGTTCTCCAGAAAAAGGACACCCAGGAAAAGCAATCCTTAGATCCATTTACACCACTTAAAGATACCAGCTGGTCTCACTCACCTCACAAGATATCCTAAGGAAATTTAGATTTAAGGAAAGGTCACATGCCGCCCAGAAAAGCATTAAAAAAAATCAGTGCCAAGCTTGAATCCTGCCTCTTGGAAGTACACCCCAAAAGGACAGTGCGAGATACCACTAAAGCAGTGAAGGAAGAACCCCCCACCCCAGATAGAAAAAGTAACCATGAGGCAGGAAAAAAATCAAACACAATACAAATAATTAAGCTGAATAGTAACAGAAGTAACAGAAGAAGAAAAATAGAATTCCTAAAGTAACAGAAGAACAGTTTTTAAAAATAGGATATTTGTAATACAAATACTGTAGAGTTTGCGAAGAATGAGACCGGAGAGCAGCGTAGCTTCAGCTCTTTTATTTAGTGCAGAAAGTCCGTCTGAATCAGGAGCTGCGGCAGCTCTTTTTATAGAGAGGCTGCTCGTGACTAGTGGCCAATGACGGCTACTTGATTTTCCCGCCGCTGAGCTGGTCAATCACAGGTTAGCTATAATTGGCCAATCAGGGTTGAGTAGTGAAGAAATCAGCTTCCAGTATTTCTTAACCAATAGGAATAGGCTATTTGGCGTATGTTAATATGGAACACCCCTCCCCTCTTGGTATGGTCTTACTGTACGTAGTCATGTAAGTAGGCGGGGCTTTTAGGTTGCCTAGTTGACTTGCGCAGTTTAGTTGTGTCGTTGTCTTCAGCGGGTTCGGACGGGATCGCTGTTCCTCCCATCCTTCTCTGTGGAACCTTCTGGTAGGTGGAGTCAGCCATGCCACTCCCACCTGGCCTACTCGGGCTGGTAGAGTTGGCTCGGTTGCTCCCTTCTGGAGCAGCTTCTAGGTTTTCTTGTGCCTCCTGTTCCTCTTCGCTGAAGACTTCTGCGGGTAGGTCATTGTTTCTGTCTGAATTTATTTGCGGATGTTGTTTATTGTGTATATATTGATTTTGTGGGGTTTCTTGTTCTGCCGGAAGGTTTCCCCCTCCTCCCTTATTTGTGTTTGAGGGGTCTCCCTCCTCTCTGGCTGGTCTATTAATATTTTTGTGTAATGTTTGCGCTGGTTCTGGTGTATGTGTGTGTTGTTCTTCGTGTCTGGGTGTGTCCGTGGTACATTCCAGTGTTCGTGATCGTAACTGATCAATGTGTCTCCTCCAGCTTCTGCCATCATCCTTGTCTAGTCTATAGGACTGAGGTCCCATTATTTGTATTATTTTTGCCTGTACCCACAGTGGGTGTCCAGTGAGATATTTTTGCATATACTAAGTTTCCTGGTTCGAATGCGCAGTATCTGCTTAAGGAGTCTGTTGGTTTTTCAAAGTTGTATGTTGGGTGTAACCTATCTAATTGTGATCTTAATTTTCCGCCCATTAGTAATTCTGCTGGGCTTTTATTTGTCATAGAACTCGGTGTTATGTGTTGTATGGTGAGCATTTTTTCAATTTTTTCTTGTTTGTCCCCTGAGTCTAATTTTTCTAAAGTTTCTTTGGTATACCGGACCATGTGTTCTGCCCTCCCGTTCGTAGCCGGTCAGCCCAGCACTGTCAAGGCATGTCTTATGCCATGTTCAGCTGGGGAATTTTTCAAAGGTTAGTGCAGTAAACTTAGACAAGCAAGTCCGTTATCTGAGATGAGCAAGTCCAGTAACCCATGTGTGGTGAATAGTTTCTATAGTTGTTTAATAACTGCTTCTGTGGTGGTAGAGTTCATGACACTTACTTCTAGCCAGTTGGAGTAAGTGTCTACTGTGATTAAAAATGTATGTTCTTTTGTTGGCCCTGCAAAATCTATGTGGATTCTTGACCAGGGTCCCTCGGTGTCTCCCAGTCTAGTATAGGTGCTGAAGGGGGTGCAGGTCGGGATCTTTGGCATTTCCCGCAGGTTTCAACCCATTTCTCAATATCCTTATCCATCCCTGGCCAACATACATAGCTCCTGGCCAGGAATTTCATTCATACAATGCCCGGGTGTCCTTCATGCAACATACATAGTACTTGTTCTTGTAACGGTTCCGGTATGACCACCCGATCCCCTCATAAGATGCAACCTTTTAACAATGAAGCTCAGTTTGCCTATGCTTGAATGGTTTAAGCTTAGAGTCTGTCTCGTTCTCTGGCCACCCTTTTTCCACCCAGTTTAAAACTTGTGACAAGGTTTTGTCTCTTGACGTTATTCTCGCAATGTCTGCTGCAGTTATGGGTAGGTTTGACAATGTCTCAATCTATAGGGTGGATGGGGTTGGTGCTGGGTCAGTTTCTAGTTCTGGTAGGGGAGTACGGCTCAATGCATCGGCATGGGAAATGTCTTTGCCCGGTTGGTTGATCAGTTTATAATTGTAGGCTGCAAGGAACTCGGACCACCTTGTCATTCCTGGGGATAGTATATTTGGGGTGACTCTGTTCCCTGCAAGTATTCCCAATAGAGGTTTGTGGTCTGTAATAAGGGTAAAAGTCCTACCGTAAAGGTATTCATGGAACCGCTTTACACCGGATATTGCTGCTAATGCCTCCTTGTCTAATTGACTGTAGTTCTGTTCAGTTTTTGATAGTGTTTTGGACTAGAACGTGATTGGTGCTTTTCTCCCATCAGGCAGAATGTGGCTCAGTATGGCTCTGACACCGAACGGTGACACGTCACAGGTGACTGTCAATGGTAGTGTCTCGCTGTATTGCATTAATACAGAGTCGGATGTGATTAAGTCTTTTACCCTCTGGAACGCTGTCTCTTCACATTGTCCCCAGGTCCAGGTGGCTGCCTTGTCTAGTAGCCTATGTAGTGGTCCACTGTCATTGCCTTCTGTGGCAGAAAAACATTGTAAAAATTTATAAGTCCCAAGAATGCTTGCAACTCTACTTTGTTTTTTGGTCTAGGCGTTTCTTTTATTGCTTTAATTTTTTTCTTTGTGGGGTGGATACCCTCTTTATCCATTTGATACCCCAGGATCTCAACTTTTGAGGTGGCTAATTGGCACTTTTCTTTTTTGACCTTGAGTCCTGCCTTCTGGAACCTTTGTAAGACTACTCTGAGATGGGCTTCTAGTTGGTTCACATCGCTGGCTGACACCACGTCATCAAAGTATGGGACTACTAATGGGCCACGCTGACTCCAAATTGCAGTCTTTTGCATTTGAAGGCTCCTCTATGAGTCACGATCGTTTGCGCCTCTGCTATCTCGGGGTCGACTGGTAATTGTTGGTATGCTTGGGCAAGGTCGAGCTTTGGGAAGACCTTGCCTCTCCCCAATGAGTATAGTAGGTGTTGTACCACCGGAACAAGATATGCGCTTTGCTGTAGGGCATGGTTTAGGGTAGCCTTATAGTCGCCACAGATTCTTATGGACCCATCCGGCTTAACTGGGGTCGCAATTGGGGTTTCCCTTTTGGCGTGGTCAATTGGTTCAAAGATGTCTTGTGCTTTTAGTTTGTTTAGCTCCTCATCAATCTTTGGTTTCAGTGCGAAGGAGATTCCACCTTGCTTTTAGCCTAATAGGAGCTATTGTTGGATCTAAATTAAATGATATAGGGGACCCTCGGTACTTGCCTAATTTTCCATCGAAGACATCCTGGAACTCCCTCATTAGGTTCTCCTCCCAATCTGTCTCAGCGATGCTGTTAATGCCGGTCACACCGATCCCTAGAGGTTCGAACCACTCGAGTCCCAGGCTTAGTCGGTTTTGATCTACGATGGTTAGAGGCAAGATTTTCTTTTGTTCTTTGAAAGTTATTTGGAAATGTCCGAGTCCAACTACCGGTATTCTGTTTCCTTGGTAGTCTTTTAATACTAGCGATTGGTGTTCTAGTTCAGTTCTGCCAAGGTGCGGTACCAGTCTTTTAACTCTCTCCCATGATACCATCGATAGATACGATCCGGAATCCACCTTCCGATCCGGAATCCGGAATCCACCTCCATTTTACATTCTTGGCCCTCGATCCTGACTGCCACATGTACTTTTCGGCCATTTGTTGCATTAGAATGACCGATGGTGATGGTTTGGTGTGTTTCTTCTATTCTGAAGTTCTCGTTTAGCCATTTGCCATTGCTTTCACAACTTTCACGGCTCCACATTTGTCTATATTTGGTTCTTGGTGGTGTGTTGTCCCTATGTCGGGGGCTGTAGCTCTTACGGTTCCCGCATCCTCTTGCGATATGTCCCCGTCTCTCACAGTACCAGCACATGGCATCTAGGAACTGGCACTCAGAACGGGGGTGGTCTCCGCCACACCCAGCGCACTGAAACCCCAACTTACAACCTTTCTTCAGCCTTTAATCTTATTCAGCCTGGAGTCTGTGGATCTCCTCCTCATCGTCATCGTTGATTTTGGACAATCCACTATCCGCGTCATGTATGGTGGTCCTGGGCGTGCTCTCTGCCTTTTTCTCTGTGTCTTGGCTCATCTTGGCTAGTGTTTTGGATGTCGGTACATTCATCTGCTGCATTTTTGCTGCTGATTTTTTTGTTGCTTCCACCGCCATGGCTTCAGTGATAGCCTCAGTGACTGTAATCTTTGGTCAGGTTAACAGTCGGCTTTGTAGTGTGAGGTCTTTCAGTCTGAGGACCACACGATCCCTCATGGCTTCATCCATATTTAGGAATTCACATGCCCCTCCAATATCCCTGAGAGCCACTACAAAGTCTGCAATGCTCTCACCTTCTCTCTGGTCCCATTTGTAAAATTTGTGTCTCTGAATAAGGCTGGAGATGGTCGGTGCATAATAAGCCTTCAGCAGATTTTCTAGATCTGGCCAGGCCATCTGTTTCACATCTTCTGGTTTTGCTAGCGCCTTGGCCATCTTGAACACTGTGGGCCCACAGTGCGTCAGGAATACGGCTCTTTTTTGGTTGTCTGAGATTCCTTGCAAATCGTTGCTTTCCAGGAACATGAGGAATCTATCGATGTAGGATTCCCAAGTCCTCTGTTGCTGGGTTGAATGGTGAGGGTGGCTAATTGGTTCCGGCCATTTCATCTGCTCGGTTCTTGATGCCACGTGCTCGACTGGTCTCGTCTCTCAGAATCCCACCTTCGTCATCAGTGTAGAATTCGCGAAGAATGAGACCGGAGACCAGCGTAACTTCAGTTCTTTTATTTAGTGCAGAAAGTCCTTCTGAACCAGGAGCCGTGGCAGCTCTTTTTATAGAGAGGCTGCTCGCGGCTAGTGGCCAATGACGGCTACTTGATTTTTCCGCCACTGAGCTGGCCAATCACAGGTTAGCTGTTATTGGCCAATCAGCGTCGAGTAGTGAACCAATCAGCTTCCAGTATTTCATAGACGATTGTATTTGTTCCATATTAACATCCTCCAAATAGCATATTCCTATTGGTTAAGAAATACTGGAAATGTACGAGAATAGTTTATTTTGTTAGCAGGTTGTCTATCAGTTGATTTGTGTGTATTTTCCAGTTTGCTGCCATCACAAAATTCAAGCCTGTAACAAATGATGAATGTAACCAAACCACCAACATTTTTTGGGTTGATGCTCCTCTTTTTTTCTTTCTCAGTGGTATCTCAGTGTCTTGGCATTCCATTTTTCATCTGTCCATTTTCCTTTTGGAGAAGATTCTGAAGGTTCTGCAGATAAAACCTAAGTATGAAACCACTAAACATAATACAAACACATGATCATGCACTAGAATTTTCTAGAATTTGTTGCTCATTTTCCTATTCATATGTCTAAATTATTACCAACCTATTAAAATGATCAGATTTGGGGAAGGAAAAATATATTTTCTCTATCTTCCTTTGTGTTGTTGCTTTCATTTGCCCACTCAGATCATGGAAATGTCAAAAGAGGAGAGGGGAATGTTTTATACTTTCTCTGTTGCCAGTTATAGAAGACACATTCTATAGGGAAGATAAGCAAATGAACAGTGGCAATATTGGTGAGAGGAAATATATCAAACAGAGAAATTTAGAGAAGTCTCAAATAGATCATCATAGATGCTGTCATGGATACTGCCCACTCTTTAAATACAACTGGAGTGATCCAGTTTCAAGTCTACTTCAGTCAGAGAAGCTCACTGGATGACTTTGGGACAATCACTATTTCTCAGATGAGTGATAAAAGTGAAACAAATCCATTTCTGCTGGCTACTGCTTCTTTAACAGAGACTTCTGACCGATTGAAGCAAAGGGACAAAATTGGCACATTTTGACAATTTGAAGTGGGGCACTGCTTCACGTTTTTGCTTCAAAGTAGCACTTTGATTGAAGCTCTAACAAAGTGAATGACTCCTTCAAAGATCTGCACAGCTCTTTTAACTGTGCCCGGCTCTATTTCATCTCCTGATGGATTCCAAGGGTATCGAACAAATTAAATGTATTTGGCTTTAAGAGACTATAAAATCTTTATTTGTATTTATACAATGTATATATGTGCCAGTGAAAATTTTCCACCCCATTCTTACTGCAATATTCTATTGCATTTGTTTTAGTGCATTCCTATTTTACTCTTGTGGTTCCAAAATTCATAATACCCTATCATAGCACACTGCAAGTGTTATAATTAATAGGCTTTGTGAACCTATCATTCCAACTATATCAGTTAAATATTTTTAAGAGTGCAACAAACTCCTGCTCAGGCTCATGTGGAATAACAATCAGTTTTTTAAATCTCTCCTTTTGTGCTATGTTGTTTTTTTACAGTTATCAAAACAACACTATCAGAGAACCCAGTTTATGTAGAATATACCAATGTACTGCAATGGAACATCTTTCTTTATTAAAAAAAATAATGTGATATTGGGCAGAGTATATTCTGCTTTACTCAGGAAGATTTCTGATTCTTTGATCAAACTAGCCCTATCAAACACTAGTATGTGTGGTAAGCTACTCTAAATGTAAATGAAGTAGAAAACATGTTGGCAAGAAATAACCAGGGAGGAGCCGATTCCTTCCTTACAGAGGGAATTGTAGGGGAGCTCAATTATGATTTATTATGCACACAATGTTAAAATTATGTTATTTTATGATCAGGTAGGAAGGCAATTGTCAGCAAATCATACTATAAAGGCAGGCAGAAAAAGTAATGTGATTTTATTGCTGCATTTGTCTATGGACTGATGAATATGCATGACATAGCGAAAGAGTATTTTCAAATTCTGAAATAACTTAAATCCAGGGCAACATCTTCTTAGCTCATTGAGGTGTTCATAAAACATACAGGTTTTATTTATTTTATCCTTGTTTTTTTTTTTCTTTCACACAAAGACCATAACCTTTTTTAAGTTGCTTTCTATTATGACAAAAGTGTGTCTATGATTGAGGCATCCACTGATGTGAGTAATTTCATCACATGTACCTTAGACAAATTCATCTTAGAAATCAGAAGAAACAATCACGAAAAAAGAAAGAAAAACCTATACCTATTTTCATAACACTATAATATCAAATCTCACGAATAAAAGCTTCTTGAATAGTTTCGCATTTCATATTTTTACTTTTTTATTTATTTATTAAACACAACTAGAGCAGCTATAGTTGTTGAATGCTGTTTGATTAGGATTTAGAGCTTTATTATTTTAGGAACACAATTACAGAAGTACATAGCCATCCCAAAGGTGCTTTTAAAGAGGCAACTGGACTTTCTTGCTTTTCCTTGAAGATGATTTGCTTCTTATCCAAGAAGCTTCTTCAGCTTTGACTGGATGGTGAAGAATCCAAGGATTTATATGCCTTGTAGACAGCTGGTCATTTGCATCCTTTTAGAGAGTCCCCTTGGGGCTTGTTTGTGTCCTCAGGGTCACCTGAGTAGTGCAAATGAGCTTGGAGCCTGAAAGGACTGTATTGTATAGCTGTGTTTTCTGCAGAATATTTTCTTCCCTTTGTCCCTTAACTGTTGAACACAGATGCTGGCTGTTGAGGAGGAATCTGTGTTGTCTGCATATTAAACTGAAGTGCAAATAATTCCTGTAGCTATTTTTCTAGAAACCTGTTCATACTTGAAAATACAGACAAACCTCCAGGTGGCCTCAATGACTCTCTAAAAAGAATGCAAATAATCAGGTGTCTGCAAGGAATATGAATTCTTCCATTCCCTACCATCCAGTCAGAGCTGAGGAAGCTTATTGGCTGAGAAGCAAAACACCTTCCAAAAAAAATCAAAGTACAGTAGCCTCTTGAAAATACATGCACACATACATGCATCTTAAATGGGCAAAGACTCCTATCCTGCTTTTATGAGAATATATTGAATGTTATTTCAGTGGGGGGATTGTTTTGTGTTGTTGTTTTTAAGCTGATCTGGTCAACAGGTCAACAGTGATTATTTGCTGAAATGGCTTTGTTTGGATTTTGAGATGATACCTTTATTTGTATTACCGTTGACCTCCTGGATAGCAAATACTGAATAAATTTCTGTAATAAAGTTACTTGATCTTGATTGTAAACATCTGGACAATATGAGATGGCTGAACAGTATTAAAAATTCTAGTGGTCACCACATTTTTTCAATCCAGATCTGGTAGCCCTATTCACTTGGGAGAGACAGCTAAGAAACTTGAGATTAGCAGGCTAACAGATAACAGATAACCAGAGTTAGACCCCTGACCCAAGTGGGAGACCCTATACCACTTCTGACAAATGGCAGTCCAATCTCTTTTTGAAAGTCTCAGGTGATGGTACTCCCACAATTTTCAAGGGAAAGGTGTTCCATTGGTTGATTGTTCTCACTGTCAAAAAGTTTCTCTTATTTCCAGTTAAATCTCTCCTTGTTCAGTTTCCATCCATTATTCCTTGTCTGGCCTTCAAGTGCTTTGTAAAATAGCTTGACCCCTTCCACTCTGTGGCAGCCCCTCAAATACTGGAAGACTGCTATCAGGACTCCCTTGGTCCTTCTCTTCACTACACTAGCCAAGCCCAGTTCCTGTAACCGTTCTTCACATGTCTTAGTCTCCAGTCCCCTAATCATCCTGGTTGCTCTTCTCTGCAGTTTTTCTAAAGTCTCAACATCTTTTTTATAATGTGGTGACCAAAACTGGATGTAGGACTCTAGGTGTGGTCTTACTAATGCTTTATAGAGTGGTATTAGTACAATCAAGATCACTTGATCTTGATTGTATCCCTTAGTTTTGTTATGGTCAATATGTATTTGTTCCCACAGTTAATTTGTAAACTTAAACATTCTAACATAGATCTGTACTTTGGAAAAGGTAGGAACTAATTTTGTAACAGGAATATATTAACAAAGTTAAAAGCCTTAGCCTGTACATGTAATTCTACTCTAATTAGAACAATTAGTCAAAGAGACAGTGCAAAAGAGCTACTAAGGTGATTTAATGCTTACTGCCTTAAATTGTTTTCTGTGGTTATTGATGTCATCTGATCACTCCTGCAAAGTTTCCCTTAGCTTTGCAAAATGCCATCCTTTGTACTATATTTTATACTATGTTTTCAATCTATTTACTGTCAACTATACAGTACATTTGCATACCTCATATCCATTTCTATTCTTAAGATACACTTCAATCTTGCCTTATAGTATAACAATAAAGATCCATTATGGTTTCAATAGGCAAATATGTAATGTACAGAAGCATCTACACAAATAATGTTACCAGAAAAAAATTGATACAAAATGAGTTTTAAACATGTCCATTTTTTCTTAATAGAGGATGCAACCAAGTTATGATGTAAATGGAAGAAAGTTAGTATAATTCAACATCACAAAATAAAGGTGATCTTATTTATTCAGGGACCTCTTTATTATGGATCTGAGAAAAATTAGTCTCTCCCTCTAGTATGATATTCAGCTTTGTTCGGGTATTTTCCCACATCATTATAGTTGTGCTTTTAAAGTTGAAGAGACGTTTTGCAGAATCTCATCTGCCATCATCAGGCTTGAGTATTGGGTTCATCTGTGTGTCAGGCTTTCACAGCCGTTTCTGTTTTAAATTTGGTGCTAGCCTCGTGCTTTGTTAGAATGGTTTTTTTCTTCATCCTGATTGGTTGGCAGTCTCAGTCTGTGTTTAATGGTTTTGGAGTTTGCTCTGTTCTGCTTGATTGGTGTTTCTAATATCTTCTGTCTGTTTTGCAGCATTTTTTTTCTTGATTAGCTGGCAACATTGTGTTTTGTGTATTGGGGCTTTTAGCACAGCTTGGCTTCGAGTGAATGGCCAGCTATTGTTTGTTAGGAAGCTAGGCTTCATCTGGCTGGCTGGCTGGGGTGTGTTTGGGCTGGAGGTATGGGGGGGGTGGGGCGGTCTGTTTGTGCCCAGGTGTTTGTTTAGCTTGTGGTGTGGAGATTTTTTTTGTTTGTGAGTGCAGGCTTCCAGATAATTGACAATCTGATGGAGTCATCTCTTCTATTCCTGCTTTCAGGTTGTTTTTCAATCTCTATGGCTTCTCTGATAATTCTGTGGCTAGAGTTTTCTATAGTGGCTAGGGTTTTGGTGCCATTGAAGTCAATACTATGACCTGTGGCTTTCATGTGTTGGACTATTGAGGAAGTGTGTTCCAGCTTTTTTACTGCAATTTTGTGTTCATCAAGGCAGGTACTTATTCTTCTACTGGTCTGTCTGATGTATGTGGCAGGGCATGATGTGCAGGAAACTTCATATATGCCTTGGTTTTCAAGGTCAATTTTATCTTTGGGATTTCTTAGGATGGCTGCTATTTTCTGACTGTTTTGAAAGCAGTCTTGATGTGTCTGTTGTATCTCTTATGTAGGGCAGGACAGTTGCCCTACATAAGAGGTACAACAGACAAAATCAGTACGATACTACACAGGCATCACATCAAGACTGCTATTTTTCTGTCTGTTTTGAAGGCAATCTTCTCCGATCATTCTATTTTTTATTAAAGATGCTATTTTTGTGAAATAAATAATTCCTAAAATTTGTGTTTGGCGCGCTTTGAGAAAGAGGCGGAGGCAATATAAAGCTTTAACCGGCTTTATTGCTAACATGTAACTCAGCTGCGGCTAGACATGGCTCGTGGCAGCAGCTGAGAGAGAGAGACAGCTGATTCCATTTGACAGCTCCTTTTATAAGGAGCTGTCAAATGGTCCAGCCAATCAGGGACTTCTCTGGCTCCCGCTTAAACAGCAGACTGGAGTGAGGACTTGCTGGCTGCAACACTAAAGGTGCTACTCCTGGGAAAGAAAATAGTATTCAGAAGATGCTTAGGCATTCCTTGATTCCTTGAAATATGAAATAGTGCAATTAAGCTTGGGAGATTTAGTTATTGCTGATATAATTCTACAGAGGAATTATTGAGTCTATCATCTGCACCTCTATAACTATCTGTTGGTAAAGTCCCTTTAATACCTCCAACTTGGCCCTCAATATCCAGTTATCATCGGCTGGAGAAAAAAGTCTCCCAAGAACAGTTTTTAAAGGGAAGAAATTCTGTCCAAACACAAAGTAGATATAAATTATAAATAAAAACCAACAGAAACCACGCTGAAGCAATTAATAAGACAGGGCAGGATAAGGAATTGAGAACTTCAAAAGATAATGAAACACACATAGTTGGGAGGATGCCAGAACTCAGATAAGACTTAACAAACCCAAATAATTCATGCTTTGCTTCAGGCAAGGAGCTATGTTCAAACACCCTCTTTATCTGGTTTTCCCAGCTGCAGCTAATGAAGGGAATCAAGACCTTTTTCTCCCCCATAACCCACATTGCTCCCTTATCTATTCCTCCCTGTGTGCCCTAGGATGAAGAAGGGGTGGGCCTGGATCTTCTTCTGAATGTCCAGCCGGAATGTGCCCTTCCCCAGTTTCCTCCACAGCCACCTGAGCCACACTCCCACTCCCTGTCAGCTGTTCCACCTCTCCCTCAGAATCAGATTCCAACAGAGGCATGACACAGAGTAACTTAGTATTTTACAGCATAGTCATCCCTTTGGGCTAGATGCATTTACTCATCTGCCAATTACTTTCCCTTCTCTTTCTATGTCTTAAAGAGATTGGGTCCCTACTTGCATAAGGCACTTAAATTAATCATGGGAGAAGGTAGAATGTGATATTAATAGGAACCCAGCCACAGATCTTTCTGGTAGCTTCCCAATCAACTATGTGATGGAAACATAGCTTCATATGGAAAAAATACACTGAATAGAGGTTGGCATATCAAGCAGACAGCTGTAAAAGCTATATGCCATTTAATTGAAATAAACGATAAGTATAGAAAACCTATGATGCCTTGAGGCAAGGAGAAGGAGCACTACCCTCAAAAATAATATAATTACATGAGGCCAAGCTGTCACAGTTCCATTGCCATTAATGCTTCCATTACTACAAAACATTATGTGATTGGTTAAGCAGTTTTCTAATCCTGTTTTAAAAATATTCGTGTACTACTATTCAAGTTTAATTGGTGGGAATTTGGGGCTCTCCTAATTTTAAGGCATCTGATCAATGCAAATTGGTCTGCCCTCCAGCATTTTTAATTTTATTGAACAGAATTTAAAATTCACATCTGTGATTTGAAATTGTCCCTAATTTAATATTTTATGCTGAAAGTTTCCAGATTCCTAACTCTGAATGTATTTTGCTCTGTAAAAAAATATGAAATTGAATACAGTCACATACTGTCTATGCAATCTCTGTATGTATGTAAACTATAATCAGAATATTTCCTCTAATTGAACAGATGGAAAAATATGGAGTTTGATTAGTTTTGGAAGGAAACTTTTGAAACACTTCAATACTTTCCTATCTACTTTATTGTATCACAGAAAACTGCACCTTTTAACCATCCTCACCAAGAAACTTAAATGTTACTTTAGCGGAAATTAATTAGCGTTTATTCATTTCAAATTATTTACTTCCGGTTTGTGTTCTACTTTAAATATAAATTTAAAATGCAGTCAAATGAAATGTTGGTTGGTTAAAATACATAAACCAGCTGTCATTCTAATCTTTTGAATGATTTCAAATGTATGCAGGTAAACAAGTATATTGTTTTTTTAACAAATGTGTGTGATCCACAACCAGTTGATCTCAACATTTGGTTTAAAGATTTTCAGTTCATTGTCAATGTACAATTGGAAAAGAAAGAATGACAGGGATAAAACAAACTCCTTCCAATGGAAATCTGATAACACTGCCTAAACAGTCCATATATAACCTACCTGTTATTATATGAAATTCATACAGAAATCAAGTGAACCTGTACATTTCTTTGAATGTTTGTTCATACCATAAACCAACATTTGTAAGAAAGTATAAGAACTGATAAGAACAACTTTGACATTTCTTATCCTTTGAATTTCTTAACCTTTAACATAGGAAGTATAAAAAGCCACCATTTAAGTGTATCTGGAGGAAGCAATGCTTGAAAATCTAGAAGACCCTATTTCAAAAGTTCTTGTATTTCCATTGTCCCATACCTAGCAACCTTGTGACTTTTATTTTTTTTCAAAGCCAAACGTTCAGCTCTCCTGATAAGAAAGTGTTCTGTGCCTTGTGGAGCTGAATCTGTTGAAATGCTGCACCAAGTTCAAAATGTCAGGCCTGTGTGGGAAAAAATAGGAGAATACACTCTGACTTACAGTTGTGCTCATAAGTTTACATAACCTGGCAGAATTTATGATTTCTTGGCCATTGTTCAGAGAATATGGTTGCAACATAAACAAATATACAAAGATCAAGAAGGGAAAATGCTCTTTATAGAAATAAATGTAAAAATCAGAAAAGATGTTATTAGTTACAATATATGCCCCGAATACAAACCCAAAAAACTTTTATAATAGGCTTCACCATAAGATAATAGAATCTGAGTATATTAATGTATGCATTGTAGGAGACTATAATGCAGTCCCAGACAAAGATAAAGATTACAGAACTCCCCCCCCCCCAAAAAAAAAAAAGGAAAGGAAAGGAGAATAATCCCTTCGTCTTTCAATAATATGGTAAGAGAACTTAACTTGAAAGATGTGTGGAGATAAAGAATTAAGAGATAAAGAATATGTTGAAATGGTAAAGAAAGAATTGAATATATATATATATATATATATATATATATATATATATATATATATATATTATAAAGAATTTTATTAATTTTTAACAAACAAACATGTACAAACAAACACAAAACATAAAAAACATAAAATATCTTTTTGGACGGCAGTTTGATCCCGAGTTACATCTTTTTGTACAGAGATAAATTCAAGTTCATGCTTGCTTTTAAATAACATTCCATTTCTTATTTATTATTTTGCATTTTCTATATAGCTTCTCCTCTCTTTTCACTCTCTTCATTCTATTATATTTATTTCATCTCAATTTAAATCATTATACTTATATCCTTTGTCTGTTCTATTTCAGCTAGCTATTTATCTTTTCTCATTAGCACAAAGTTTCTTCTGTAATGACTGATTGGAGTATAATACCTTGTCATACTTATCCCTCCCCTAGTTTTAAAGCTTAACATGACACATAATTTTCATTCGGATTCTGCGTAGTACATTCTAAAGATAAACTCAATATTTTGAAACTATATTTAAAAAATATAATATAATTAAAACAACAATCCATAGCAATTAAAGTTATATCATTCAAATTAATATTCATTTAAGTCTTAAACATTTTACACAATCCTTTCTAAATAAGTATCATGCTATTATGGGAACACTTATAGATTTTACTTAATTACTTCCCCCTATTTCACTTATATTTTAAAATATTAAACAATAACAATGTTCCCATTTTTCTTTAATTCAATTCTCTCATATTTGATTTCATTTATTTTTATTTAAAAAGAAAAAATTTCGCTAAGTTACATTAAATATTTTGTCCCATTTTATAATCATATATTATTCCAATTTTCTAACATTATTTCAAATACAAATACAACAACACAATCTTATGTATCTTTGCAGAATCTCTTTTTCAGTTATATGTTTACCCATTATCTCTAAATAAATTCTGTTTCTTTACATCTTGTTTCAAACCTTTGTAACTTCTCTTCCCTTCTTTCCTCCCTTGCTTCTCCATTCTACCCTTTTTACCCCCTTGTCTCTTAATCTCCACCTTCTTGTGTATTCCTCTTTTCTGTTGCTTTCTGATGTTGTGTCCACTTTTCACCTTGTTTTTCCCTTTTTTGGTTGTTTTTTTAAGTCTTAAATTCTCCATTCTCTTTCTCCCCTTTCCCCTTTCTTCCCCAAATAAAGTTGCTTGTTCATTAAGGATGGTTTCTTCTTCATTCCAATCTTCTTGTTCTTGTAGTTTCTCACATGTAGAAATTGCCATTTCTAAAAAATTAAAAATAGAGCCAAAAGAATCCTTCCCTTCTTGTTTCTCTTGTTTATATTTTATAAATTCCATTTTCAGTTCATCCATAAGTAATGCCATTGTAAAAGAAAAAAAGAAAAAAAAATTCAAGCGATCCAAATGATTTTAATCATTCAAATAAGAGTTTCCAGAAGTCCCAAAGTCAGCAAACAATCCAAATACACAGTCTATTTCATTTCACACTTTCTTCTTTTTTTTCCCCCTTTTTTCCACTTTAATGCTTCAAAAAACTTCAAATTCTTTTAAACCTTCAGTCCATCTGATAGAGTAGCCAGTTATGATCCAAAATGGAAAAATCCAATAATAAAAATGGCCCAAAGCCAAAGAAGAAGAAGGATAAAATAAAAAAAATAAAAATATTACTAGAATTGAAATATACAAAAAGGCTGGCGAGTAGAGATTTCACAAGT
>BLBF01016841.1:0-30600 GCA_015471245.1 Laticauda colubrina
ACACACACACACACTCACACGCACACACACACACACACACACACACACATGTATATGTATATGTATATGTATATGTATATGTATATGTATATGTATATGTATATGTATATGTATATGTACATGTATATGTATATGTATATGTATATGTATATGTATATGTATATATATATGCTCCAATCCTTGCTGAGGCTCAGTTTGCATTTCAAAAAAAGTGGCCTTTGAATATATATGGTGACATATATTCAAACATTAAAATAAGCTACATGCCTTCCACCTTTTGGAAATGTTCCAAAGAATAAAATTTATTCAAAGAAATGTTGATTTTATTTCTAATAATGCAAGCTATTTTATTAGATAGATTTATTTAAGTTCACAGCATGTATATATTTTCAGCTAGAATGGCACCCAGCAAGCACTGAGTCCTGTGCATATCACTGACACTTGACAAATGAGGCTGGGACTTGAAGCAGAGCTGTAAAAGAAGCCCATTCCAAGATACACCCTTTTGATTGATAATTCAGCTTGCTTGTGCTCAAGGGGGAGTTTCATGAGCTTGTCATTTTTGGAACAAAATGTGTCATATTTTAAACCAAAATTTATCATATTTTAAATCACTCCTGGAAAAGATAGCCTATTTATCTTCTATCACCATATTGATGTTAATACCGATTTTCTCTCAAACAGTGTGATACTGCTTTTAAAAAGAATCATTGTATGCAGACATTCACATCTGCCACCAAACATATAGCACCATTAATACTCTTAATACAGGAAGCCAATGATGAGGAGAGTATCCCCAACTAAAAACAAATAAGAGCAATAAACAGCAATATTAAGTGTATTCTAATCAAACTTATGGAAACTAGAATTTGATATGTCCTTTCTCAGAGTCAGTTCTGTCTGTCTAGCAAACTATTGAACAGCTCAATTTCTCTTGCTGCTAATAGTCCCTGCACAATGCTTTTGGCTATTTATTGCCCCTTGGATCAGTAGGCAAAATGCAGCATTGCAAATTTCCCTTGTTGCAAGCAGCATAGCTTTCAATCTTTAGTTGGTGATGGGACGAATTAACTTAGGATGGCATTCACAACTGCACAACTCAAGTCTGAGCCCAGCCTTTTAAAATGAGTGTGTAGCACACAACATATTTTGAGAAAAAGAAAGCTTTGATCATGAAGTCATGGATACTATCTTGATCTAATTTGTATCTATCTAATTTCTATACTATCTTGATCTAATTTCTATCCATGGACACATACACAACACACACACTTACACAAATAGACTTTTGGGAATTTTGGCAGTATTTCATACCCACTTTAGCATTCAGAGAGGAAATACACGTAGTATAAACAAAACAGGCAGACCAAAGGAGTTTTTGCCAGGTTATAAAAGTCGACTGAGGGTAAGCTTTAAACAAAAACCTTCCAGAGATAATTCTAGAAATTTTCCCCCTCTAAAAAAAGCCTTTCAAGTAATAACTTTTCCATCTAGTTATCTTTTGAATAGATAGTAACCTGAGAAATTATTCACCAGCCTTTCAGGATGTGGTATCTTTAGAGAAGGACTGAGAAAACATTAAATCATACTTTTCATTCAATTGGAAATATAATATTCATTAACTAGAGATAATTACACAAGATATCCACAGTTAGGATATGCGCAAAATTGGACAGAGAATCAACTTCAAAACCCACAACAATTTCAACTGAGTTTTTCTGAGACTTAAAAAAAATATTTCAGGGGTTTAAGAAAGGAGATTTATTTAAGAAAGGAAATGGAGTTTACCAGAATTCCAGACTTAGATTTGCTTGCTATTTATAGTCCATACTGACCTAAAGCAGAGGACGCAATACAATGAATTCCTCTGTCTTGTGTGATTTGGTCCATAGATGTCTGATGTGGTAGTTTAAGGAAGAATGTCCCGAGTCCCTCCAAAATTAGGTCGAAGTTATGTTTTTGTAGGCAGAGACTACAGCTATGATTTGAAACATTATTAGAATAGATATAGTGTTGGCTTGTCTGTGGGGTCTGGGAAGAGTTTAAAGTATAAAGTAAGTATATTAAAATTTCTTTAAATGGTGCTGCCAAAAAACCGACTAATTCTTATGCCAAACTTGACAATGTGCTCTTCATAATAGATAAATGGGACTAAGATCCATAATAAGCCATTAGACCACTCCTTCCTAAATTATGGAGTTGCAAAATAGGATTCAAGGATTACTATAAAATGAATGAGACTATAAAATAAAGTGAATGGAATAATGAAAAAAGGAGGCAAAAAAGAGGTGATTAAAGATAAAATCTGTTGAAACCTCATGGCATGTTATTGGAAGGAAAATAAGGAAGTCTTAAGATCAAACTGCATTTTTTTGTTAATTAACTAGCGATCAGCTGGTGCTCCTTTCTAAATTTGGTGGGATTAAATAGGGCTTTGATCTCTTTCTTTACTCCAAGCAAAGGAATAGAATTATGAGCAAGTTCTGCAATTAAAATAACATGCTTCATGGCCCTTAGGCAGTCTGCTACTAAAAATTAGTAGCTTAAAAAAGGTGCTTGGAAGATGGTTAAGACATAAATAATAGGCATATCTAACTAAAAATCAAAATGGAAAGGAGGATAGATGTATAGAAACTAATCAAGGAAAGAACCAATCTAGAATTATGGCAAATTACATGACAGTGTGGACAATTAACTTATGGAATGGCTTGTCTTCAGAAATTGTGGTGCTTCATCACTGGAGGCTTGAAAGAAGAGATTGAACAACCATGCATTTAAAATGGTATAGAGTTTCCTGTTTGAGCAGGAGGTTGGACTAGATGGTCCCTTCCAACTCTGTTATTCTGAAAATAAATGAGGAATAGGCAAAGAACTCCTGCAGAATGGAAGATTATTAAGGGAAGACTATACAAGGTTTTAGGTCTCTACTAGGATAGAAAATAGCTAAGAGCTGTTACTGTCCCTGCAACATTATAACTTTGCTAAAGTATGGGACAAAGAAGATTTAAAGTGCATCATCTGAAACCAACTATATATCAAGCCTGATTTGAACTAAAGCCACTAATTGGTTGCTGACTTGTAGTATAGGTAGCCTTTTAAAAGAAGTCATACAACTGTGTTGATCTCTGGAGATTTAGTGTATACTAGCACAGCAGACAAAATATATCAATTAACTTGCCACTCCATTTATCTCTATTTCATGGTCAGACTGCAGCATTCTTAAGATGAATTTCAATAGGCTAAATGAGAAAACTGCAAAAGAGCTTATTCCTAATCAATGGGGGAGGGGAGCTGTCTTCTAACTCATTAGTTCTGTTAAGCTGGTCATTTTCCTTAAATTAACTAAAGGTTTCTGCATGGTCAATGAGGTTTTGTTTTTAAAAAGCCTAAGAATATCAAAAGAGTCATATATATCCATGTTAGCAATAGCTATGCGCTTTAATGTGCTATTCGGTTTTATTCACCAGGTTTACCTACGTCTCTGTACTGCAATTGCCCCTGCTGAATTTCATGAGATATGCAGCTGTTCTTTGTCTTATGGTAACTACAGATAATGTAGTAAGGGAGGGGTAACTGTAACTATGTTTTATTTGTCAATTAAATATTAGGTATTCCAAATCATAAAAAGTCACATTTATAGAACATATTTCTTATACTGGTGTTAATTTAAGAATCGGTAGCTCTTGACTTATGACCACAATTGAGGCCAGAATTTCTGTTAAGTGAAATAATTGTTAAATATATTTTGTCCCATTTTAGACCTTTCTTGCCACAGTTTTTAAGTGAATCCTTGCAGATGTTAAGTTAGTAACATGGTGGTTAAGTGAATCGGGCTTCCCCATTAACTTAGATTAACTTCCCCATTAACTTACATTATCAGAAGGTTGCAAAAGTTGATCACATGACACTGGGAAACTGCAACCATCATAAATATGAGTCAGTTGCCATTTTGATCATATGATGGAGATGCTGCAGTGGTAGTAAGTGTGAAAAATGGTCCTAAGTCCCTTTTTTCAGTGCTGTTGTAACTTTGAATGGTCACTAAGCAAATGATTGAAACTCAAGAACCTGACAATTATCTGATTTTATTACATTGTGTTTTTCTGTATATATATATATATATATATATATATGCTGTTCAGCTTCCTTCGGGTATTATCCCACATCATTGTAGTGCTTTTAAAGTTGTAGCAATGTTTCAGCAGAATCTCATCTGCCATCATCAGGCTTCTTTATGGAGTTTGTATGTGGGTCAGGCTATCACAGTGTTGGTTTTAAATTTGAGGCTAGCCTATCCTAATTGGTTGGGAGTCTTGGTCTGTGTTTATTGGACTTGGAGTTTGTTTGATTGGTGTTTCTGGTTTCTTCTGTCTGTTTTGTGGCTTTGATTGGCTGGCAACACTCTGTTCCTGTATTGGAGGCTTTCAGTGCAGCTTGGCTTCATGTGAAAAGATGGCTGTTATCTATTAGGAAGCTAGGTTTCATCTGGGTGCCTGGTTGGGGGGGGGCTGTTTGAGCTGGAGGCATTTGTGCCCAGGTGTTTGCTTGGTTTTTGGTATGGAGATTTTTCTATTTGAGAGTGCAGGCTTCCAAATGATTGACTGTCTGCTGGAATCATCTCTTCTATTCATGCTTTCAGGTCTTTTTTTCAATCTCTATGGCTTCTCTGATGATTCTGTGGCTGGGGTTTTCTATAGTGGCTAGGGTTTTGGTGCCATTGAAGTTGATGTTGTGACCTGTGGTTTTCATGTGTTGGACTAGTGAGGAGGTGTGTTCCAGCTTTTTTACTGCATTTTTGTGTTCATCCAGGCAGGTACTTATTCTTCTATTGGTCTGTCCAATGTATGTGGCCAGGCATGATGCACAGGGAACTTCGTATATGCCTTGGTTTTCCAGGTCAATTTTGTCTTTGGGGTTTTTAAGGATGGCTGCTATTTTTTTGTCTGTTTTGAAGGCAGTCTTGATGTGATGCCTGTGTAGTATCTTACTGATTTTATCTGTAGTACCTCTTATGTAGGGCAGGACAGCTGTTCCATAGGTCTGTTGATCTTCTAGGTCTCTGTTATGTCTTGGTGTGTTTTTGTGCATCAAGCTGGTGATTTTGTTTTTGTGGAAGCCGTTGGCTGTCAATACTTTAGTCAGGGTGCATAGTTCAGTCTTTATATGTGTCTTGTCTGCCAGGAGTTTGGTTCTGATAATTAGTGTTTTAGCCACGGAATTTATCTGTGCTGGGTGGTGGTGGGATTGGGTGTTGAGGTAGCGGTTGGTGTGTGTTTTCTTCTGGTATATGATGTGTCCCAGTGTGCCATCTGTTCTTTTGTAGATTAGTACATCTAGGAATGGTAGTTGTTTGTTTATTTCCGTTTCCATGGTGAACTTGATTTTGGGGTGTGTGCTGTTTAGGTGTGTTAGGAAATTGTTTAGGTTTTCTTTTCCATGGGGCCAAATCACAAATGTGTCATCAATGTATCTTAGCCATAGTTTAGGATTGTGGGTGGCATTAGCCAGGGCTCTGGATTCGAATTCTTCCATGAAATGTTTGCAATGATGGGTGATAGTGGTGATCCCATAGGGGATCCTTCAATTTGCTTGTATCTTTGTCCTTTGTATATGAAAAATATGTTGGGTAAGCAGTGTTCTGCTAGTTCCATTAGTTGTTTAGCTGGTTGGCATTTATTTTTGATGATTTCAAGAGTTTCTTTTATCGGGACTTGAGTGAACAGTGAAACCACATTGAAACTTACAAGCAGATCTTCTTGTTCCATGTGTAGATCTTTGATCATTTCTAAGAAGTGGTATGAGTTTTGTACATATGAAGCTGCTGCTTCAGCATGGGGCTGTAGCTGCTTTGCCAAATCTTTAGCTAGGTTTTGTAGTGGTGCTCCTCAGGAGCTGACTATGGGTCTCAGAGGTATGCCTTCTTTGTGTATTTTTGGGAGGCCGTATAATTTGGGGCATCTGGAAGATTTTTCTCTTGGGATGATCGTCTGTTGGATTTCTTTGCTTATGTGGCTGGTTATAATTTTCTTCTTGGTTAATTTTTCCAGATATGTGGTTGGGTCTGTGTTTATAGGTTTGTATGTGGAGTCTTGGAGTAGGTCTGTCAATTTTGTTTCGTAGTCTTTTCTGTCCATTACTACTGTGGCATTCCCTTTATCTGCTGGGAGTATTATTATGCTTCCACAAAAACAAAATCACCAGCTTGATCCACAAAAACACACCAAGACATAACAGAGACCTAGAAGAACAACAGACCTATGGAACAGCTGTCCTGCCCTACATAAGAGTTACTACAGATAAAATCAGTAAGATACTATACAGGCATCACATCAAGACTGCCTTCAAAAGAAACAAAAAAATAGCAGCCATCCTTAAAAACCCCAAAGACAAAATTGACCTGGAAAACCAAGGCATATACTAAGTTCCCTGTGCATCATGCCCGGCCACATACATTGGACAGACCAATAGAAGAATAAGTACCCGCCTGGATGAACACAAAAATGCAGTAAAAAAACTGGAACACACCTCCTCACTACATGAAAACCACAGGTCACAACATCAACTTCAATGGCACCAAAACCCTAGCCACTATAGAAAACCCCAGCCACAGAATCATCAGAGAAGCCATAGAGATTGAAAAAAGACCTGAAAGCATGAATAGAAGAGATGATTCTACCAGACTGTCAATCATTTGGAAGCCTGCACTCTCAAATAGAAAGATCTCCACACCACAAGCCAGGCAAACACCTGGGCACAAACAGACTCCCTCTGATGCCTCCAGCTCAAACACCCCCCCACCAGGCACCCAGATGAAACTTAGCTTCCTAATAGATAACAGCCGTCCTTTCACACGAAGCCAAGCTGCACTGAAAGCCTCCAATACAGGAACAGAGTGTTGCCAGCCAATCAAAGCCACAAAACAGACAGAAGAAACCAGAAACACCAATCAAACAAACTCCAAGTCCAATAAACACAGACCAAGACTCCCAACATATCAGGATATAGAAAAAAACATCCTGGGACAGCAATAGGCTAGCCTCAAATTTAAAACCAACGCCTGTGATAGCCTGACCCACATACAAACTCAATACAGAAGCCTGATGATGGCAGATGAGATTCTGCTGAAATGTTGCTACAACTTTAAAAGCACTACAATGACGTGGGATAATACCCGAGGGAAGCTGAACAGCATATATATATTTGCTGTTCAGCTTTGTTCAGGTATTTTCCCACGTCCTTGTAGCTGTGCTTTTAAAGTTGAAGCAACGTTTCGGCCGAATCTCATCTGCCATCATCAGGCTCCTGTATTGTGTTCGTCAGACAATGGCAGGTGAAATTCTGCCTGATGATGGCAGATGAGATGAGATTCTGCTGAAACATTGCTACAACTTTAAAAGCACAGCTATAATGACGTGGGAATACATATGTGTGTTTATGTGAAATACCACTCACGCATCATAATAAAATCTCCAGAACCGTAAAGTCTACAAATTTGAAATTTGGCATGCATGTTCCTCTTGGCTTCTAGGTGCTCATTAAGAAAGGAGTTCTACTCCTTCTCCCCACCTGAAAAGAAATCTATTCCAAATGCAAAACACAAGCAGAGGAGAGGAGTTTCAGTTTCAGTATGAGTTTCACAGCATCAAGCAGCTTTAAGTCAGAACAGTTGAGCTAAGACATGCCCAGGCTCCTTGCTATCTCCTTATTGCTCACACAGCAAATGCCGTTCCGGTTTCCAAACAACCCTCAACTCTCTCACACACTGACAGGTCACTAGCCAGGTGAATACCTATGAATCCTATTAGGCAGATGCAAAAAATTTTCCCTTTATTTTCCTCCCCCAAAACTAAGCTCGACCACATAGTTTCGTAGTGAAGCATGAGTATTGAGCTAGTTTTTAATAATTAAATGGAATGATTTAAAGTTAAACAAAATGAACCAGCCAAGATGGATAGAAGAAATATTTTTTAATCTTTTCTTTTCTAAAGATCTGCCCACTTAAATCATTTTTCAAGGGCACAAGCTCTGGTTGTATATGTCTCCTTGTGTTTTTGCAACTGCTTTGCATTTAAAAAACCCTGCTGATAATGTCAGTGGCCATGGGCATTTCTATTGCAAGTAACTGTTCATGTAAGCAAATGTATTCATGTGAGCCAGTATAATGAGAAGTTGTCACATTTGCAGAAGGAGCTTCTCTGATCAGGGTATGCTTTAGAGACAAAATAAAACCCCTATTCACGGAAGTGAAATGGGAGTCTGGAACATTTTTATTTCTTTCTTAGCTACAGCCAGGTAGAAAGGCTGCTGTCAGAAAACAGTTAAAGGAGAGGAAAAATTAAACAGTACTGCAGCTGGAATTTATATTTCATCTGTAATAGTTCATAGCATATCTTCAAGTTTCATAAAAGACTATGATTTAGTATTTTCAGAAGCCAAAAGGGAAATTTTTGAAGATAATGATAATGTTATGAGGTATAAAACTGAATACTAGTAGCAATATGGATTTCACACAATGCCTTTAAAAAAAAAGTTCAGGAATAATAGGCATTTACCAAATAAGTAAAAGCCAGTCTCTGGTTACCATATGGAGTGTCATAATCAGCATCGACCTGGTAAGTGCTTCTGTTGCTTGTATACTATGTGACGATATCAAAGTAGACAAAAGACGTTACTGAAGTTGTTGGTGTTTCTCTGAAAGAGATTTTTTGCTAATTGCTATTGATGAGAAGTGTCCATCAGCTCCGCCACGTCTTCCACTAGTGCTGAGAATATAAAATGTGAGGAATGAGAGAGGGATCTTAGAGTCCTAGTGGACAGTCACTTAAATATGAACCAGCACTGTGCTGCATAGGGTTGGAATTCAAATGTTTAACAACCAGCTTTGTGGATGTGGCTTAGTTGGTCATGTGACCAGGTGGACATGGCTTGGTGGTCATGTTATTGACTGGGCATGGCCAACTAAATATCAGTCACACTGAGGCATGCATTTCCTCACCTGGCCTCTCATGACTGTGCGGACACTGCAACAGTCATAAGTATGAAAAATGGTCATAAGTCACTTTTTTCAGTGCCATTGTAACTTCGAATGCTCACTCCATACAAGCAAAGTACTAGCAAAGGAGGGAAAAAAAACTCCAGAGAAGTTCCTGAGACAGAAAGTGTAATCCTGCCAAGAATGTAATAAGGGTTCTATATACAACACCAGAATGTTTCCTTCCTGCCTTCCTTACAGGATTAGGCCATTGGCTAATTAAGATTAGAATTTGTATACGTCGCCAGCAGATTTTAGGAAAAAGAAAGGAATACTAGTATATGTGAAAGACGATATGAAAGCAGAGCCAATTTGGATAAACCCCAATGGAAGAATTCTGATGTTACAAATTTGGATTAAATCAATTCTAATTCTACTAGTGGTAATCTATGCCCCTAATGATAACCAAAAGGAATTTTTTAAACAATTACATGGGAAATTAGTGGAATTAGACAAAAGGAATATTTGTATCTTGGGGGATTTCAATGCTATTGTGGACCACCAGAAAGATCATGGTAGTGGGGGGGTGGGTGAGAAAAAAAGAGAACTACCAAAAACATGTGAAAAAATGATGATTGAACTAAATTTGATAGACATGTGGAGGAAATTAAACCCTGAGAAAAAGCAATTTACATTTTACTCCAACCCTCACCAATCATGGACACAAATCGATATGTTGTGGATGAATGGTGAATTAGTAAATGAATTAAAAGAGACTGAAATTTTACCAAAAGAATGGGCAGATCACAACCCGATTCAGATAGTGTGGAAAGGCAGGAAGAAACCAAGGAAAAGGTGGACCTTAAATACACAGTTAATTAAAGAGGAAGAATTTATGAATAAATTTGATGAGGAATTAAACTATTTTTTAAAAGAAAACAATTATGAGGCAACTATGAAACAGAATATTTGGGATACAATGAAGGCAATAATAAAAGGCATAATGATATCATACACTGCTAAAAAAAATAAAGAAAAATATGCCCCCCAAAATAAATTAGAACAAAGAATCAAAGAATTCAAAATTCAGCTGCAAAACACCCCAAAAGATCACAAATTGAAAAAAACAGATGATAATAACTAAACATAAATTAAATTTAATTGAACAAGAAGGAATGGTTTCAAAGTTAAATACAGCCAGACAGATATTTTTTGAACAGGCCAATAAGCCAGGAAGGTGGTTGGCCTATAAACTTAAAACCTAAAACAAAAAAGATTGATCTACTAATTAATATATGAGAATGGGGATGCCCAACAAGGGATAGAACAGAAAAAAGAAATTGCATGTCAATTTTTTGAAAATCTTTATAAAAAGAAGGAGATAAATGAGGATTGGATAAGAAACTATTTGGTTTTACTAAAGATAAAATAATTAAGGAGGAGATGAAGGAAATGTTAATTAGAGATATTATGTGGTCCAAGTTAAAGGCAGCAGTAGAAAACAAAAAAAACAATAAAACACCAGGATCCGATGGGATACCAGGGGAACTTTATAAAAAAATAGGAGAACAAATAAGACCTCTCATGGTGGAAGTATATAATGAGGTCCTACTAGCAGCAAGAATGCCAGATTCATGGAAGGAGACATTGATATCATTGATTCCGAAAGAAGATTCAGATTTACGACATATACAAAATTATCGACCAATTTACCTGTTAAATACTGATTATAAAATATTTTCTACAATTGTAGCAAATAGATTGAAAAAAATATTGAATGAATATATACATAAAGATCAAAACAGATTTCTTCCTAATAGACAAATTAGGAATAATTTAAGGATAGTATTAAATGTTTTGGAATACTACGAAGCCCATCTGGAAAAACAAACAGCCCTTGTATTCTTGGATGCACGGAAGGCCTTTGACAACCTAAATTGGCAATTTCTAATTCAACAAATTTACAATATGAATCTAGGCACTAAATTTGAAAACATCGTGATTTATGATTCACAAAAGGTTAATATTATAATTAATGGAGAGTACACTCACTCAATAAAAATAGAGAAAGGAGTCAGGCAGGGATGTCCATTATCTCCCCTGCTCTTCATATTATCTTTGGAAACATTGCTTACACAAATTAGACAGAATCCACCAATAAAAGAACTAAAAATTAAAAAAGAAGAATATAAATTTCAGTCATTTGCGGATGATAAGGTATTTTTCATAGAGGAACCAATTGAAACAGGTCAAGAATTACTGAAAGAGTTAGATCAATTTGGGGAAGTTGCAGGACTTAAAATTAATAGGGAAAAATGAAATTAATAACTAAAAATTTAATAGAAAAACAAAAACTAAAATTGGAAAGGATAATGGGATTACAAATAGTAAAAAAAGTTAATATTTAGGAATTTGGTTGATGGCTCAATGCAAAACTCTAATGAGAAATAATTATAATAAATTCTTACAGCAAGTTAAAAAAAGATTTAGAGATATGGGTTAAATTGCAAATTTCCATATCTGGGAGGATTGCCACTATAAAAATGAATATTCTGCCCAAATTTATTTACTTATTCCAAACAATACCAATAAAAATACATAACAATTACTTCATGGAACTTAACAAGATAACTACCAAATTTATCTGGCAAAGGAAAAAACTGAGGATAAACCTAAAGGCAATGCAAGATATGAAGAGCAGGGGAGGTATGGCACTCCCAAATTGGGAATTATAATATAGTGCAGCCTCCTTACTCTGGTTGAAAGAGTGAGTAAATCTGTAGAATAAAAGGATCTTATTTTTAGAATGCCATGATTTACAGAGGGGATGGCATGCATTTTTATGGGACATTGGGAAAATTAAGCAGAAGTATTTCCACAGACATATAATTAGAGATTCCTTATTGGTTAATTCGAACCAAAAAAAAATAATATTTAAAAATCCCAATCTGGATCTCAACGATGGAGGCGATGATACATCCAAATAATCTATATCTTAATAAAATGATAAAATACAAAGACCTTCTTGATGCGCAAGGAACTTTAAAATCATGGCAAGATCTCCAAGAATAGGGGCTACAAGTAGACCCTACTTACTTGCAAATTCAAAATAGATATAGCCAGGGTAAGAAAAAATTTGGAATTTATACTAAGGCACAACAATTAGATAAAATTTTATTAGGTCCAAATAAAAAAAAATATAACTAAATTTTATAATTATTTACTAGAGATGCAATTAGAAGAGGAAGTTGTCAAAGGCAACATGATAGCTTGGAGCAGAAACATAGGACATAGCATTACATTATTAGAATGGGAAAAGGTTTGGACAAGAAATAATAAAATTACAAGATCAGCAGCATATAAAGAAAATGCCTATAAAATGTTTTACCCTCGAGAACAGTGAAAATGTCTACTAACATGAATCTGAATTGCTGGAAATGTAAAAAGAAACAGGGAACATTTTTTCATATGTGGTGGTCCTGCACTGAAGCCCAAAGATACTGGCACAGAATAAAAAAATGGTTAGAGGAAATAACAGCGGAGCAAACTGAATTAAAACCAGAACTGGGGATATTTAACAGACAAATTCCTGAAATCAGAAACTGTATGTGTACATACACATATCGGTGAAGGGTGATCAATGTCAATACTTTTGTTCATTGTCTCTGTACCTTGCTGTTTCCATTTAAATCTTTATGCAGATTTTTTTTCCCAATTCTGGCAGCAATTACAGCTTTTTGAGCTCTGTCTATAGAAGTGTTCAGTTCGCGGGAATGAGACTCAGAGATCAGTGTAACTTCAGCTCTTTTATTTAGTTCCGAAAGTCTGTTCTAACCAGGAGCCGCGGCAGCTCTTTTTATAGATGGCTGCTCACAGCTAGTGTCCAATGACGGCTACTTGTTTTTCCCGCCACTTGAATTGGCCAATCATAGCCCTGCTATGATTGGCCAATCAGCGTCGAGAAAAATAGCCATTCAGCGTCAGGTATTTGTTGTCCAATAGGAATAGCCTATTTGAAGTATGTTAATATCAAACAAGAAGTATGCTATTTCCTTACTCCATGCTTTACATGTTTGATGCTAGACATAGGATACTTCAGAAGAACTTCCAGATTTATTATAAAGTTGTGGTCAATTATTTATTAAAGCAGTTGTAAGACTTCTTCCTAAACCTGGCATCTCTGAATGTATTGAGAACACATTTCCCAGAAGTTTCCTTGGCTTTACTGCTGGGAATTCTAAGAATTTTGCTTTTCCAAAATGCATTATGTAAGATTGGTTAAGAAGTGTTCTTGCTCTATATTTTACTGAGATTGTGAGCATATCAAGTGCACTTTGGCTTAGCTCATGAGTCTTTAAATAAGCGATAACATTTAAAACAAGGTATTTTATATTAAATATATTATATATTAATAAATTAGTCCTTTGAAATATGAAGTTATATGTTATATGTCTCAAATGTATCCTTGAAAGAAAATGTTAAAGATATGTTTTTGATTTTTTTTGCATCTTCATTTATATCATTGCTGATATAGTTCTTTCATTGCTGATAAAGTTCTTGGGAGCTTTGAGAATATTTATGTATAGCACCCTGGGCTAATTGTTTTGCATTAGAAATACAATAGATATAACTCCTGTCACATTTATATTCATTTATATATTGTGATATAGAATTTCTAAAAAGTGGTTCTCCCCCATGCTAAACTGATGTTATAGGATAGTTTACATCTTTACACTGATTTTGTAAAACTGTCATATTTATTGGATGTATTTGACATTTTTTACTTCATATCAATTATTAAACAATAATTGATGTAATTTAGATCAATTAAACGATGATGAGTTTTTATTGTTTCGTATTTTTTTTTTGTCCACTAGTAATACTTATGAGCAAAAAAGAGGAAATGTATCAACCAATTAAATGCAGTAAATATATGTATAATAAATACATTTTTTCCCCATACCCAATATAAAATTATCCTAACTTCAATAATTTCTGAAGATTTCTGAAATGCTTCAAACTTATTGCACTGACTGATTTAGACAGAACAAAATTATATAAATAATCCTGAGGTTGGATATGAGAAGATTTAAATACATATAATTTTTAATATTCTGGGAAGAAATCCCTACCTACATTAACCTGACTTTGAAACATTTAATATTTTTGGAAGCCCACATTCTTTTGAATTAAAGACTTATTACAAGGGAATTTATGGGTGAACAATGGAAAGAGATTCTCTGCATCATTCTTACTGATATAGAACCTTCTTTTTAAAAACCAGAAATATAAATTTATGATCCCAATTACTCAATCAACAGAATACCTGATATTCCTTTTAACTTGTGAATGAGTTGCTTGCAGATGTAGACTATACATGGTTATTATTTATAAACACACATGCATGAGATATATTTGCATATATACACATTTATAAGTCACTCCTCTTCAGGAATGGGATTCAATTTTTTAACAACTGTTCCTGTGGGCATAGCTTAGTTGGTGGGTGTGGCTTGATGGTCATGTGACTGGGTGAGCATGGCCAACTCAACATCATTCATGGTAAAGGGCGCTTCTCTTCATCTGGCTTCTTTTGACAGTGGGGATGTTGCAATGGTCATAAGTCTGAAAAATGGTCAAAAGTCACTTTTTTCAGTGCCATTGTAACTTTGAATGGTCGCTAAATGAATTGTTGTAAGTCAAGGATTACCTGTACAAAAATACTTTGCTTGCAAAAAGCTGCCCTAAATACTAATCATTCAATTAAAAATACTTGCAAGTCGGAATTACAAATTAGGCAGGTGCCAGAGCATCTTGAGGAATTAAATAGCTAAAATGAAGTGATAACTATCAGCAGCTAACTCTTGCTCATAAAGTGAACCCCTTTAGCAGAGAGGTCACTTAAGTTCTCCAGAAAAAGGACACCCAGGAAAAGCAATCCTTAGATCCATTTACACCACTTAAAGATACCAGCTGGTCTCACTCACCTCACAAGATATCCTAAGGAAATTTAGATTTAAGGAAAGGTCACATGCCGCCCAGAAAAGCATTAAAAAAAATCAGTGCCAAGCTTGAATCCTGCCTCTTGGAAGTACACCCCAAAAGGACAGTGCGAGATACCACTAAAGCAGTGAAGGAAGAACCCCCCACCCCAGATAGAAAAAGTAACCATGAGGCAGGAAAAAAATCAAACACAATACAAATAATTAAGCTGAATAGTAACAGAAGTAACAGAAGAAGAAAAATAGAATTCCTAAAGTAACAGAAGAACAGTTTTTAAAAATAGGATATTTGTAATACAAATACTGTAGAGTTTGCGAAGAATGAGACCGGAGAGCAGCGTAGCTTCAGCTCTTTTATTTAGTGCAGAAAGTCCGTCTGAATCAGGAGCTGCGGCAGCTCTTTTTATAGAGAGGCTGCTCGTGACTAGTGGCCAATGACGGCTACTTGATTTTCCCGCCGCTGAGCTGGTCAATCACAGGTTAGCTATAATTGGCCAATCAGGGTTGAGTAGTGAAGAAATCAGCTTCCAGTATTTCTTAACCAATAGGAATAGGCTATTTGGCGTATGTTAATATGGAACACCCCTCCCCTCTTGGTATGGTCTTACTGTACGTAGTCATGTAAGTAGGCGGGGCTTTTAGGTTGCCTAGTTGACTTGCGCAGTTTAGTTGTGTCGTTGTCTTCAGCGGGTTCGGACGGGATCGCTGTTCCTCCCATCCTTCTCTGTGGAACCTTCTGGTAGGTGGAGTCAGCCATGCCACTCCCACCTGGCCTACTCGGGCTGGTAGAGTTGGCTCGGTTGCTCCCTTCTGGAGCAGCTTCTAGGTTTTCTTGTGCCTCCTGTTCCTCTTCGCTGAAGACTTCTGCGGGTAGGTCATTGTTTCTGTCTGAATTTATTTGCGGATGTTGTTTATTGTGTATATATTGATTTTGTGGGGTTTCTTGTTCTGCCGGAAGGTTTCCCCCTCCTCCCTTATTTGTGTTTGAGGGGTCTCCCTCCTCTCTGGCTGGTCTATTAATATTTTTGTGTAATGTTTGCGCTGGTTCTGGTGTATGTGTGTGTTGTTCTTCGTGTCTGGGTGTGTCCGTGGTACATTCCAGTGTTCGTGATCGTAACTGATCAATGTGTCTCCTCCAGCTTCTGCCATCATCCTTGTCTAGTCTATAGGACTGAGGTCCCATTATTTGTATTATTTTTGCCTGTACCCACAGTGGGTGTCCAGTGAGATATTTTTGCATATACTAAGTTTCCTGGTTCGAATGCGCAGTATCTGCTTAAGGAGTCTGTTGGTTTTTCAAAGTTGTATGTTGGGTGTAACCTATCTAATTGTGATCTTAATTTTCCGCCCATTAGTAATTCTGCTGGGCTTTTATTTGTCATAGAACTCGGTGTTATGTGTTGTATGGTGAGCATTTTTTCAATTTTTTCTTGTTTGTCCCCTGAGTCTAATTTTTCTAAAGTTTCTTTGGTATACCGGACCATGTGTTCTGCCCTCCCGTTCGTAGCCGGTCAGCCCAGCACTGTCAAGGCATGTCTTATGCCATGTTCAGCTGGGGAATTTTTCAAAGGTTAGTGCAGTAAACTTAGACAAGCAAGTCCGTTATCTGAGATGAGCAAGTCCAGTAACCCATGTGTGGTGAATAGTTTCTATAGTTGTTTAATAACTGCTTCTGTGGTGGTAGAGTTCATGACACTTACTTCTAGCCAGTTGGAGTAAGTGTCTACTGTGATTAAAAATGTATGTTCTTTTGTTGGCCCTGCAAAATCTATGTGGATTCTTGACCAGGGTCCCTCGGTGTCTCCCAGTCTAGTATAGGTGCTGAAGGGGGTGCAGGTCGGGATCTTTGGCATTTCCCGCAGGTTTCAACCCATTTCTCAATATCCTTATCCATCCCTGGCCAACATACATAGCTCCTGGCCAGGAATTTCATTCATACAATGCCCGGGTGTCCTTCATGCAACATACATAGTACTTGTTCTTGTAACGGTTCCGGTATGACCACCCGATCCCCTCATAAGATGCAACCTTTTAACAATGAAGCTCAGTTTGCCTATGCTTGAATGGTTTAAGCTTAGAGTCTGTCTCGTTCTCTGGCCACCCTTTTTCCACCCAGTTTAAAACTTGTGACAAGGTTTTGTCTCTTGACGTTATTCTCGCAATGTCTGCTGCAGTTATGGGTAGGTTTGACAATGTCTCAATCTATAGGGTGGATGGGGTTGGTGCTGGGTCAGTTTCTAGTTCTGGTAGGGGAGTACGGCTCAATGCATCGGCATGGGAAATGTCTTTGCCCGGTTGGTTGATCAGTTTATAATTGTAGGCTGCAAGGAACTCGGACCACCTTGTCATTCCTGGGGATAGTATATTTGGGGTGACTCTGTTCCCTGCAAGTATTCCCAATAGAGGTTTGTGGTCTGTAATAAGGGTAAAAGTCCTACCGTAAAGGTATTCATGGAACCGCTTTACACCGGATATTGCTGCTAATGCCTCCTTGTCTAATTGACTGTAGTTCTGTTCAGTTTTTGATAGTGTTTTGGACTAGAACGTGATTGGTGCTTTTCTCCCATCAGGCAGAATGTGGCTCAGTATGGCTCTGACACCGAACGGTGACACGTCACAGGTGACTGTCAATGGTAGTGTCTCGCTGTATTGCATTAATACAGAGTCGGATGTGATTAAGTCTTTTACCCTCTGGAACGCTGTCTCTTCACATTGTCCCCAGGTCCAGGTGGCTGCCTTGTCTAGTAGCCTATGTAGTGGTCCACTGTCATTGCCTTCTGTGGCAGAAAAACATTGTAAAAATTTATAAGTCCCAAGAATGCTTGCAACTCTACTTTGTTTTTTGGTCTAGGCGTTTCTTTTATTGCTTTAATTTTTTTCTTTGTGGGGTGGATACCCTCTTTATCCATTTGATACCCCAGGATCTCAACTTTTGAGGTGGCTAATTGGCACTTTTCTTTTTTGACCTTGAGTCCTGCCTTCTGGAACCTTTGTAAGACTACTCTGAGATGGGCTTCTAGTTGGTTCACATCGCTGGCTGACACCACGTCATCAAAGTATGGGACTACTAATGGGCCACGCTGACTCCAAATTGCAGTCTTTTGCATTTGAAGGCTCCTCTATGAGTCACGATCGTTTGCGCCTCTGCTATCTCGGGGTCGACTGGTAATTGTTGGTATGCTTGGGCAAGGTCGAGCTTTGGGAAGACCTTGCCTCTCCCCAATGAGTATAGTAGGTGTTGTACCACCGGAACAAGATATGCGCTTTGCTGTAGGGCATGGTTTAGGGTAGCCTTATAGTCGCCACAGATTCTTATGGACCCATCCGGCTTAACTGGGGTCGCAATTGGGGTTTCCCTTTTGGCGTGGTCAATTGGTTCAAAGATGTCTTGTGCTTTTAGTTTGTTTAGCTCCTCATCAATCTTTGGTTTCAGTGCGAAGGAGATTCCACCTTGCTTTTAGCCTAATAGGAGCTATTGTTGGATCTAAATTAAATGATATAGGGGACCCTCGGTACTTGCCTAATTTTCCATCGAAGACATCCTGGAACTCCCTCATTAGGTTCTCCTCCCAATCTGTCTCAGCGATGCTGTTAATGCCGGTCACACCGATCCCTAGAGGTTCGAACCACTCGAGTCCCAGGCTTAGTCGGTTTTGATCTACGATGGTTAGAGGCAAGATTTTCTTTTGTTCTTTGAAAGTTATTTGGAAATGTCCGAGTCCAACTACCGGTATTCTGTTTCCTTGGTAGTCTTTTAATACTAGCGATTGGTGTTCTAGTTCAGTTCTGCCAAGGTGCGGTACCAGTCTTTTAACTCTCTCCCATGATACCATCGATAGATACGATCCGGAATCCACCTTCCGATCCGGAATCCGGAATCCACCTCCATTTTACATTCTTGGCCCTCGATCCTGACTGCCACATGTACTTTTCGGCCATTTGTTGCATTAGAATGACCGATGGTGATGGTTTGGTGTGTTTCTTCTATTCTGAAGTTCTCGTTTAGCCATTTGCCATTGCTTTCACAACTTTCACGGCTCCACATTTGTCTATATTTGGTTCTTGGTGGTGTGTTGTCCCTATGTCGGGGGCTGTAGCTCTTACGGTTCCCGCATCCTCTTGCGATATGTCCCCGTCTCTCACAGTACCAGCACATGGCATCTAGGAACTGGCACTCAGAACGGGGGTGGTCTCCGCCACACCCAGCGCACTGAAACCCCAACTTACAACCTTTCTTCAGCCTTTAATCTTATTCAGCCTGGAGTCTGTGGATCTCCTCCTCATCGTCATCGTTGATTTTGGACAATCCACTATCCGCGTCATGTATGGTGGTCCTGGGCGTGCTCTCTGCCTTTTTCTCTGTGTCTTGGCTCATCTTGGCTAGTGTTTTGGATGTCGGTACATTCATCTGCTGCATTTTTGCTGCTGATTTTTTTGTTGCTTCCACCGCCATGGCTTCAGTGATAGCCTCAGTGACTGTAATCTTTGGTCAGGTTAACAGTCGGCTTTGTAGTGTGAGGTCTTTCAGTCTGAGGACCACACGATCCCTCATGGCTTCATCCATATTTAGGAATTCACATGCCCCTCCAATATCCCTGAGAGCCACTACAAAGTCTGCAATGCTCTCACCTTCTCTCTGGTCCCATTTGTAAAATTTGTGTCTCTGAATAAGGCTGGAGATGGTCGGTGCATAATAAGCCTTCAGCAGATTTTCTAGATCTGGCCAGGCCATCTGTTTCACATCTTCTGGTTTTGCTAGCGCCTTGGCCATCTTGAACACTGTGGGCCCACAGTGCGTCAGGAATACGGCTCTTTTTTGGTTGTCTGAGATTCCTTGCAAATCGTTGCTTTCCAGGAACATGAGGAATCTATCGATGTAGGATTCCCAAGTCCTCTGTTGCTGGGTTGAATGGTGAGGGTGGCTAATTGGTTCCGGCCATTTCATCTGCTCGGTTCTTGATGCCACGTGCTCGACTGGTCTCGTCTCTCAGAATCCCACCTTCGTCATCAGTGTAGAATTCGCGAAGAATGAGACCGGAGACCAGCGTAACTTCAGTTCTTTTATTTAGTGCAGAAAGTCCTTCTGAACCAGGAGCCGTGGCAGCTCTTTTTATAGAGAGGCTGCTCGCGGCTAGTGGCCAATGACGGCTACTTGATTTTTCCGCCACTGAGCTGGCCAATCACAGGTTAGCTGTTATTGGCCAATCAGCGTCGAGTAGTGAACCAATCAGCTTCCAGTATTTCTTAACCAATAGGAATATGCTATTTGGAGGATGTTAATATGGAACAAATACAATCGTCTATGAAATACTGGAAATGTACGAGAATAGTTTATTTTGTTAGCAGGTTGTCTATCAGTTGATTTGTGTGTATTTTCCAGTTTGCTGCCATCACAAAATTCAAGCCTGTAACAAATGATGAATGTAACCAAACCACCAACATTTTTTGGGTTGATGCTCCTCTTTTTTTCTTTCTCAGTGGTATCTCAGTGTCTTGGCATTCCATTTTTCATCTGTCCATTTTCCTTTTGGAGAAGATTCTGAAGGTTCTGCAGATAAAACCTAAGTATGAAACCACTAAACATAATACAAACACATGATCATGCACTAGAATTTTCTAGAATTTGTTGCTCATTTTCCTATTCATATGTCTAAATTATTACCAACCTATTAAAATGATCAGATTTGGGGAAGGAAAAATATATTTTCTCTATCTTCCTTTGTGTTGTTGCTTTCATTTGCCCACTCAGATCATGGAAATGTCAAAAGAGGAGAGGGGAATGTTTTATACTTTCTCTGTTGCCAGTTATAGAAGACACATTCTATAGGGAAGATAAGCAAATGAACAGTGGCAATATTGGTGAGAGGAAATATATCAAACAGAGAAATTTAGAGAAGTCTCAAATAGATCATCATAGATGCTGTCATGGATACTGCCCACTCTTTAAATACAACTGGAGTGATCCAGTTTCAAGTCTACTTCAGTCAGAGAAGCTCACTGGATGACTTTGGGACAATCACTATTTCTCAGATGAGTGATAAAAGTGAAACAAATCCATTTCTGCTGGCTACTGCTTCTTTAACAGAGACTTCTGACCGATTGAAGCAAAGGGACAAAATTGGCACATTTTGACAATTTGAAGTGGGGCACTGCTTCACGTTTTTGCTTCAAAGTAGCACTTTGATTGAAGCTCTAACAAAGTGAATGACTCCTTCAAAGATCTGCACAGCTCTTTTAACTGTGCCCGGCTCTATTTCATCTCCTGATGGATTCCAAGGGTATCGAACAAATTAAATGTATTTGGCTTTAAGAGACTATAAAATCTTTATTTGTATTTATACAATGTATATATGTGCCAGTGAAAATTTTCCACCCCATTCTTACTGCAATATTCTATTGCATTTGTTTTAGTGCATTCCTATTTTACTCTTGTGGTTCCAAAATTCATAATACCCTATCATAGCACACTGCAAGTGTTATAATTAATAGGCTTTGTGAACCTATCATTCCAACTATATCAGTTAAATATTTTTAAGAGTGCAACAAACTCCTGCTCAGGCTCATGTGGAATAACAATCAGTTTTTTAAATCTCTCCTTTTGTGCTATGTTGTTTTTTTACAGTTATCAAAACAACACTATCAGAGAACCCAGTTTATGTAGAATATACCAATGTACTGCAATGGAACATCTTTCTTTATTAAAAAAAATAATGTGATATTGGGCAGAGTATATTCTGCTTTACTCAGGAAGATTTCTGATTCTTTGATCAAACTAGCCCTATCAAACACTAGTATGTGTGGTAAGCTACTCTAAATGTAAATGAAGTAGAAAACATGTTGGCAAGAAATAACCAGGGAGGAGCCGATTCCTTCCTTACAGAGGGAATTGTAGGGGAGCTCAATTATGATTTATTATGCACACAATGTTAAAATTATGTTATTTTATGATCAGGTAGGAAGGCAATTGTCAGCAAATCATACTATAAAGGCAGGCAGAAAAAGTAATGTGATTTTATTGCTGCATTTGTCTATGGACTGATGAATATGCATGACATAGCGAAAGAGTATTTTCAAATTCTGAAATAACTTAAATCCAGGGCAACATCTTCTTAGCTCATTGAGGTGTTCATAAAACATACAGGTTTTATTTATTTTATCCTTGTTTTTTTTTTCTTTCACACAAAGACCATAACCTTTTTTAAGTTGCTTTCTATTATGACAAAAGTGTGTCTATGATTGAGGCATCCACTGATGTGAGTAATTTCATCACATGTACCTTAGACAAATTCATCTTAGAAATCAGAAGAAACAATCACGAAAAAAGAAAGAAAAACCTATACCTATTTTCATAACACTATAATATCAAATCTCACGAATAAAAGCTTCTTGAATAGTTTCGCATTTCATATTTTTACTTTTTTATTTATTTATTAAACACAACTAGAGCAGCTATAGTTGTTGAATGCTGTTTGATTAGGATTTAGAGCTTTATTATTTTAGGAACACAATTACAGAAGTACATAGCCATCCCAAAGGTGCTTTTAAAGAGGCAACTGGACTTTCTTGCTTTTCCTTGAAGATGATTTGCTTCTTATCCAAGAAGCTTCTTCAGCTTTGACTGGATGGTGAAGAATCCAAGGATTTATATGCCTTGTAGACAGCTGGTCATTTGCATCCTTTTAGAGAGTCCCCTTGGGGCTTGTTTGTGTCCTCAGGGTCACCTGAGTAGTGCAAATGAGCTTGGAGCCTGAAAGGACTGTATTGTATAGCTGTGTTTTCTGCAGAATATTTTCTTCCCTTTGTCCCTTAACTGTTGAACACAGATGCTGGCTGTTGAGGAGGAATCTGTGTTGTCTGCATATTAAACTGAAGTGCAAATAATTCCTGTAGCTATTTTTCTAGAAACCTGTTCATACTTGAAAATACAGACAAACCTCCAGGTGGCCTCAATGACTCTCTAAAAAGAATGCAAATAATCAGGTGTCTGCAAGGAATATGAATTCTTCCATTCCCTACCATCCAGTCAGAGCTGAGGAAGCTTATTGGCTGAGAAGCAAAACACCTTCCAAAAAAAATCAAAGTACAGTAGCCTCTTGAAAATACATGCACACATACATGCATCTTAAATGGGCAAAGACTCCTATCCTGCTTTTATGAGAATATATTGAATGTTATTTCAGTGGGGGGATTGTTTTGTGTTGTTGTTTTTAAGCTGATCTGGTCAACAGGTCAACAGTGATTATTTGCTGAAATGGCTTTGTTTGGATTTTGAGATGATACCTTTATTTGTATTACCGTTGACCTCCTGGATAGCAAATACTGAATAAATTTCTGTAATAAAGTTACTTGATCTTGATTGTAAACATCTGGACAATATGAGATGGCTGAACAGTATTAAAAATTCTAGTGGTCACCACATTTTTTCAATCCAGATCTGGTAGCCCTATTCACTTGGGAGAGACAGCTAAGAAACTTGAGATTAGCAGGCTAACAGATAACAGATAACCAGAGTTAGACCCCTGACCCAAGTGGGAGACCCTATACCACTTCTGACAAATGGCAGTCCAATCTCTTTTTGAAAGTCTCAGGTGATGGTACTCCCACAATTTTCAAGGGAAAGGTGTTCCATTGGTTGATTGTTCTCACTGTCAAAAAGTTTCTCTTATTTCCAGTTAAATCTCTCCTTGTTCAGTTTCCATCCATTATTCCTTGTCTGGCCTTCAAGTGCTTTGTAAAATAGCTTGACCCCTTCCACTCTGTGGCAGCCCCTCAAATACTGGAAGACTGCTATCAGGACTCCCTTGGTCCTTCTCTTCACTACACTAGCCAAGCCCAGTTCCTGTAACCGTTCTTCACATGTCTTAGTCTCCAGTCCCCTAATCATCCTGGTTGCTCTTCTCTGCAGTTTTTCTAAAGTCTCAACATCTTTTTTATAATGTGGTGACCAAAACTGGATGTAGGACTCTAGGTGTGGTCTTACTAATGCTTTATAGAGTGGTATTAGTACAATCAAGATCACTTGATCTTGATTGTATCCCTTAGTTTTGTTATGGTCAATATGTATTTGTTCCCACAGTTAATTTGTAAACTTAAACATTCTAACATAGATCTGTACTTTGGAAAAGGTAGGAACTAATTTTGTAACAGGAATATATTAACAAAGTTAAAAGCCTTAGCCTGTACATGTAATTCTACTCTAATTAGAACAATTAGTCAAAGAGACAGTGCAAAAGAGCTACTAAGGTGATTTAATGCTTACTGCCTTAAATTGTTTTCTGTGGTTATTGATGTCATCTGATCACTCCTGCAAAGTTTCCCTTAGCTTTGCAAAATGCCATCCTTTGTACTATATTTTATACTATGTTTTCAATCTATTTACTGTCAACTATACAGTACATTTGCATACCTCATATCCATTTCTATTCTTAAGATACACTTCAATCTTGCCTTATAGTATAACAATAAAGATCCATTATGGTTTCAATAGGCAAATATGTAATGTACAGAAGCATCTACACAAATAATGTTACCAGAAAAAAATTGATACAAAATGAGTTTTAAACATGTCCATTTTTTCTTAATAGAGGATGCAACCAAGTTATGATGTAAATGGAAGAAAGTTAGTATAATTCAACATCACAAAATAAAGGTGATCTTATTTATTCAGGGACCTCTTTATTATGGATCTGAGAAAAATTAGTCTCTCCCTCTAGTATGATATTCAGCTTTGTTCGGGTATTTTCCCACATCATTATAGTTGTGCTTTTAAAGTTGAAGAGACGTTTTGCAGAATCTCATCTGCCATCATCAGGCTTGAGTATTGGGTTCATCTGTGTGTCAGGCTTTCACAGCCGTTTCTGTTTTAAATTTGGTGCTAGCCTCGTGCTTTGTTAGAATGGTTTTTTTCTTCATCCTGATTGGTTGGCAGTCTCAGTCTGTGTTTAATGGTTTTGGAGTTTGCTCTGTTCTGCTTGATTGGTGTTTCTAATATCTTCTGTCTGTTTTGCAGCATTTTTTTTCTTGATTAGCTGGCAACATTGTGTTTTGTGTATTGGGGCTTTTAGCACAGCTTGGCTTCGAGTGAATGGCCAGCTATTGTTTGTTAGGAAGCTAGGCTTCATCTGGCTGGCTGGCTGGGGTGTGTTTGGGCTGGAGGTATGGGGGGGTGGGGCGGTCTGTTTGTGCCCAGGTGTTTGTTTAGCTTGTGGTGTGGAGATTTTTTTTGTTTGTGAGTGCAGGCTTCCAGATAATTGACAATCTGATGGAGTCATCTCTTCTATTCCTGCTTTCAGGTTGTTTTTCAATCTCTATGGCTTCTCTGATAATTCTGTGGCTAGAGTTTTCTATAGTGGCTAGGGTTTTGGTGCCATTGAAGTCAATACTATGACCTGTGGCTTTCATGTGTTGGACTATTGAGGAAGTGTGTTCCAGCTTTTTTACTGCAATTTTGTGTTCATCAAGGCAGGTACTTATTCTTCTACTGGTCTGTCTGATGTATGTGGCAGGGCATGATGTGCAGGAAACTTCATATATGCCTTGGTTTTCAAGGTCAATTTTATCTTTGGGATTTCTTAGGATGGCTGCTATTTTCTGACTGTTTTGAAAGCAGTCTTGATGTGTCTGTTGTATCTCTTATGTAGGGCAGGACAGTTGCCCTACATAAGAGGTACAACAGACAAAATCAGTACGATACTACACAGGCATCACATCAAGACTGCTATTTTTCTGTCTGTTTTGAAGGCAATCTTCTCCGATCATTCTATTTTTTATTAAAGATGCTATTTTTGTGAAATAAATAATTCCTAAAATTTGTGTTTGGCGCGCTTTGAGAAAGAGGCGGAGGCAATATAAAGCTTTAACCGGCTTTATTGCTAACATGTAACTCAGCTGCGGCTAGACATGGCTCGTGGCAGCAGCTGAGAGAGAGAGACAGCTGATTCCATTTGACAGCTCCTTTTATAAGGAGCTGTCAAATGGTCCAGCCAATCAGGGACTTCTCTGGCTCCCGCTTAAACAGCAGACTGGAGTGAGGACTTGCTGGCTGCAACACTAAAGGTGCTACTCCTGGGAAAGAAAATAGTATTCAGAAGATGCTTAGGCATTCCTTGATTCCTTGAAATATGAAATAGTGCAATTAAGCTTGGGAGATTTAGTTATTGCTGATATAATTCTACAGAGGAATTATTGAGTCTATCATCTGCACCTCTATAACTATCTGTTGGTAAAGTCCCTTTAATACCTCCAACTTGGCCCTCAATATCCAGTTATCATCGGCTGGAGAAAAAAGTCTCCCAAGAACAGTTTTTAAAGGGAAGAAATTCTGTCCAAACACAAAGTAGATATAAATTATAAATAAAAACCAACAGAAACCACGCTGAAGCAATTAATAAGACAGGGCAGGATAAGGAATTGAGAACTTCAAAAGATAATGAAACACACATAGTTGGGAGGATGCCAGAACTCAGATAAGACTTAACAAACCCAAATAATTCATGCTTTGCTTCAGGCAAGGAGCTATGTTCAAACACCCTCTTTATCTGGTTTTCCCAGCTGCAGCTAATGAAGGGAATCAAGACCTTTTTCTCCCCCATAACCCACATTGCTCCCTTATCTATTCCTCCCTGTGTGCCCTAGGATGAAGAAGGGGTGGGCCTGGATCTTCTTCTGAATGTCCAGCCGGAATGTGCCCTTCCCCAGTTTCCTCCACAGCCACCTGAGCCACACTCCCACTCCCTGTCAGCTGTTCCACCTCTCCCTCAGAATCAGATTCCAACAGAGGCATGACACAGAGTAACTTAGTATTTTACAGCATAGTCATCCCTTTGGGCTAGATGCATTTACTCATCTGCCAATTACTTTCCCTTCTCTTTCTATGTCTTAAAGAGATTGGGTCCCTACTTGCATAAGGCACTTAAATTAATCATGGGAGAAGGTAGAATGTGATATTAATAGGAACCCAGCCACAGATCTTTCTGGTAGCTTCCCAATCAACTATGTGATGGAAACATAGCTTCATATGGAAAAAATACACTGAATAGAGGTTGGCATATCAAGCAGACAGCTGTAAAAGCTATATGCCATTTAATTGAAATAAACGATAAGTATAGAAAACCTATGATGCCTTGAGGCAAGGAGAAGGAGCACTACCCTCAAAAATAATATAATTACATGAGGCCAAGCTGTCACAGTTCCATTGCCATTAATGCTTCCATTACTACAAAACATTATGTGATTGGTTAAGCAGTTTTCTAATCCTGTTTTAAAAATATTCGTGTACTACTATTCAAGTTTAATTGGTGGGAATTTGGGGCTCTCCTAATTTTAAGGCATCTGATCAATGCAAATTGGTCTGCCCTCCAGCATTTTTAATTTTATTGAACAGAATTTAAAATTCACATCTGTGATTTGAAATTGTCCCTAATTTAATATTTTATGCTGAAAGTTTCCAGATTCCTAACTCTGAATGTATTTTGCTCTGTAAAAAAATATGAAATTGAATACAGTCACATACTGTCTATGCAATCTCTGTATGTATGTAAACTATAATCAGAATATTTCCTCTAATTGAACAGATGGAAAAATATGGAGTTTGATTAGTTTTGGAAGGAAACTTTTGAAACACTTCAATACTTTCCTATCTACTTTATTGTATCACAGAAAACTGCACCTTTTAACCATCCTCACCAAGAAACTTAAATGTTACTTTAGCGGAAATTAATTAGCGTTTATTCATTTCAAATTATTTACTTCCGGTTTGTGTTCTACTTTAAATATAAATTTAAAATGCAGTCAAATGAAATGTTGGTTGGTTAAAATACATAAACCAGCTGTCATTCTAATCTTTTGAATGATTTCAAATGTATGCAGGTAAACAAGTATATTGTTTTTTTAACAAATGTGTGTGATCCACAACCAGTTGATCTCAACATTTGGTTTAAAGATTTTCAGTTCATTGTCAATGTACAATTGGAAAAGAAAGAATGACAGGGATAAAACAAACTCCTTCCAATGGAAATCTGATAACACTGCCTAAACAGTCCATATATAACCTACCTGTTATTATATGAAATTCATACAGAAATCAAGTGAACCTGTACATTTCTTTGAATGTTTGTTCATACCATAAACCAACATTTGTAAGAAAGTATAAGAACTGATAAGAACAACTTTGACATTTCTTATCCTTTGAATTTCTTAACCTTTAACATAGGAAGTATAAAAAGCCACCATTTAAGTGTATCTGGAGGAAGCAATGCTTGAAAATCTAGAAGACCCTATTTCAAAAGTTCTTGTATTTCCATTGTCCCATACCTAGCAACCTTGTGACTTTTATTTTTTTTCAAAGCCAAACGTTCAGCTCTCCTGATAAGAAAGTGTTCTGTGCCTTGTGGAGCTGAATCTGTTGAAATGCTGCACCAAGTTCAAAATGTCAGGCCTGTGTGGGAAAAAATAGGAGAATACACTCTGACTTACAGTTGTGCTCATAAGTTTACATAACCTGGCAGAATTTATGATTTCTTGGCCATTGTTCAGAGAATATGGTTGCAACATAAACAAATATACAAAGATCAAGAAGGGAAAATGCTCTTTATAGAAATAAATGTAAAAATCAGAAAAGATGTTATTAGTTACAATATATGCCCCGAATACAAACCCAAAAAACTTTTATAATAGGCTTCACCATAAGATAATAGAATCTGAGTATATTAATGTATGCATTGTAGGAGACTATAATGCAGTCCCAGACAAAGATAAAGATTACAGAACTCCCCCCCCCCCAAAAAAAAAAAAGGAAAGGAAAGGAGAATAATCCCTTCGTCTTTCAATAATATGGTAAGAGAACTTAACTTGAAAGATGTGTGGAGATAAAGAATTAAGAGATAAAGAATATGTTGAAATGGTAAAGAAAGAATTGAATATATATATATATATATATATATATATATATATATATATATATATATATTATAAAGAATTTTATTAATTTTTAACAAACAAACATGTACAAACAAACACAAAACATAAAAAACATAAAATATCTTTTTGGACGGCAGTTTGATCCCGAGTTACATCTTTTTGTACAGAGATAAATTCAAGTTCATGCTTGCTTTTAAATAACATTCCATTTCTTATTTATTATTTTGCATTTTCTATATAGCTTCTCCTCTCTTTTCACTCTCTTCATTCTATTATATTTATTTCATCTCAATTTAAATCATTATACTTATATCCTTTGTCTGTTCTATTTCAGCTAGCTATTTATCTTTTCTCATTAGCACAAAGTTTCTTCTGTAATGACTGATTGGAGTATAATACCTTGTCATACTTATCCCTCCCCTAGTTTTAAAGCTTAACATGACACATAATTTTCATTCGGATTCTGCGTAGTACATTCTAAAGATAAACTCAATATTTTGAAACTATATTTAAAAAATATAATATAATTAAAACAACAATCCATAGCAATTAAAGTTATATCATTCAAATTAATATTCATTTAAGTCTTAAACATTTTACACAATCCTTTCTAAATAAGTATCATGCTATTATGGGAACACTTATAGATTTTACTTAATTACTTCCCCCTATTTCACTTATATTTTAAAATATTAAACAATAACAATGTTCCCATTTTTCTTTAATTCAATTCTCTCATATTTGATTTCATTTATTTTTATTTAAAAAGAAAAAATTTCGCTAAGTTACATTAAATATTTTGTCCCATTTTATAATCATATATTATTCCAATTTTCTAACATTATTTCAAATACAAATACAACAACACAATCTTATGTATCTTTGCAGAATCTCTTTTTCAGTTATATGTTTACCCATTATCTCTAAATAAATTCTGTTTCTTTACATCTTGTTTCAAACCTTTGTAACTTCTCTTCCCTTCTTTCCTCCCTTGCTTCTCCATTCTACCCTTTTTACCCCCTTGTCTCTTAATCTCCACCTTCTTGTGTATTCCTCTTTTCTGTTGCTTTCTGATGTTGTGTCCACTTTTCACCTTGTTTTTCCCTTTTTTGGTTGTTTTTTTAAGTCTTAAATTCTCCATTCTCTTTCTCCCCTTTCCCCTTTCTTCCCCAAATAAAGTTGCTTGTTCATTAAGGATGGTTTCTTCTTCATTCCAATCTTCTTGTTCTTGTAGTTTCTCACATGTAGAAATTGCCATTTCTAAAAAATTAAAAATAGAGCCAAAAGAATCCTTCCCTTCTTGTTTCTCTTGTTTATATTTTATAAATTCCATTTTCAGTTCATCCATAAGTAATGCCATTGTAAAAGAAAAAAAGAAAAAAAAATTCAAGCGATCCAAATGATTTTAATCATTCAAATAAGAGTTTCCAGAAGTCCCAAAGTCAGCAAACAATCCAAATACACAGTCTATTTCATTTCACACTTTCTTCTTTTTTTTCCCCCTTTTTTCCACTTTAATGCTTCAAAAAACTTCAAATTCTTTTAAACCTTCAGTCCATCTGATAGAGTAGCCAGTTATGATCCAAAATGGAAAAATCCAATAATAAAAATGGCCCAAAGCCAAAGAAGAAGAAGGATAAAATAAAAAAAATAAAAATATTACTAGAATTGAAATATACAAAAAGGCTGGCGAGTAGAGATTTCACAAGT
>BLBF01016853.1:0-14259 GCA_015471245.1 Laticauda colubrina
GCAGCTTTAGAGGCTGCCTTTCTGCTTCCAGCAAAAGGGCTTCTCCCGGATCAAACCAGAGATTTTGCGATATCTCTGGGATCCTGGGACTGTGCCCTTCACGATCCCCGTCTCTACGGGACGGTTTAGGTCCGTTAGAACCGACCAGAGGCAAAAATATCAGCTGAGATCTCAGAGCCCCGAGATCGCAGCTGTAACACCGAGACGTAGCTCCGCCTTCTCCCATTGTGATATTTTGATATGATTACACAGTCTTAGGTTATATGGGTGTGCACCAAGGGAGAAGGATGGTCCTAAACTGCTGCCTCTTGAATCATTAATTAGGAAATGGTAATAAATCAAGTCCAATAGATTTGGGAGCCATCCGTTTGGTAAAAATGAGACCAGGTAAAGCTCCAGGCCCAGATGGTCTTACAAGTTAATATTAGAAGTGTTTTGAAAATAAACTTCTTCAACCACTGAAAGACACAATGAATGGTATATTACAGGAGGGAAATATACCCCAGACATGGAAAGAAGCTGTATTGTTCCCATAGAGGGTCAAAGAATTATAGACAGATTTCATTATTGAACAGTATAGTTATTGAACAATAACTATAAACTTTTTGCTGCTACTTTTATAGAAAGACTAAAGAAGATTTTACAAGTATATATACATGAAGACCAAGCAGACTTTCTGCCAAAAAGGCAGTTAAGAGATAATGTAAGGACTGTCTCAAATATTACTGAATATTTACAATATCATAATGAGAAACAGGCTGCCTTAATCTTTTTAGATGCAGAAAAGGCATTTGACAATCTGAATTGGGGCTTTATGTTTAAGGTGCTAGAAGAAATAGATTTTGAACTGAATTTTATTCAAGAAATTAAACACAGAATGCAAAAATTGTCAAAAATGGTGATTTAACTAATTCATGTGAAATTCAAAAGGGCACAAAACAATAATGTGCTTTGTTCCCTTTGCTGTTTAGTTTGGTTTTGGAAGTTTTGAATAAGATGAGAAAAATAAGGGGTATAAAGAAAGAAGTCTATAAATTGAGAACCTTTGCTGATAACTTGGTCATATTTCTACAGGATCCCAAAAAATAATATCAAACATTTGATGAGGAAACAGAATGCATTTAGGGCCCAGCAGGTTTCAGAATAAATAAACAGAAAACAACAATTAAGAATTACTTATTCTTAATAATTAATTAAGGATTAAGAATATATCCTTTCAAAGCAAAGTGACTTTTAATTTGTGGAAGCTTCCTGGACTACTTAAATAGAATTGGTTAATAATCCTGAGATATAAAGAACCAAGATTATTGAACTTTCTGAGGAGTAACATTGGACTGGAATATATTGTTTTTAGACTTGAGTAAGATCAGGACTTATTAAATAATAGGATTATATAAGTTTGATTAATATAAGAACTATTATGAGTATCATTATTGATGTTTGTATCAAAATGAATGATACCCAAAGGCCACACTGTTCATGTATTGATATTGATGTACACTTAAATATAAAAATATAATAACACTTGGGGAAAAAAGAATATGTCCTTTTAGGACAGTGATATATTCAATAACATGTCAGATTTTAGGGTCGAAAAAAGGTGAAATGTTTAGGGGTTATGTTGACAAACACAAACATAAAACTGTTTGAAAATAACTATGTTCCTCTTTGGAGGGATATTAAACAGGATCTACAAAGATGGGATAAATTGCATTTATCACTACTGAGAAGAATGTCCATAATTAAGAAGAGTATTTCATCAAAAAGTATAAGGTATAAGATATGTTAAATGTATATTGGAAGTGTAAAAACAAAGAAGGGATTTTTGACCATCTTTAGTGGACATATGACAAAGCAAAAAATAAAATTGGACTATGGCTCATATCTCATATACTCAAATCTTTAAAAATGTATTTTTCTCTTGGGTTTAATGGAAAAAATTGGAGAAAAAGTTTAGAACTTTGTTACTATATATGTTGACAGCAGCAAGACTATTGTATGCACAAAAATGGAAGGACACCTTGAGTCCTACTATGGAAGAATGACTGCTGAAGCTTTTGGAGTTGGCTGAAACTGACTACTTTGCTTAAAAAAAGGATATAAGTACTTTTGTTTCCACATGGAAACTGCTTCTGAATCCCACCTTGCCACCATGCCCATCAAGTTACGACCACCTAGCCATGGCTACCAAGTCATGCCCACTAAGCCATGCCCACAGAGCCAGTGGTAAAATTTTTTGAATCCTACCACTGATTGGTTCATACTATTATGGAAAAGCAAAAGATTGTGATCTGTTTTAATGTCTTATTTTACTATAATAAAGAGAGTTGGAAGTCAGTGTTTCTTTTTCTTTTCCTATCCTTCCTCACTTTTCCTTCCCTTTTCCCCTCCCCCCTCACTCTCCTCTTATTTGCTTTTTTAGTTTGTATTTTATAATACCTTATAATTTCATGAAAATGTATATGTGAAAAAAAAGTTTGACTAAATGAGCCATGCTGTGATCAAGCATAGATGATGCATAAACATACTTTGTCTATGGTAGTTCCCTTGTCATATGTTTTTCCTAGTATTAGATTCATATAGATTACAACATTCCTTTGTAGTATATTTAATTCCTGAAAGATCACATCTGAAGTACAAAGAATTAACATTAAATTAAGTTAGTTAAATTAACATTTAACTAACTTTATGATATGATGGTGTATTATATATGAATATGTGAAAAAAAAACAGAGGAAGGGCAATAACTGAAACTTTTTTAAAAAACCAAATGCTTTGAAATGCGTATCGTGCCTACATTTGCATGGAAACAGCAGGAGTCAGTGAATCATACAGCATTTTAATTAACACACACCACAGAAACAAGATGTATTCAGCATCAACGTGGGTATCACCAGAGTCATCAAAACCTGATGACAAATAACATGGTTAGTCATACTTCTATTTGCCCATTGTGCAGCCATAATTAGTTATTAAGCATTGTTGCTACAAAATTGCTGCTACAAAAATATTTTTTTAAAAAATAACTTTTTGGGATACTATTTTGCTGACGTTATTCCATGAAGAAGAAAGTGGGGGTGGAGCTGGATTTGGAAATCCCAGGAAAGCAAGAGCCAAAATTCCTTAAGGTAAAGGTTCCTCTCACACATACCATGTTTCTCACAAAATAAGGCTGTGCCTTATTTCTTTTTGACCCCCGAAAAAATGGCTAGGCCATCTTTTCGGGGGTGACTTAATTCCCCCCCCCCTTGCATCCTTGAGTGGGCGGGCAGCGACAGCTTGGATATTGACCTCGGCATTGGTGGGGCACTTTGCCCTACTACAACAAAGACTCTCCTGCCTGAGAGGGCAGCCCAACCCCCTGTGGGGAGGTGAATCTCCCGGGGCCACAGTGCAGGATCAGCCTACCTCGGGAGAAGTGCCCAGCCACCATCCCTGCCTGGCACTGGGCAGAGCATGAAGAGCTTTGCCTGGGGCACCCAGCGCAGCTGACAGGTGGACCCTTCTTCCCAGCAGCAGAGCTCTCACCAAGGCAGCAAGCGCCTTCCCACTGGACCCTCTGCTCATCCCACCAGGGCCACACCAGAGCCACGCTGGCTGGGCAGAGCCAGGAAAATGAACCGCGGGTGCATGCCTGCCTGCCAAACAAAAGAGCTGGGCTGACCTGAGCTTGGCTTCCTTCCCAAGTCCCTCCAGCACAAACCCGAAAGGGTTACCGGGAGAGGCTGCCCGAGGCAGTGATAGCACCCACCCATCCGTGCACAGGGAGGTGAGGTGATGGCAGCGCTGCTTTCCTGGCCAGCGGAGAGAGCCCAAAGCCACTCATTCTTTCCACCCCTCACCCAGCCTGTCCGTGTCCCCACACATTTCCAAATGCGCTGGCACCTGCAAACACTGCAGCGGAATGAGCATCAGGCAGAGGCACTGACTCGGTGGGGCTCAGCTCGGAGGAGGACATGGCACAGGCTGTCGCCTTGCCTCCCTGTCCATGGATGGGTGAGTGCTACCTCTGCTTCAGGCAGCCTCTCCCAGTGGCCCCTTCGGGTTGCACTGGAGAGACTTGGGAAGGAAGCCAAGCTCAGGTCATCCCAGCTCTTTTGCTTGGCAGGTGGGCGCGCACCTGTGGCTCACTTTCCTGGCTCTGCCCAGCCCACATGGCTCTGGCACGGCCCTGACAGGATGAGCAGAGAATCCAGAGGGGAGGCGCTTGCTGCCTTGGCAAGAGCTCTGCCGCCGGGCAGGAGGCCCCACCTGTCAGCTGTGCTGGGTGGCCCAGGTGAAGCTCTTTATGCTCTGCCCGGTGCAAGGCAGGGATGGCGGTTGGGCACTTCTCCCAGGGTGGGCTGATCCTGCGCTGCGGTCCCAAGAGATTCGCCTCCCCACATGGGGTTGGGCTGCCCTCTCAGGCAGGGAAGGCTTTGTCATACCGGTAGTTGGCTGTTGTTTTTAAAAGAATTGGATTTGCCTTTGAAGGTGAAAGGAAGGTGGTGACAGGAATGCCTGAAGCCGAGCGTCTCCACCAGCTCCGGTTGCAGGGAGGAGCCCTGGCTGGCTGCGTTTGGCTACGCCAAACGCCATGGCATTGCTCTAAATGCCGTGGCAGCAAGGGGGGGGGAAAGCAATGGTGGAGGAATGTTTCCTGATATGAAATGCCCCACCAATGCCAAAGTCACTGCAGGCAGCACCATATACGGGTATGCAACAAAAGTACTTCCTAACGGCAAGCACCTCTGTCCATTCCCCCCATTTTGCATGTTTAATATAGGCCTTAATTTGGGGGGAGGGGCTTAATTTGATTTTATGCCGATAAAACATGCTGGACCTTCCTATTGGTGGAGGCCGTATTGTTGGAGAAACACGGTACGTGCTAGTCGTTTCTGGCTCTAGGGGGTGGTGCTCATCTCTGTTACAAAGCCGAAGAGCCAGCACAGTCTGAAGACATCTCTCTGATCTTGTGACCGGCATAACTAAATGCCCTACACTGTTACCTTCCCATCAAAGTTGTGCCTATTTTTTTACTATTTTTTTACATGCTTTTAAACTGCTAGGTTGGCCGAAGCTGGGGCAAGTAACAGGAGCTCACTCTATTATGTGATACTAGGGATTCAAATCGCCAAACTGCTGACCTTTCTTCTTGACAAGCTCAGCATCTTAGCCACTGAGCCACCGCATCCTCCTACCTTTATGCAAACTGCCACTATTTAAAATTAAAATCAGGAAGATTCAATTTTAGAGGAAAAACTTTCTCTTTTGTTCCTCTTTTCATTTAAGTAAATAGATCTTTTGCAAGAAGGAAAGTTGTTTGCAAATACTGTGTGTTACTAAACGGTCAGAAGAATGGGATGCATAAATTGAAAGCCCTGACAAAAGAAAATAAAGAAGAAATAGTGTTTAGTAATGCAGTACATTAAAGATATATAGTTGTGATTTAGTTGATGAATCCTGAGGCGAAGATCTCTTCCCAGTCATTATTTTTTCCCAATGTTTTCAAGAGGGGAAAAAAAGGAGGGACACTTTTTTTCTTTTTCTCACATTTCCCAAATTGGGAATATGAAGGCTTTAATGCCTGCTTTTGCAATTTTGTTCAATCTACAATTCCAATTCAATTCTCAGCACGTGAACATAACAACAACTACACTTTGGATCCATGAATTAGTTTGCCAAGTTACAAAGAAGTTAACAACATTCATTGGGAGAAAAACTGAAAAGTGATAGAGCAGAAAAACTGGAAAATAACTAGCAAGGTACTCTATAAACATGCCTCTTCCCAGTCTTACTTCTGCCTCTTCATATTCTACATTTTGGGTTGCACAGCATCAACAATCTGTTATGAAATGCCATTGTTCCTTAATATTTTATGGGAATTGGCGTAAAACGTCAGCTTTATTCTCTGATACTGCTAGGCTTAGCACATCTGGATTGCAAAATCCAGATAACTACTAGATTGAAATAAAGAGATACAAAAATTGTTCTGTTTAAATATATTTTACACATATAGATATTGACCCTTAGGGCTGGAGAAATGAAAAAAAGATCTCTCTTAAATTGGGTTGCATGTGGGTGTGAAATGTGCTATCAATGCCACAATTCAGGCATTCAATGGCAGCAGGCAAAGGCATCCACAGGGCCACTGTGGATCACAATCACTTCAAATTGTCATCTATTTTTAGGTGTTTTACATGTGTTTTACATGAAAGTCTACAATGTGTAGACTTTCAACTGTGTTATCATGGCTGCCATCTTGATCTTTTGATCACAAATGGAAAGAAGCTTTTGACTGTCTCCATATGAATAATCATCATCTGTCCAGCTTTTTTCCATTCTTCTTAAATATTACTAATTTAAAAGATTTCATTGTATTGTATGTAGTGATAGAAGAATAAAAGTGATAGAAGAAGAGAGTGTTTATTGTATTTATTTAAATGTCATTATTTACCATATCTATATACCCTGGGAAGAATATCATAAGCATGTAAAACTTTGTAAAATTTACAAAGTAGTGAAACTAATGGTTATTTTCAGCTAAAACAGAGAAAGGAAACGTGAAGATGTAACATATGCCAAGGATTGTTCATAAGGATCTATAAGGCACCCATTGAGCATGAAAAACCACAAATCATATAGAAGGAAATTGAGAAGCAGAGAAAGGGAAAAATGAAAGGCAGAGGCACCAATGAATATTTCTGTCTCTCTATCTAAACACTAAATTCTTGTTCTCTTTGTTTAATTTCTCAGCAATAACATTCTAGGGACATAAGTTATATAAGTAGTTTCAGCTTATTTGTTGTAGAGTTCAATAACATAAATATACCAAAGCAATACTGAGATTTAATTTGGGCATTCCAAAAGTTATTATTTAGGAATTCCGAGGAAAGCCCAGTGTTTTTTGTAGTGTCTTGTCTGCTATATTTTTCATGAGTTTGTGACTAATCTATTTGGGAAATTTGCCAAAACCTGATGAAATTGAGAAAGGCTACATGCTCCAGAAGTGAAGGCTGAAATTGAAGAACATTTGGGATTACTCTTTCGCCTTCTATGCTGTATAATTATTCCACTATCACTTACATATAATATCAGGCTTCTAAATGTGCAATGCTTAAATAAACACTATGTTATGTATTGTTCACAAAGATAACTATTATTCTATTGCATTAAAGGAAGTTTGCAAAATTGATGAAGACATATCTATAAAAACTTCATTATACTTTTTTGATATCATCAGATTCAACACTCATCTTTACCATTAACATGACAAGATGCTTTTCAGCTTTTTCAAACATGTAAAGCAGTGGTGGCATTCAAATTTGTTTACTACTGATTCTGTGGGCATAGCTTGGTGGGCGTGGCAGGGGGAGGACATTGTAAAATGGGGTCCTCAGCTGGCTGAGGAATTCTGGGAGTTGAAGTCTACAAGCCTTAAAGTTGCCAAGGTTGGAGACCTGCTGTAAAATCTCCAGTCAGAGGTAATATTTGCTGGTTCTCTGGAAAACCCAAAATTTCCGCTACCAGTTCTCCAGAACTGGTTAGAACCTGCTGAATACCACCTCTGATGTAAAGCATCCTGTAAGCATTATTGTAAACTATTTTTTTAAATTACCAGTTTCTTACAAATGTTAAGCCCATGTCACACTGAACCAACGGATGCAAAGAGGATGTAAAACGGACAAAAAAAACTTCTCATCCATTGGTTAACGCGCTGTATCCGTTCTGTACTTACTGCCTCCGTTTTGCTTCCTCTCTATCCGTCCAGCATCCGTTTATGGACGTTTCATCCACTCCAAAAGTTTTGGGCTGCCTAAAACTTTTGCGCAGAAAATGTATCCAGTTCGTCTGTTCTGCATCCTCTACGCATCCACTACGAATCCGCTATATCCGCTAGGCGTCCGCTGCGCATCCGTGCAACTCACATCCGCCCGGACGCAGGGAGGATGCGGAACGGACGCGGAACAGATGCAGAACGGATGCAGAACGGATGCAGCACGGAAACAAAGCGTTTAAAGCGGAAAAAATGTGAGCAGAGGGGACCTATCTCGGATATTAAGGATGTCTAGAGGATGCCTAGAGGATGCCTAGAGGATGCAAAGGGACACCTATACTGCCAATAAAAAGGGGGAGCAACTCATCTGCATCTCACTTTCAGACCAGCAGACCAGCTGTGCAGACCTCTGCAGTCTTCATCTGACTCTTGCTCTTTCGCAGCATCCAATCATGTCCACCGTGGATCGTACCACAGTCCTTTTGGCAGCCACCATCCTTCTGCAACAGTACGAAGCCATCTACAGGCTCTGTGAACAGTACTACGGGAAGAAAAGGAGGCACCCAAAAAAAGTCTGGCTCCGAAGATGGTTTGCCAGAAGAGCACAGTACGTACTTTACGACAAGCTGATGGTGGAGCTCAGGAGCGAAGACACTCGGGCGTTCCAGAACTTCATGAGGATGCCTCCAGCCATGTTTGACGAAGTTGTGCAGTGCCTGACACCCAGGTTGACCAAGGCAAACACCAACTTCCGGCCCAGCCTGGACCCTGGGCTCAAGGTGGCACTCACTCTGCGCCACCTTGCCTCAGGAACCACCTACAAAAGCATGCAGTACGGCTGGAGGGTGCCACACAACACCATCAGCATTGTGGTCAGAGAAGTGGTGCAGGCCATCATCGAAGAATACAAGGAGGAGCTCCTCCAGTGCCCCTCCACTGAAGAAGGATGGAAGAAAGTTGCAGAGCAGTGGTATCAGAGGTGGAACTTCCCACACACCGTTGGAGCCATCGATGGCAAGCACGTGGCCTGCAAAGCTCCAGCCAAGTCGGGGTCCACTTATTTAAACTACAAGGGCTTCTTCAACATCATCCTCTTCGCCATGGTGGATGCTGACTACAAGTTCATGTACATCGATGCTTCAGGCAACGGCTCATCTTCAGATGCCCAGGTATACAACGCCAGTCACCTCAAGGAGGGGCTGGAAGGCAACCTCATCATGGGCTTCCCAGATCCAGACCCCCTGCCCAACGACACGCAAGATGTGCCCTACTTCATCGTGGGGGATGACGCTCAGAACCTACCTCATGAAGCCATACACTTCCAGATGCCTCACCCGTGAAGAGAGGATCTTCAACTACAGGCTGTCCAGGGCAAGGCGGGTGGTGGAGAATGCCTTTGGCATCCTGGCCAACAGGTTCCAGGTACTTCTCACCACCATGCAGCATCGCCCAGAGACCGTGAGGAGGATCGTGGAAGCTTGCTGCATCCTGCACAATCTCATGCGCACCCGCTACCCAGTCTTGCAGAACAGGTTCGTGGACCATCAACAAGGCAATGGGGACATGGAGCCTGGGGAATGGAGGCAAGGGGGAAACTGGATTGACACTCAGGATGTGCAAGACCACAACAGAGCCTCACGAGAAGGGAAGAAGCAGCGCAACCTCCTGAAACACTGGTGCAACTCCTCAGCTGGAGCGGTGGAGTAGCAAGACAGGATGGTAGATGCTTAATGGATGTTTCCTTCAGCCTGTCTCATCACACGGATGAGATTGGGCCATGTATGTTGGGTGGGCCTACAATAAACAGGGCATTTAATAAAGAGTTGTGTTTATGTTGACATGGGTGGATGATTGATTACATTATTATTGATAATAAAGGGCCATAGGTGTAGCACCTGGGAGGGTGGACCATACAGTCCCAATATGCTTGCATTGGAGATTTATCTATCCCACAGCTATTAGCCATCCCAAAGGTATCCCTGCCCACCCCACTGCTATCTTAACCCATCCCACAAGCATGCAAAGGCTAAAACCAATTCTAAAAGTTTCCACCAAGACTTTATTACAAAGAAAAGAAATGAAGCAAGTGTGTGAATCAAAGATAAACTTTATTGAACAACAAGCTGTAAAAAAAAAAAATGACCCAAGTCAATTGTCCAAATAAAGTCCACAGGTAGCCAGCTACCCGGTCTCTGGCACTCTTCTTGGTCACTCGGAGGTGTGCCCAGTCTCAGGGGTGAAGGGTCCAGGTACTGTGGTGGTGGGTGGTGCTGGAGTGCCTGGCCTCGAGAGGACAACAGGGGACGGTGTGTTGAGAAAGGTCTCGGACAGCTGGCTCAGCCCCATGATGCTGAGAGGTCCTTCCTCCATGCCATGGGGTGTCAGCCCCAGTACTGATGACAGATGTACTGAGGCTGGGCTTGGCTGTGGGGTGGAGGAAGGAGTAGTGTAGTGGTGCTGTCTGCTCTGCAGCTGGGTGAGGACTGGCGTGGTTGGCATCGCTGTCGTCGGTGGCATCATTAGCGTGGGTGGCATCACTGTCGTCGGTGGCATAATTGGCATGGGTGGCATTGGTGGCATCAGTGAAACAGGTGGCAATGGTGTCGCCCGATGAACCTGTGCCTGGACTGGGAAGGGCTGCTGCCTGTGCTGCTGAACCTCCTGGTAGCCATTGCCCTGGTAGATGAGGGGCTGTGGGAAGCCTTGGAATGGGAGGGACATCACCTGGGGTGGAGGAGCAGGCCTGGACTGGGTGGGAGCAGGTTCCTCTGGGTCTGGATGGTTGTGAAGCAGCTTGGTGATCCGGTCCTTCACCTGCTGGTACTGTGGATCCGCCATTTCCTTGAGGGTCTGGTTGACATAGGTGAGGAAGGGCGATTGGAGGAGGAGGAGTCGGTGTGGACCAGCTGAGAGAGGAGATCTATGCTGCTCTGGATGGTGTCCCTGATCTCCGGCAGGACATTGTGGCTCTGCCCCTCCAGCTGTCCGGCTCTCTGCCTTTCTGCGGAGGCAGAGCTGTGGGTGGTGGATGCGGCTAGGAGTGTGGTGGACTTGATGTCTCCTTTTTCCCACCGCACCAGGGAGTCCTCTACATACTCCACCACGCTTACCACACCTGTCCGTGGGTTCTCCGCCGTGGCACGCTCCACAGAAACCTGCCTGGAGACAAGGACTGACTCTCGGCTGGAAGAGGACTGGGTGGCAGCAGGCTGCCAGAGAGAGAGGGTCATGAGAGGGGCTCCTGGTGCTCCTCGGTGGTGGATCTCACCCTCCAGGAAGCTGCACCTGGCCATGACGTAGGTCTCTCTGTCTGTCAGCTTCACAGTGGCCTGGCCAGATTTCTTCAGGTGCAGCTTCCCATACCAGGTGTGCATGTGCTTCCATCAGCCGAGAAGCACCTCCGAAGTGTAACCCATACTCTCCGCCTTCTCTCTCCAAGCAGCCTGCTTTCGCTTGGTGTCCCTGTACAGCCGGTGTCCCTTCCACCACAGATAGTCGTTCTCTCTCAGCCACTCCAGCACCTCATCCTTGTGCGTCTCCGCAATGGAGTATTGCCTCCTCTCCCGTTGTTGCATACGCCTCTTCCTCCCTTTGGCAGGACCAGTTGGGCCCTCACCAGAGGGGCTCCCAGGTTGTAGGGGCTGCTCCTACACCACCAGCAGCAGCACCAGCAGAATCATCATCATCATCATCATCATCATCATCATCCTCACCAGCAGGATCATAATCAGCATCATCATCCTCACCAGCAGGATCATAATTAGCATCAGCAGCAGCAGCAGCAGCAGCAGCAGAAGCAGCAGGAACAGCAGGACCAGGATCAGCAGCAGTAGAGTAAGCACCAGCAGGGCCAGCAAGTCCAGGAGCACGAGCAGGACCAGGAGTATGAGCAGGATGAGCAAGACCAGGAGCACGAGCAGGACAAGCAAGTCCACGAGCACGAGCAGGTCGAGCAGGACCAGCAGGACCAGGAGCAGCTTCAACAGAGTAAGCAACAGCAGAAGCCCCAGCACCAGCAGAAGCACCACCGCCAGGAGCAGCTTCAGCAGAAGCCCCAGCACCAGCAGAGTCAGGGGCAGGGGGCGGGAGGTTGGCCCTGTCCCTCTTGCCAGGGATGGTAGCAGGTTGCTGAGGCTTTCGCTTCCTCCCCATGGTTGCGGGGTTGCTGGCTGGCAGGGAGGCTGGCAGGCACCAAGGCTGGCAGGAAGGCTGGCAAGAAGCCTGGCAGGAAGGCTGTCAGAAAGCCTGGCAGGAAGGCAGGCAGGCAGGCAGGCACCAAGGCTGGCTGGAAAGCAGGCTGGCAGGGCAGGCAAGGAACTCGAAGTGTCCAGCAGCAGGTCTTTCCTCAGAATGCTGGCCACGTGTGAGCTGCTTCCCTTTATATCCAGGGGGCTTACGTAATACTTCCCCCCCCCCGCATGCACAATTAACGCTCGACATCCGTTCCGCTTCCGCTGTGCATCCGCTAGGCTTCCGCTGTGCATCCGCTTTTTCTGCTAGGCTTCTGCTCTGCATCCGCTTCATCCGCTCGGTGTCCGTTCTGCATCCTCTCTTTCCATTCCGCGTCCGCTTCGCTGAGGCCCCCTGGAAGCCCTGCGGTTGCGCCATCCGCTCCCATCCACTTCCATTCACTGTGCTTCTGTTCCGCATCTGCTTTGCATCCACCCTGCGTCCTCCCCGCATCCGTGTTATCCGCTCCGGTTATGCAAATTTTTGCCCCTTTTGAGAGTGGATAACAACGGATGGAACATTTTGCTCGTCCGGTGTGTCCGTTTTGCATCTGTTGGCCAGTGTGACATGGGCTTAAGATTGTTACTGAGAATCATCCATGGCAGAGCAGTACTTACTGACATATTTTTCAGAGATGTATTTATTTATTATATGCCAAATAGAAAAGAAAGTAAGAGTAACTCTCAAACTGAACATATTTTGAAATGAGACAAGGATGCTTCCTGCAAAGCAGTTCAGCACTCATATGATTGAATGATATAATAGATTAGCCTGGAGCTGAATATGTCCTGCTCCAATTTATATCTTTTTTTTTTTTTTGAAAAGAGTTTTATTAATTTTCTACAAACACGCATAATATACAAAACATTAAAAACATCTGCTCTCATATATACTTCCGGTGTGTTGGTTGGTTCATCAGTTTTGTGCATTCATTTTATTGTCAATTACAATTATATTGCATAACAATTCATATTGTCAATCCATATCCTACTATTACTAAAAAAAAAGAAAAAAAAAGAAAATTTTTTTTGACTATACTTTTAATCATTCATGCTTTGTGAGATAACAATACTTTAAACAATTTATTCTATAACAAATCATATAATCATAACAAATCAATCCTAAAAATCCTTTATAGATATAATATTAATGTTCTATTATCGTATTTTATCATCTAGCCATTGATAAAAAAGATCCCAAATTTCATAAAATTGTTTATCTTCTTGCTCTCTAATTTCAAATGTCAATCTACTCATCTCAGCACATTCCAACATTTTCTTAATAATTTCTTCCTGTAATGGTATCTTCTCATTCTTCCAATTTTTAGCAAATACAATCCTAGCCGCTGTTAATACATTTACAATCAAATATTTCAAGTCTTTATTATATGTATCAGGTAAAATTCCCAATAAAAAAATCTCTGGTTTCAAATCTATGTGTTTCTTTGTCATTTTTTCCAACCACATGTGAATTTTAGTCCAATATTCTCTGGCATCCTCACAAGTCCACCACATATGATAGTATGAGCCAGGTATCTGATGACATTTCCAACATTTTTCAGATTTATTCTTGAACATTCTTGCTATTCTTGTCGGGGGAAGGTGCCACCTGTAAAACATCTTATACAAGTTTTCTTTATATGCTATTGACATTGTCATTTTATAATTTTGAGACCACAATTTTTGCCATTGCTCTAAATCAATTCCATATCCAAAATTCTTCCCCCATGCAATCATAGTTTCTTTAACTTGTTCTTCCTCCAGCTTAATTCCCAATAAATAACCATATAACTTTTTAATCACTTTCTCATCAGTACCCATCAATATCTTATCTAAATCAGTCTGTTTATCATAGAATCCTTCCGTTTTAAAATCTTCAAGATATCTTGAGTGTATTTGCGCATATGAAAACCAATTCATCCTTATACCTTGTTCCTCTAAGTTTTGGATCGTTTTAAGTCCACCCTTTTCATCCAACAGTTCCCCATATCTAACTGTTTGTTCCTTTTTATAGATCATAGGATAGGAAAATGCTTCAATAGTCGATAACCAAATTGGAATTTTCAAATAACATTGTTTTTTTATCTTCTCCCAATTTAACCACAAAGACTCCCGTATATAATGTCTTCTGAAATACCCCTGTGTTTTAGTTCCCTTGTACCATAAAAAAGCATGCCAGCCCAACAGTAAATCATGTCCTTCTAATGTCAACAATATATGTTTTCTTAATGTTATCCATTCTTTGACCCACATCAAACTTGCAGCTTGATAATA
>BLBF01016854.1:0-17639 GCA_015471245.1 Laticauda colubrina
GAGCAAGCTGTAGCCTTGCTACTTTTATATGGTTTTCATAACCACACCCACAATTGCCATTTTACATTTAAAGCTGCATACACTAACTATGATTTATAGTTAGTATTTCACCTAAAACAGTTAGGGTGAACAATGTTATCCCTAACAGGAACCCTGTACCATTTTAGAGAAATGGCTGTCCAGTCTTTTCTTAAAAACCTCCAATGTTGGAGCACCCAGAACTTCTGGAGACAAGCAGCTCCACTGGTTAATTGTTCTCACGATCAGGAAGTTTCTTCTTAGTTTTACATTGCTTCTCTCTTTGTTCAGTTTCCATCCATTGCTTCTTGTTTTGCCTTCTGCTTCTTTGGAAAATACATTGCTCCCCCCCTTCTTTCTGGCAGCCCCTTAAAAGCCTATTGCCTATCACACTCTTGGGCAAAGCATGTGAGCCATTTCCTCCTTTCAGTGGTCCATGAAATTATATCTATAGCAAGAAGATAATAAAGTCAAAAAAGGTGATCTTTTTTATAGAACCATAGATAAGTTGAGGCTGGGTGTGACAAGGAATGACTGGGAAGGGAGGGGCCAGGTGAGGCATCCCTTGATGTGAGTGACATTGAGTTGGTCATGCCCAGCCAGTTTGATCACCAAGCCACGCCCAGCCAGTCATGTGACCATCAAGCCACACCCAGCCAATCATGTGACCACCAAGCCATGCCCATCCAGCAAGCCACACCCACCCAGTCACATGACTACCAAGCCACACTCACAAATTAAGCCACGTCCACAGAACCGGTTGTTAAGAAATTTGAATCCTACCCCTGTATATAAGTAATGGTTATTCCCTGGAAATATGCCTTAAATGTATCCCGTACATTTTGTAGTGAAGTCTCTTTTTTTCTATTCTCTTTAAAAAGAAATACATTTCCTTTTCCACTGTTTGTGTCCATTCTTTATCCTTTAATATAGATTGATTCATCATCCACCTCAATTTTTTCTTTTCTCCCTTGCATTTAACATTTATTGGGTTGTGATCTGCCCATGTATTTGTTTCTATTTCTATCTCTTGTACATTTGGTTTTAATTACAATGGCATCCATATCATGTCTATTCTTGACCATGTCTATCTGAGTAAAATGTATATTGATTTTTCTTAGGGTTTATTTCTCTCCATATATCTTTTTTTGTAAAAAATTTATTTGGGTTTTCAAAAAACATAATACAAATAAAATATCTTTTTTTGAGAATAGCATGGTCCCAGGTTATCACTTCTCCATACAGACACAAACTCAATTTCATATTCATCTTTGTGTTCTATTCCACATCTTATTACTACTTTAACATTTTCTCAATAATTTTTCCCTTCCTCTAGTTTTCTCAACCTTGCTTTTAATTATCTCATTCCTTTCTAAATTCAATTATGTGTATCTTTTTCTACGTTTCAACATCTTTCTTTTCTTTTTTCTTTTTTAACAAATTTTATTCAGTTTTTCAAATTAAAAACAAAAATCTCTTTTTAGTGGACAACATATTTCCAGGTCATTACCTTTACACACAAATATGACAGCAATTATACATTCATATATGCATGCTTAATTCTATTATTACCTTTTCCATTCCAAATTTTCAGTAAGGAGAGAAACAAACACATTAATTCTAGCCTCTTTCATTAATCTCAATTGAAACATCTTTTTGTTTCATTTCAATTATTTCAAATATAATCCTTTAATATTTATTTTAAAAATAAAGATAAACAATATGTGTTTGCCTAATATGAATGATAATAATGATAATGATGATGATGATGATGATGATGATAATAATAATAATAATAATAATAATAATAATAATAATAATAATGTTACCAATGTCTCTCCTTGCTTTTAATAGTCTTTGTTAATTTATTAATTTAGTTGGTTCTTCAGTCTGTCATATTCCCTTTCCATTACACATTCTTTTTATAAATTCTAGATTAATACAAATTTTAACACTAAAAAAAAAAAAAAAAAGGTTTCCCCCCCCCCTTTACTGTTTTGAGTGTGACACCTCAATGCTTAAAATATACCTTTATACCCTCATCTTGATTCCCAATAAACCATTATTTTTAAGAAGTTACAACAATAATAATGACATCTTTTCATTTGGATTCCGCAGCATATTTTTTCCCCCATGATTTTTAATAAGAGTTATCAGTTTTTAATAAGATTTCTAAGAAGAGTTATCAGTATCCATATTACCCTATTTTTGAAATATTTTTAATTGCAGAAATATTCTTATTACCCCTTGTCACCCTGCAGAATCCCCTTTTTAATTCATCAACCATTATCTCTTCTTTTCAACATTTTACTATGTCCATATTTCTTTATTTCATGCACCTGTTTTTTACTGCTTCTCCTACCCCTCTTTTCCTCATATCTTTTCTCATTCCAGTTTATCTCTCTCTCTCTTTCTTAATATCTTTCTTTCCCCTTTTCTGCTGGGTCTTTCTGCCTTTCCTGACTTTACAGGCATTCTCCATTTTGATTGCCTTCTTAAATCTCAACTTTTTAACCTTCCTTCTTTCCCCACTTCTTTGTAGTGTTCTTTGCGTTAATTGTCTATTTAAAATGTCTTCTCCTTGAATCAACTCTTCCTTCCCTGAAGCTCTTTCTTCTTGTTCTGCAATCACCATTTCCAATTTTTTTAACACAGCAAAGTGATTCGCCTCTTTCCTGTAGTAATTCTCTCATATTTTTAAGTTCCATTTTTAATTCCCGAAGAGATATCATCATTACACACTCTTATATTTTATGATCATTAAAGTCCACAAAAAACCCCACTTTTACTTTCCTTCTTTCTTCTTTCAATTTTCTAAACTTCTCAATTGTTCCAGCCCAGGGTCTATACCAAAAACATCCATCAATCCCACAGTCAGTCTTTTCTTGCTTTTTCCTTTATTCTGGTTCTGCTTTCACTTTCTAAGAATCTTACTTTGTTTCAATATTTCTTTAATGTTATATCCACACAAGCTCATGCAGAAACAGGATGCTTTCCATTTTGTTTGAGCTCAAGTTTTTGTCAAAAGGTGGCACTCTCCATTATACAAAGTCTTCACCTTTTTCCCCTATTTTTTTGTTTAGGGTTTTTGAAACCTCAATATTCCAGCACAGTCCAGACTCCAATTTGTAAACTTTATTGTTATTATTATTGACAATCTTAAGTCCAGCTTTATTTTATGCCTGTTTATTCCTAAAATATTTTAGTCCAATTTAGTTAAATCTTTAGTTCCAGCTTCTTCCTTTCCTGGTTCGAAGCCCCACTTAGCTGTAAAAAATATTTTCTTTCTGTTTTTCCTGTCCCTTTGTAATTTCGCCACTCACTTTTCTTTTCTTAAAAATTTTATGTTACCTTAATCCCAGGGTAATTTTGTTTAGTTGTATTGCCCAGTTGTCCCAGTTCAGATGTTATCCACCTCTTTCTTCCCTTCTGCACAAATCTTAATCCAGCTGAGTCCTCTTTGGGGTGGCCATTTTAACCACCACTGCAGTCATTTTTTTGGGGGGGGAAGACCAAGCCCGGGGGGGGGGGAGATACGGCTCCCCTCAAACTTGCTTGTGGCTTCCCATTACTCTGCCACCCCTCCAAGGCAGCTTCAGCCCCTAATCATAATGATAGGGGCTCTCCAATGAAAGAACATGGATCATAGCCACAGAGAGTTGCGATCTATGGTCCGTCAGCGAGGAGGTTCTGCCTTCTTCCCTCAATATCTTTCTAATCATTAAGCCCTTGTCACACTGCACCAACGGATGGAAAGAGGATGTAAAACAGAGAAAAACACTTGCCATCCATTGGTTAACGCGATGCTTCTGTTCTGTACTCACTGCCTCCATTTTGCTTCCTCTCTATCCGTCCAGGATCCGTCTATTGACATTTCAATACTGCTCAAAACTTTCTGAGTGGAAAATGTATCCAACGCATCCATTCTGCATCCGCTAGGCATACGGGGGACATCCGTTCTGCATCCGTCGGCATCCGTTATGCATCCGCTACATCCGCTAGGCATCCGCTGCGCATCTGTGCAACTCACATCCACTCCAGCAGAAAGTGGACACAGGGAGGAAGCGGAACGGACATGGAACGGACGCGCAGCATTAGTAGCATGGACAGAGAAAGGATGAATGCAGATGCAGCACGCAAAGAAAGCATTTAAAGAGGAAAAAACGTTCGCAGAGGGGACCTATCTCGGATATTAAGGATGTCTAGAGGATGCCTAGAGGATGCAAAAGGACACATAGTGGAAAACCTATATTGCCTATAAAAAGGGGGAGCAACTCACCTGGATCTCACTTTCAGTCCAGCAGCCCTGCTGTGCAGACCTCTGCAGCCTTCATCTGCCTCTTGCTCTTCCACAACATCCAGTCATGTCCACCTTGGATCGTAACACAGTCTTTTTGGTAGCCACCATCGTTCTGCAACAGTGCGAAGCCATCTACAGGCTCTGTGAACTCTACTACGGGTAGAAAAGGAGGCAGCCAAGAAGCGTCTGGGTCCAAAGATGGATCGGGAGAAGAGCAGGGTATGGACTGTACAACAAGCTGATAGTGGAGCTCAGGAACGAAGACCCTCGTACATTCCAGAACTTCATGAGGATGCCTCCAACCATGTTTGATGAAGTTGTGCAGCAGCTGACACCCAGGTTGACCAAGCAGAGCACCAACTTCCAGCCCAGCCTGGAACCTGGGCTCAAGGTAGCACTGACTCTGCGCCACCTGGCCTCAGGGACCACCTACATGAGCATGCAGTACGGCTGGAGGGTGCCACACAAAACCATCAGCATTGTGGTCAGAGAAGTGGTGCAGGCCATCATCGAAGAATACATGGAGGAGCTTCTCCAGTGCCCCTCCACTGAAGAAGGATGGAAGAAAGTTGCAAAGCAGTGGTATCAGAGGTGGAACTTCCCACACACCGTTGGAGCCATTGATGGCAAGCATGTGGCCTGCAAAGCACCAGCCAAGTCAGGGTCTACTTATTTCAACTACAAGGGCTTCTTCAGCATCATCCTATTCACCATGGTTGATGTTGACTACAAGTTCATGTACATCGATGCTTTAGGCAACGGGTCAGCTTCAGATGCCCAGGTATACAATACCAGTCACCTCAAGGAGGGGCTGGAATGCAACCTCATCATGGGCTTCCCAGATCCAGACCCCCTGCCCAACGACATGCAAGATGTGCCCTACTTCATCGTGGGGGATGACGCCTTCTCCCTCAGAACCTACCTCATGAAGCCCTACACCTCCAGATACCTCACCCGTGAAGAGAGGATCTTCAACTACAGGCTGTCCAGGGCAAGGCAGGTGGTGGAGAACGCCTTTGGCATCCTGGCCAACAGGTTCCAGGTACTTCTCACCACCATGCAGCATCGCCCAGAGACCGTGAGGAGGATCGTGGAAGCTTGCTGCATCCTGCACAATCTCAGGCGCCCCCGCTACCCAGTCTTGCAGAACAGGCTTCTGGACCTCCAACAAGGCAATGGGTATATGGAGCCTGGTAAATGGAGGCAAGGGCAAAACCTGATCGACACTGAGGATGTGCAAGGCCCCAACAGAGCCTCACATGAAGGGAAGAAGCAGCACAACCTCCTGAAATACTGGTGCAACTCCCCAGCTGGAGCAGTGGAGTGGCAAGACAGGATGGTAGATGATTAATGGATGCTTCCTTCAGCCTGTCTCATCACACGGATGAGATTGGTCCATGTATGTTGGGTGGACCTACAATGAACAGGGCATTTAATAAAGAGTTGTGTTTATGCTGACATGTGTGGATCAATGATTTCATTAGTATTGATAATAAAGGGCCATAAGTGTGGCACCTGGGAGGGTGGACCATACAGTCCTACTATGCTTGCACTGGAGGTTTATCTAACCCCACAGCTATCTCAACCTATCCCACAACCTATCTTAACCCATCCCAAAGGTATCCCTGCCCATCCCACAGCTATCTTAACCCATCCCACAGATATCCTAACCCATCCCACAGGTATCCCTTCCCATCCCACACCTATTACCCATACCAAAGGTATTCCTGCCCACCCCACTGCTATCCTTACCCATCCCACAAGCATGCAAAGGCTTAAACCATTACTAAAAGTTTCCACCAAGACTTTATTTAATAAAATAAATGAGGCAAGTGTGTGAAGCAAAGATAATCATTGTTAATAACAAGCTGTAAAAGAAAAATGACCCAAGTCAAGTGTCCAAATAAAGTCTACAGGTAGCCACCCAGTCTCTGGCACTCTTATCGGTCACTCGGAGGTGTGCCCAGTCTCAGGTGTGAAGGGTCCAGTTTCTGTGGAGGTCGGTGCTGCTGGAGTGCTGGTATGAAGCCCCACTGGGGTGCCTGGCCCCAAGAGGACAACAGGTGATGGTGTGTGGAGGAAGCTCTCAGACAGCTGGCTCAGCCCAGTGATGTTGAGAGCTCCTTCCTCGATGCCATGAGGTGTCAGTCCCAATACCGACGACAGATGTTCTGAGGCCGGGCTTGGCTGTGGGGTGGAGGAAGGAACAATGCAGTGGGGCTGTCTGGTCTGCAGCTGTGTGAGGACTGGTGTGGGTGGCATCGGTGACATGGGTGGCATCGGTGGAGTCAGTGGCATCAGTGGCGTGGGTGGCATAAGTTGCGTGGGTGGCATCTGTGGCATCAGTGGAACCGGTGGTAACGGTGGCGTCTGATGAGCTTGTGCCTGGACTTGGAAGGGCTGCTGCCTGTGCTGCTAGACCTCCTGGTAGCCGTAGCCCTGGTAGGTGAGGGCCTGTGGAATGCCTTGGAATGGGAGTGACATCACCTGGGGTGGAGGAGCAGACCTGGACTGGGTGGGAGCAGGTTCCGCTGGATCTGGAGGGTTGTGAAGCAGCTCAGTGATCCAGTCCTTCACAACCTGGTACTGGGGTTCCACCATGTCCGTGAGGGTCTGGTTGACATAGGTGAGGAGGGGCTTGCGGTTGGAGGATGAGGAGTCAGTGTGGACCAGCTGAGAGAGGAGATCTATGCTGCTCCAGATGGTGTCCCTGATCTCCAGCAGGACAGTGTGGCTCTGCCCCTCCTGTCTGGGTCTCTGCCTTTCTGTGGAGGTGGAGCTGGGGGTGGATGCAAGTAGGACTGTGGTGGAAGTGCCATCTCCTTTCTCCCACTGTGCCAGGGAGTCCTCCACGCGCTCCACCATGGTTAAAACACCTGTCCGTGGGTTCTCCGCCATGGGACGCTCCACAGAAACCTGCCTGGAGACAGGAGCTGACTCTCGGCTGGAAGAGGACTGGCTCTCAGCAGGCTGCCAGAGAGAGAGGGTTGTGAGAGGGGCTGCTCCTCGGTGGCGGATCTCACCCTCCAGGAAGCTGCATCTGGCCATCAGGTAGGTCTCTCTGTCTGTCAGCTGGACCGTGGCCTGACCAGATTTCTTGAGGTGCAGCTTCCCGTACCAGGTGTGCATATGTTTCCACCAGCCGAGGAGCACCTCCGAAGTGTAGCCCAGGCTCTCCGCCTTCTCTCTCCAAGCAGCCTGCTTCCTTTTGGTGTCCCTGTAGAGCCTGTGTCCCTTCTGTCATAGATACTCATTCTCTCTCATCCATTCCAGCACCTCATCCTCGTGTTCCTCCTCAATGGAATATGGCCTCCTCTCCCGTTCTCACATATGCCTCTTCCTCACTTTGGCAGGACCAGATAGGCCCTCATCAGAGGGGCTTCCAGGTTGTAGGGGCTGCTCCTCCAGAGCACCAGCAGCAGCAGCACCAGCAGGATCATCAGCAGCAGCAACAGCAGCACCAGCAGCAGCAGGACCAGCAGCAGCAGCAGCAGCAGCACCAGGATCATCAGCAGCACAGTAAGCACCAGCAGCACCAGCAGGACCAGCAGGACCAGGACCACAAGCAGGACCAGGACCATGAGCAGGACCAGCAGGATGAGCAAGACCAGGAGCACGAGCAGGACCAGGAGCACGAGCAGGACCAGCAGGACGAGGTGCAGCTTCAGCAGAGTAAGCACGAGCAGAAGCACCACCGCCAGAAGCGGCATCAGCAGAGTAAGCACGAGCAGAAGCACCACCGCCATAAGCAGCATCAGCAGCTCCTCCAGAAGCATCAGCAGAAGCACCACCGCCAGAAGCAGCATCAGCAGAGTAAGCACCTGCAGAAGCACCACCGCCAGAAGCATCATCATCAGCTCCTCCAGAAGCAGAAGCAGCGGAAGCCCAGTCGCAGAAGAGCGAGCCCGTGCTACAGAAGCCCCAGCAGAAGCAGAGTGAGAGCCAGGGGGTGGGAGGGTGGCCCTGTCCCTCTTGCCAGGGCTGGCAGCAGATGGCTGAGGCTTTCTCTTCTTCCCCATGGTTGTGGGGTTGCTGGCTGGCAGCAAGGATGGCTGGCAGGCAGGCTGGCAGCAAGGCTGGCAGGGAGGCTGGCAGGGAGGCTGGCAGAGATGCTGGCAGGATGGCAGGCAGCAAGGCTGGCAGCAAGGCTGGCAGGCAGGCATGCAGAGCAGGCTGTCAAGGCACTCAATGTGTCTGGAAGCAGGTATTTCCTCTGAATGGTGACCTGCTTGGGAGCTGCTTCCCTTTATATCCGCGGGGCTGTCGCAATCCAACCTCCCCACATGCGCATTGAATGCTAGGCATCCGCTAGGGTTCTGCTGTGCATCTGCTTCATCCACTAGGCATCCGCTGTGTATCCGCTTCATCCGCTCAGCGTCCATTCTGCATCCACTGTGTCCATTCCGCGTCCGCTTTGCTGCGCTCCCCCAGAAGCCTTGCGGATGTGCCATCTGCTCCCACCCGCTTCCATCCGCTAGGGTTCCGTTCCGCATCTGCTTTCCATCCGCCCTACTCCTCCCCCCATCCGTTCCTTTCCGTGTTGTCCGCTCTGGTTATGCAAATTTTTGCCCCTTTTGAGAGCAGATAACAATGGATGGAACATTTTTCTCGTCTGCTGTGTCCTTTTTACAAACGTTTTGCATCCGTCGGCCAGTGTGACAGGGCCTTTATATTTATACTTTTGTCTGTCCTGTTTCAATTTCATATTTTATTTTCTCATTAAACAATATTTTCCCCTGTAGTTACTGATTGGAGAATAACATCTTTGTATCTTTTCATTTTTGTCCATTCAACTCTTATTTAAACTTCAATTTGTACCTTTACAATTATAGCATTCAATATAATACATAACTTCCAGCTGAATTCTCCTTGGTACATTCTTAAAATACACACTAGGTTCTTAAAGAGAAAGTATATATATAACAATAATAAATAAAATATTCAGCTTGATCATTAATGTTAGTTATAATCTTTAACATTTCTTTTCAATGGTGTATCATACTTCCTTAGGAACACTTGTAATATTTCCATAATATTTCCATATTTCTTTCATATTCTTCACTTAAATTTTTATAATAATTAAAATGTTCCAATCCTTTCCTAATTTCATTCTTTCATTCTCTTTATTTCATTTATTTATTAACAAATATTCCATTACATTATAATGAGTATTTTTATCTATCATTTTAATCACACTTGTTTCATATTTTCAAAGTTCTATTTCTAATATAACAATACTATCTTATGTACCCTTGCAGAATCCCTCTTTCAATTAAATTTTCACCCATTATCTCTGTGTCTTCTAAATAAGCTTATACCTTTAATCCTTATACATTTTCCTTTTTCTCTATGTCCTGTTTCTATCCTTTATAACTTCTTTTCTTTTCCCTCTTCCCCCTCTTCTTCTCCCTGCCCTTTTTGACCCCTTGTCTCAATAATTCTAATTTTCTCTTCCGTAATTCTCTCTTCTGTTTCTTCCTAATCTTGTAATTATTTTTCAAACTATTCTTTTTGTTGTTGTTGTTTCAGATCTTAGATTTTCCACTCTCTTTTTCCCCTTTCCTTTTCTTTCCCCACATAGAATTACTTGGTCATTGAAGATTGCTTCTTCTTTGTCCTGCCCTTCTTGTTTTACAGGCACTTCTTGTTGTTTCTCATAGTTCAGGATCTTTATTTCTAAAAATTGAAATACGAAGCCAAAAAACCCTCTTCCTTCTTGAGCATCTTCTTTCTGTTTTTTAAGTTCCATTTCCAGTTCTTCCAAGAGTGATACCATTTTTAAAACTTTTAAACAACCACCCAATTGATTTTAGTCCTTTAGATCCAATAAGCAAAAATCCAAAAATTACCAAGTAATCCAAATAGTCTAAAGCTGTTTCTTCTTGCTTCTTTTTTTCCACTTTCTCTTCCTGGGGTTCTATTATCTTGTTACAAAGTTTCAATTGGAATGTATCTTTTAGGAATCTTGTTAAAGTTTCACTGTTAATTCCTTTTACTTCCAGGTGGTCTCCTTCATTTTTCCAGATCCCACCCTTTTGTTTTTTCCTTTTTTCTCCTTTCCTTCTTTTAAAGCTTTTTGAAAATCCAGAAGTCTTTATTATCCCTTTGACATGTTATTTTCAACTTAAATGCCTGTTAATGTCAAAGTGGATTTTTGTCAGTTTCTTACTTAAATCTCTTAGTTGTCAATATGGCGAAGGAAAGAAAAAAACCAAATTCTTTCCCTTCCTTCTCTCATTCGCTGCTTCAAAATCTTCTTTGGGAGCAATGTTATTCTTTATAGTTCAAATTCCAGAGTACCTTATGTTGTTGCTTTTCAGTTAGACCCAGTCAGCCAAAAGTTTCTCTTCTTATCTTCCTCCTGCACATTCTTTTCTGTTGAGTTTTTCTTTGAGGTGGCCATTTCTGACCACTGCTGCAACCACCTTCAGGAAAGGGAGTAATGGCCAGCTTAGGAGGAGAGATGTGGCTGTCCTTGATGCTGCTGGCAGCCCGCCCCTCTTCACCACCTCTATGGAGTGGCTTAATCCCAAACCCCAGCCAGCTTGGGATGCTCCAGCGGCGAGCACAGATCGAAACCACACATGATCGCAGATCTCTGTCTGCTGCTGAAGAAGCTCAAACTGGAAGTCCCTGTTTCTCTCATGTATCTTGAAGACATAGTCTTCTGCCATTAAAAAAAAAGTCCTTGGAAGTTTTTTTTCTTGCCTTTTGCCTATTTTACTATTTCTATATTAGGAGTTTGTCAGCATTAATTCAGTGCCAGAAAAATAAATACAGAGGGCTGGTGCTTCAGTTAACATCTTTATAAACATAATAAGTAGATTTTACAAACCAGTTGTAGATTTCTCCAACATGGAGCAACCTCAGACAGAAACATGTTGCAATTTTAGAGCAGAGTTCCAGTCTTCCGCAAGCAAGTTAGTTTCTCTTTTACTTTAATTCAGCAGGCAAGCATTATACACAGCAGAGGAGAGAAGCAGTTTCATTTTAAGTAGACAGACTCAGAGTTCAACATAGCTTCAGAGCTGCAGAGCTTAATATAGAGCGATGCCTAGGCTACTTCTAGTTTCAATTTCCTAGGCTACTTCTAGTTTCAGTTTCCAAACAGTTCTCATTGATGACTTAGTTACTATACTTGTTCATTGGTTGACCTTGTTACCATGCTCTATTCCAGTTCATGAATATACTGACACGCCTCCCTTTATAACTGGAATAGACATAAATTCAATTACCTTTAATTTTCTTTAGATACCTGTATTTGTAGACCCACATTCCACAGTTCCCTTCAAATACCTGAGAATTCCCACTTGCATCCTACATTTTTGCTACCCTATGGTAAAGACATAGATGTGAACACTTCATGTTCTCCCATGGATTTCATTTCCTTGTCCATGGCTTCTTTCTACTTTACTTGTTCAATTTTAGGTGATGCCAATATTTCTTTGTAATTTCTTGGCCCATACCATACATTACACACTCTAACTTCACTAGCAGAATACCTGTCAGGTGGAATCCCCTTATTCCAGAGCTCTGACCAACATGGCATTGACTGCTCCTATGTGTCAACCCTCTCTTGCTTCATATCTTGTTCAGCTTCTTCTCCCTGAATGCTGACACCATCACTAAGTGAGTTACCATCACTAAGTGAGTTATCATCATTAAGTGGATCACCATCATTAAGTGAATTATTCCACAAATTTGCATCAATTCTGTTCCAGTTTTGCTCTGCAAACCTCGCAGACCTTGAAAACACTATTCTTTTGCTCCCATTGCTGAAGTGATAATTCTTTGAGCCTGGCTCATAGCTCACAAACCTGAGGTTTCTAGCCTTTGCTTGCCCCTTTCTTCTAATTGCTTTTGGAATATGCATTGCTTCCAAACAGTGTGTTATTGATGTTTTTCTCCCATATAGCATTGCATATGGAATATCATTAATGGAGGAACTCCGCAATCTATTAACTAAATGATTAGCAGTCAATATGGCTTCACCCCAATGTGACCTGCTTAGACCAGAATCCTCTAGCAGTGAGTCCTTCATGGTTTGTAAGACTCCATTCTGTCTCTCAGCAACACCATTCTCAGCTGCTATGTAAGGATTTGTGTGTCTGTGTTTTATTCCTAACTGTGCCAACCACTGTTGAAAACTTATTGACATGAATACTGAACCTCTGTCAGTTTGAAGCTGACATACGTGCTGTTTATACCTTCTTTCTACAAAGCTTTCCTATTGCTTACATTCCGGTAGCACCTCTGTTTTACTCTTTAGTAAATAGCAGAACCCAAACCTGCTATAGTCATCTGCAATGACAAGCGCAGACTTAGCTCCTCCAAAACTGGCTTGCATTGGGCCCACCAAATCTGCATGTACCAGCTCTAGAGCTCTTGTTCTCTGTCTTGTGCTATGTTTGCTTACTGAAAATGTCTTGGACTTTGATGTTTTGCTTACTGCACAATCCAAATATGCCTTACACTCTTTTACATGAAATCCTTCTGCATTCAGGTCCATTTTTTGGACAACTTGGAAGCTGGAATGATCAACCTTTCTGTGTAAAAGATGAACACATGACTCATGTTTTGCATTGCCAAATGTTTGTGTACATTGTGCTTTTGTCCCTGTAACATAGAAAGGTTATAATGCTTGATGCCCTTTGCACAGACAATCCCATTTTTCTTTATAAGACACTTCCCATTTACAAATGTAATTTCAAATCCTTGCTTGTCTAAACTAGAGACACTTAGCAAATTATGTTCCATTTCTGGCATACATAAAGCATTATTAAACCTTATTTCCAAATATGGAATTTGCACATTGCCTCTTCCAATGACTTTAGCCTTCTTGCTGTTTGCCAAGGCAACTCCATCTCCTGCAGCTGCATCCATTCTATAAAACAATTTAGCATTATTAATAATCATTTGGCTAGCCCCATTGTCGATAAACAATTGATTTCTTCCATTACTATTGCAGGCTTTTGCAACAGCAATCTGTCCATCAACCTGTCCTTGCAAACTTATTCTGTCTTGCAAGCAGTCCTTCTTTAAATAGATTAGAAATGGAGCATCTCTTCTGTTGCTGGGTTATCTGCTTAGCTGTAATCTGATACCCTCTACTTCTGGTTTCTGGAGACAGCCTGGTTGTGGAAATTTCCATTGTTCCGTCTGGGCCTCCTCCTCAGAGATTTTTCTTCCTTGAGGTTTTTTTCTACAATTTTGCTCTTTGGCTATCAGACATAGTTTCAGAGCTTCCAAACACAATTCCTGCTCTGGTTTGTATTCAAATACTGCAGACACAATGTCCCAAGTTTCATCTAGGCTGTTCAAAACTTATAGTACTTTCTGAGATTCAGGATCCTCATCCCATGTTCTAATTCCACAAACAAAAATGAACAAAATGCTGTTCCACTGAATCTCCTGGCTGCAAACAAGCTCTATATAACTTTCTTGATAATTGTCTGATGTTGCATGCAAATACGCTCACATGAACAATCCTCAATTTATCCCAGACTTCCTTTGCAATCCTTAAATCAGCTACATTGATAAACTAATCATCTTTTAAAGTTAAGATGATAATCATGCAGCTTCTGATCTGCAGCATTCAATGATGCCTGGGGTGGATTTTCAACAATATTCCAAAACTCTTTAGCCTTCAGGAAACATTCCATCTTTGCAGCCCAAATAATATAGTTCTTCTGACCCAAATGGGGTAGAGAGCTTTCTTTAATTTTTTTCAGCCATCCTGCAAGGCCCCTTGTTTTGTTTCTTACTTTTGAAACAGGCAGTCTCTCAGCTTTAACTACAATTCATTCTTTTTTCTGGCCTTCTGAGTTTGCTGGGCCCATAACCTATTAGGAATTTTTCAGCGTTAATTCAGTGCCAGGAAAAAAAATGCAGATGGCTGATGTTTCAGTTAATATCTTTATAAACATAATAAATCGATTTTACAAACCAGTTGTGGATTTCTCCAACATGGAGTAACCTCAGACAGAAACATGTTGCAAGTTCAGAGCAGAGTTCCAGTCTTCATCAAGCAAGTTAGTTTCTCTTTTACTTTAGTTCAGCAGTCAAGCATTGTACACAGCAGAGGAGAGAAGCAGTTTCATTTTAAGTAGACAGACTCAGAGCTCAACATAGCTTCAGAGTTGCAGAGCTTAATATAGAGTGACGCCTAGGCTACTTCTAGTTTCAGTTTCCAGACAGTTCTCATTGACTTAGTTGCTATGCTTGTTCATTGATTGACCTTGTTACTCTATTCCAGTTCATGAATATACTCTGACATTCTATAATCAAGTTTTGCATCTACAATTGCATTGAAATCTACCACACAATCATAATCATAATTTTCATTATCCATTTCAATTATTTTCATATGAATTTTTTTAATAAAGTTCTTCTTGTTTATTATTTGGTGCATATATTGCTATCAAGAGTATCTGTTTTTGATTTATTATTACTTCCCCCATCAATAGTCTCCCTTCTTTATCTATATAAATTTATCTAGCATTTATTGTTTCCTTAATATATAAAGCCATCTCCCTTTTCTTTTTTTGTGCTAATGAAAAATATAATTTCCCAATTTTGGAGTATTCCAGTAGTTTACTGTGTTGTTTTTTTATTGTAAACTTCTTGGAGACAAATTGAATCTAATTTTAACTTTTGTAATTTTGTAAAAGTTTTTTTTCCTTTTCATGTGAGAATTAAATTCATTTATGTTGATTGACAATTTTTTAAATTATGTTTCCATCACTTCACTTGTATAGAGGTCTTATTGTCCTAGTTGATCTTATTTCTCTCTCTTCCTTTGCTCTTGCTCCTTCTTGCTCTGCTCATTCTATTTTCTCGGCTTTACTTTCTTCTTGTTACATGTTCTTTCCACTCTTCCTGGTTCCTCTTGTCTTTTAGATTCTACTTCCTCTCCTCTTTCTTGCACTTCGTTTGTACTAAAGTGATGGTCACAGAATTCATATGTTTTGCCTAGTGAATCCAATCTATATTTTTTATCATTCCAAATAACGAATATTTCCTCAGGTATCAACCATTTGAAGTTTACATTGTGTTTAATCAGTTGACCTGTCAAGAATTGATATTGTTTCCATAAGGCTCTTACTTTTCTTGGCATCTGTTTCAGGACCACAATTTCTTTCCTTTTGTATTGCAATGGTTCATTTCTTGCTTTTTAAAAATATTTCAGCTCTTATCATCTCGTTAATAAATCTCACATGTACTTCTCTTGGGTGTTTATGTAATCTCACATAGCTTGTATGTATTCTAAATACTTCATCTATCTCTGCCTGCATCTCCTGCTTGCTCATCTGTAAAGCATCTGCCAACAACTTTGTCATTATGTCAGGAACGTCTCCCCCATTTTCCTCTTCAATATTTTGAAATCTCAGGAAATAAGCAGCCTTCTCCCTTTCCAATGATATCATGGTTTCCTTTAGTTCCCTATTTTTCCTGGGTCAATTTTTTATTTATCTTATTTACTTTTTTTCTCTGCTTGTTCTGATTTCTCTTCTATTATATGGATCCTTTGTTCATTTTTTACTATAATTTGTTGAAAATTCCCAGTTCTTTCATCCATATTCTGTTTTGTTTCCTTCATCTCTCCCATCTCATTTTTCGTCTCATAACAATTTTTTGTCATAGCCTTTTCTATAGATTGAAACATAATTTGCATTTCTTTTTGAAATGTATTCATTTTTTCTTGTTGCAACATACTTTCAATTGATCTTTAGGTTGATGGACTTGATGCGGCTGCTGCTGGTGGTGGTGGTGGTGCAAATGACATTTTCTTTCCTAGTTTAGTTAAATTTGGATTGCTTGCCATTTGAACCTATATCTATTAATTAAGTTAATTTAAAAGAGTAAACAACAATAATCCAAAATCCCCAGCCAAGTCCTGTCCACATTTTTTAAATATGTTGCAAAAAAAAAAAAAAATAACCAGTAGTCCAATTTTCTCCCCCCCTTTTTTTCTTCCTTTCTTTCCACTCACCAACCAACTTCACAGTCCTGTCAGTAGCTCAAAATCTTAGTTACTGCTCAACTTTGGGGAGTGGGGAAAAACCATGCCTTTCCCTCTCTTGAGTTCCTCTTTTTTAAAAAAAAATGATTTTTGGGGAAAATTCCACAATTGAAGTTAGAAAATTCTCACCTAGATCTGCCATGCTGTTACAAAATCAGTTGTCATTCCTCCTTCGGTCCAGCTGTCCCACCCTTGGTTTGGTCATAATGGCTGTCTTTTTCTCCCACCAGTTTGAGTGATTTCCCCCTATGAAGTGTCTCCTCTGTCTTCGTCCCCCTGGACCCTCCCAGATGAATTTGATCCCATAGGACCTCCTGGTGGGCAGAATTTGGCTGGATTTTGTGAAGCCCTGCTAATCCACACTATGTTGCCATGACGTCAGCCTATCTCTCCCTATAATAACTGATCTTTCATGAACTGTGGATTTTCTAAGCCATATTGTCTGTCACCAGTATAGATTAAAGATAATGTTGTCTTATCCATGCATCATGACACATGTAACTTCTGGTCACATTTTCCTATTCCTGTGGGCTCAAGCAGTCCTATCCCATTTACCTTCTGGTTCTTTCATTTTTGTAATCCAAGCCTGTTTTTCACTAGCTAATTTGCAAAGAAAGGATAGTCCCCTCACCTCAGCATAGCATAATGTTATAACAATTGCCTGATACACAAATGACCTTTGAAACACAGTAGGAAGATTGTTTGTCAGTTATTGTCTCCAATGTTCTTTCTCTGAAATGCTTACTATTTTACCAGACACTGTTTAAGAAATGATTAAATGGTGCATCAGTCAGAAACAAGAAAAGAACTGGAAGAGAGGGAGGGAGGGAGAGTACTCTGACTGGGCTTTTAAATATATTAGCTCAAAACAAATGGCAATTATTTGCAAACAGGAGACATAATGATATGCTATAGTTAGATGAAGAAGATTGTGGAGATGGAATCCAATGCCAATAAGTAGTTGCTTATTATAAGTCCATTTATTGCAACAAAGATATTATGTTTGATGATAAAGCATTTTCAACAAGATTAAAAATCATGTAATGGATACTTATTGGAACAAACACAGAATTGAATTCATGCATAAATAAAATGGGCTGAATTAGACTGATTCATACATTCCTATAAAACACCCATCTATTTTTCATTAGATACCTATATTTGTGTAAAGATTAATACATTAGCTTTCATAGATTCATATTTTATTATATCCTTTTCAAAGAGCAAATATTTATTTATTTTACTATTTTACTTCTTCTCTTTGTCTCAATAACATATTTTTTGTCAAAATCTTTGTTT
>BLBF01016858.1:0-28127 GCA_015471245.1 Laticauda colubrina
GCATTGATACACAGTTGCAAACACATAAATGATACATAGTTACAACAATATGGTAATAAAAAAAATACTTGACAGTGCCAAAAAGGATAGGCTTACGAGGAAAATGAAAGATAAAGAGGAGTCAGAGTTTTATGAGGTATGGGAAATGTACTAATGGCTAGAGAAGAGAAATAAGATTTAATATGGAAAATAAATGTAAAAATATGTAAATGCTTGATGCAGCACTGTTAAAATATAAATGGATATGCCCTTTGAAGTAAATAAATAAATAAATAAATAAATAAACAAACAAACAAACAAACAAACAAACAAATAAATAAATAAATAAATAAATAAATTTATTCCATCAATGAGCACAGTTACCTTCAACAGAGTGGTAAATTGTAAATAGGACATAAATTTATATTGCAGTTTTAACTTTTTAACATTTCTTTAATTCCGTTATGAAACTGCAGTGCTCTGCATGTGCAGTTTAATAAATGATAGTATCTAGGGAGAGAAATTTGATATTGTATTTCAACCTTGGTAAATTCAAATTAACATGAACAATACAATACTGGGCACCATAAAATTTTGTAAAATTTGTAAATCGGCACACTTGCTACAATTTGGTAGACAAATTTCCTGTAAGTTTCATGGATCTTGAGTGATTTTAAAAGTTTGTATCTTGTAGTAGAAAACCTTTTTGAAAAATTAATGCACTGTTTACAGAAAATGAACCAATGTAAATCTCGAGGTTTTACATCATCTAGTTTTCTGATGAAATGAGCATAAGCATTGACTAAATATTTCATAGCCCTGTGCAAATCATTCAATGAGATGCTCTCATGAGTGATGAGCTCCACAGAATTTGAATATCAAAGCAACAATATAGCCACCATTCTTCACAAACTTGGACATTTGTTTCTGGACCTTCCCAAGATCTTTTGGACATGAATGTATTATTTTCCAGAATCCACATAACAGCTTTATGGCTTTCAGGAACAGATCCAGATGAACACCTCTTTTACTGGCAGAGGAAAGCTCTGAATGATTTGCTGAGGCCTCATACTAATTAATACATGATTAATATGTTTCTATATTTCCAATAACTCACACAAAGAAAGTGCCTATTAGCTTTAGAATATTCTGGACAATAAAATAATAGAATATGTAAAAATATGTTACCTGTGCATCAAAAGGAATCTGAATTACTACAATAATTTTTACAAAAAAATGGTCTGCCTCCATTACCATATTGTTGCTGAATATTTGGTGGAGAAAACCCAATATTTATTTAGCATTAATACAGTATATTTTCAATTTAATAATCAAAAGGCAACATTTAATTTTGCAACAGATGAATATCCATAATTCTACCTGTTGTCATATAGATGATAAGCATTTTCTTTCACAAAAATCAATATAATGGGAGTATATCAAATGAAATGTGCCTGTAAAAACACTTAGCTGCAAATATTCAAATCCATTAGCTAAGCTATACATTAAAAGGAAAGGCTGATACCTTTAGAAACACTGAACACTGGATTGTAATCTGTAGAAAATGAAATTATTGGCTTTGGAGCACTATTAACTGAAGACCAACCAAACATCAGAGAAAATCACATTTTAAAAATGTTCCTTCCCCCATCATTGCAATTTATAGTTGTTTTTTCTAGCAATTGTTTTGCTCTGTTTTTTTCGTAGAGATTTCCCTGCTTAGTTGCAACAGTGTCCCCTTGCTTTCCACCATATTCACTGAAGTTCACATAGCATGGCAATCAATGCATAATGCAATAAGCTTTATTTTACTTCTGCTTTGAAATACAAATCTTGAGCCAGAGCTGATTTGGCTAAGAGTGTCTGATTCATCCAGCTGGCTTCCTTGCTTAAAAGATAAGAAGAACCTTGGTTTCCCAATTCTAGTTCATACCTAGACCTTCCAGGATTATGTTTTTTTTAAAAAAAAGTAAATACATCAAAAAATGTATTCAAATACAAATGGATACTGCTTCTTCCTCTATGACTAGATAGAGGACAAAGTGCTGAATATCCTGGTCTTCTCTTTACCACAGTTTTACTCTAGAAATTGAGGTAAAAGCCTCCTTTAAACCAATAAAATTGGCTTACATGTTTTTAGATGGCTGAAATATTTTTCCTCCAAACATGAAAAAACAGTTGACTGTCCAGTTCAAAAAGCCAACTTGTTCCTCAGTTAATAGTTTTTCTTGCATCAGTCAATCAATAGAAATGTAGAAATGTCTAGTTTGCAGTTTACTAATCATACTTACTAGGCTGGCTGGGCACTAATTGATTGGGTTAAGTTTCTATCCTATTGTGGAAAGGGAATTTCACGAAGGCAGTAGTGTCACAAAAAAAAAAACCAGGAAAAGCTCAAGGGGAACATCAGGTCAGCCAGAAAACAGACTTACATAGGAAAAGGAATCAAATAAAAAGTATCAAAGAATCCCTATAGACAAAAGCCTAAGTCACTAAGAAAACTAGACAAATAGGAAAAGGAAACAAGATAATTTAGAAAACCCTTACAAACACAGGATATACCAAATAAGCAAAACAAACAGACAAAAGACACAAAATATAAATTACAAAAGGGACAGACAGGAGATTGCCACAGAACAAATATGCAAAACTACCTTAAAGCTAAAAGAGATTACAGAAAACCAATAATACAATCTGGCCACCCCGCAGAGTTTGCCTTCCACACCCCGCAGAGTTTGCCCTCTGACGGAAATAAAGACAAACTCAAACAGGCACACAAAATGCCTTGTGTGCCTTGAATGCCTGGAATGCCTTTAAAGGCACACAAAATGCCTTTAATGCCTTGAAACATTAGGCACAAATACAAACACTCACACAAAATCAACTTACAAAGGGAGAAAAGGGTATAAAAAAAGCTTACCATAAGAAGCTAGCTAGCCAAGGAACGCAGACTTCTCACTGTTCTCTGCCTTTCTGAAAATTAAAAAGATCCAACTTTCAAGTAGTTGTCCGTATCCTTGCGCCGGAGCTCTCCCAGCGGGAAAATCAAATCTTCGAATGAAAGGCATTTTGACACTTTTCAACACTATTTCAAAGATTGGGATTATTATTGATTGTCGTCATTCTTTAGGTAACTGCAAGGACTGATCAATATATGTAAAGTAGGTGTGGTAATCAGATTCCCAACAAACACTTTTCCTATTTTTAATTGTGCTATGAGATCAATAGTTCTGAGACATTTTTTTATGACAAAGAACTTGAAATCAACTATTCTAAAACAAAGAAATGTTTCTGTTTATAAACTGTGATGCAACCTTGTATCAGTGACATTCAAATAGAAGAGAACAGGCAGAGGTGGTATTCAGCAGGTTCTGACCAGTTCTGGAGAACCGGTAATGGAAATTTTGAATAGATCAGAGAACCAGCAAATACCACCTCTGATTGGAGATTTTACAGTATCCTTCCCTTGTCACGCCCACCAAGCCACACCTACAGATCTGGTAGTAATTTTTTTTGAATCCCATTGCTGAGAGCAGGGTATTCAAATACTTGCAAGTCTGTTTTCAATCTTTCACTTTGTGGAAATATCAATTTTGTAATCTCTAAATTTAAGCCCAAATGAGTTGAAATGCTGAGTTTTGTAAGATATAACAGTAATTGTTTCAATTGCTGCCAAACTGTGCAAAGCAAAGGTGCTAAAGATCTGGTCCCACTGGCTGATGGACGCAAAACGTATGCAGAAAGGACACAGCGGATGAGCAAAATTTTGGGGGTGGCTCCATCCATTGTCATCCGCTCCAGAAAAGTGGCAAAAATTTGCATAAACAGAACAGAAAAGAACGGATGTGGGTAGTATGTAGCGAGGATGTTAAATGGATGTTCATAGGAAGCCTAGCGGATGAAAGCGGATGGAAGCGGATGACACCTCCGAAGGGGTTCCGGGGGAGAATTGCGAAGCAGACGCATAGTGGAAGGGGCGGATGCATAGCGGATGAAGCAGATGCATCACGGACGCCTATAGGAAACAAAGGGGATGCTGCATGGATGTATATTGGATGCAAAGCGTTCACTGCACATGGGGGGAGTATGAATTGCGTCAGCTCCGCAGATATAAAAGGATGCAGCATGCATGCAGTCAGCATACAGGGGAAAGACGTGCTGCCAGATACATCTTGCAGGAACACTATGGCTCATCAGTCAGGCAAGAAGAGGAAGTCCGTGCCTGCTCTTTCAAGTCCTGGCAAGGTGAAGAAGGGCAGAACCAGCATCCCACCCCCTGGCACTGACTCTGAAGCTGCTGCTGCTATGGTGAATCAGCCCCAAGCCCCTCAAGCCCCTCAAAGCCCTGATGCTGAAGGCCCTGCTGCTCAAGTCCCTGAAGGCCTTGCTGCTCAAGCCCCTGAAGGCCCTGAACAATCTCCAGAAGGCCCTGATGCTGAAGGCCCTGCTGAAGCCCCTGCCAGAGGGAGGAAGAGGCAAGGGAAGGAGAAGGAAGAGAGGAAACAGTACACCGTTTCCGAGGAGCATGAGGATGAGGTGCTGGAATGGCTGAGGGAGAACGAGTACCTCTGGAGAAAGGGCCACAGACTGTATTGGGACACCAAGAAGAAGCAGGCAGCTTTGAGAGACAAGGAAGAGAGCCTGGGGTACACTGCAGAAGTATTCCTTGGATGGTGGAAGCACATGCACACCTGGTATGGCAAGCTACACCTCAAGAAATCCAGGCAGGCCGCTGTCAAGCTCACTGACCGGGAGATGTATGTCATGGCCAAGTGCAGTTTCCTGGAGGGTGAGATCCGCCACGGAGGAGCAGCCCCTCTGAGACCCCTCTCCCTCAGACAGCCCACAGACAGCCAGTCCTCTTCCAGCCAGGAGCCAGCTACCCTGCCCAGGCAGGTGTCTTCAGAGGGCCCCAAAGCAGAGACACCCCCCCGACAGCTGCATTCCCCATGCCGGCGGACTTGGAGGATCCCATGGAGGATGACGCCCTGCTGTCACAAATGGAGGAAGAAGAAGCAGCCACCAGAGGCCAACCCACCCCCACCCCCACCCCCAGCTCCAGAGAATGCAGGCAGAGAGGCAGACTTGAGGGCCAGGATCACAGTGTGCTGTTGGAGATCAGGGACACGATGAAGACCAGCACAGAACTTCTCTCTCTGCTGGTCCACTTGGACAGAGCATCCTCGGGCCGGAACACCTTCATCACCTACATGAGCCAAACCCTGAGGGCTTGCCTGAGGCCCAGTACCAGGTGATGAAGCAGAAGATCATAGCACTTCTGCACAACCCTCAAGGCCCAACTGAAGCTGCTCCTACCCAGTCCAGGTCTGCTCCTCCACCCCAGGCGATGTCACAGCCCTTCCATGGCTTTCAACAACCCCTCACCTACCAAGGCTACAACTACCAGGACTTCCCACAGCAGAAGCAGAACTTCCCAGTCCAGGCCCAGGTTCATCGGATGCCACAGACACCACTCCTCACCCAGCTGCAGACCAGACAGCCCCACCCTCCCAACCCTTCCTCCACCCCATAGCCAAGTCCATCAATGGACAATCTGTCATCAATATTGGGCCTGACATCTCAAGTCCTTGATGAAGGGCCTCTCAACCTCATGGGACTGAGTCAGCCCTGAACACACCACCACCTATAGTACCCTCGGGGCCAAGCACTCCAATGGTGCCTCAGACCAGCACTCAAGCTACAGCCACCTTCACAGTCCCTGCCTGCTTAACAGCTGAGACCATGGACATGACTCAGAGTGACTGAGAATAGTGTCAGAGACTGAGTTGTTTACTTGTTAAGTTTATCTTTACTTAAGACACTTTACTTGGTTCATTTTGCTTATTTAATACAGTCATAAAGTTTACCTAAGAAAGTTAATAAAGGTTATCTTTGCTTAAGACACTTAGTTTACTTGATTCATTTTGTTTACTTAATAAAGTGTTGGTGAAAACTTTGAAAAAATGGTGAAGCCTTTGCATGCTTGTGGGATAGATAAGGATAGTTGTGGGATAGATAAACCTCCAGTGCAACCATGGTGGGACTTTATGGTCCACCATCCCAGCGATCCAGATGATTTTCTCCCCCTTTTTATAGAAAATATTGGTTGTCCGCTATGGGGCCTTCTCCATACTCTAGACATACTGCAGACATCCTAAATATATGAGATACATCCCAGATACAAACATTTTGTCCGTTTTTAATACTTTATATACGAGATGCATACGCTTACATCCTTTCTATTTCCGTACTAACGCTTTGTAGACGTTCCGTGTACCTTTTGTTTCCTCCCTCTTTCCATTTTCAGCTGCAGCAGATGTGAATTGAGGGGATGGCCAGAGGATGCAGAGAGGATACAGTGGATGTTTAACGGATGATAACGGACATAGAACATTTGTTGCCCGTATATGTTGCGGATGTACATCGTACATAGCGGAAAGTTCATTCATTCACAAAGTTTTGTGCAGTTCAAAACTTCTTGTGCAGATGAAATCGCAGTGGACGGATGCTTGACGGATAGAGTGTATGAAACACATATGCAGTGAGTACACAATAGATGCATAGCGTTTTCCAATGGATGGCAAGCTTTTTTTTAACATTTTACATCCTCTTTGCATCCATAAGTGCAGTGGGACTGGGCCTTTAAGTCTCCTGCTGAGGGCACAAGACTTGAGGGCTCTGGAATCAAATCAACCCAATTTTTTAAAAAAACAAACATTTTGTATCTTTTACTGGGTGCACAATTTATTTGTCAATTTGGAGCTTTGTTTACCTTTGTTAATGCTCACATGGAAAAGTACAATTTAAAATATCAGATAAAATTAGTTTTTGTGGGTGATCCTGATTCAATCTTCTGAAAGTCTCTTTTAAAATAGATACAGCCAAGGATTTAACTTATTGTGGCTTGTCAATTGAATCTCCAATCACCTTTGCCCTTGAAAAGCTTTATGAAGGGTAGCAGAGTCCTTGATTTTAATCTACAAAAAGATAGAATTAAGTCCCAAAATCATTGCAATAGAGACCTCTTTTCCAAGCTTCTGTCAACATAGATAAATAGAAGATAGATAAATTACTTCACTGTAGTAAGGCTTGATGTCTTTACCTCTAGGGTCTGGAGGAAGATAAAATTGTGGCCCGTTTTCAGAAAGTTTACGTTCATGCCCATCATAGCAATTGCTCATATATTGTAGCTCTATACTTTTTATGACTGCTGGAGCTCCAAGTCACTATTATCTCTCTTAACATTTAGGTCAGTCTAAAGAAAAGATAGTATATTTTCTATTAGACAATTTGTTCACTACTATTCCCATGAAAGTAGCTAAATTCTGTTCTATTGCATTTTCCCCCAGAAAACACACAGTTTTAACTCAGCTTTAGGATCTCTATGTTTTTTTGTTTCACTGTATGCTTTAAATAAAACTCTGTTAACTGTATCTCTTGATATTTAATTCTCTCTCTGCCCCTCTGTCTATTTTGTTGGTGGGAAATGATGCCTTGACTGAAAATAAACAAATAAAAGTAACTGAATTCAAAACATTTGGAAAAGTTTTTAGGGGAAATGCTATGACATTTTTTCCAAACCTCCACAAACTAATTTGTGATCGCGATAAAGGGAGGGAGGAGAGAAAAAAATGAGCAATGACAAATCTGAACAAATATGTGCTTAAGACCTGGAGCTTATCTTAATTGGTACTATTAATATAAAAATAGATAATGAGGGAATAACAGAGTTGTAAGGGACCATGGAGGTCATCTAGTTCAACCTTCCACTCTAGCAGGAAACCCTATACCATTTCAGACAAATGGTTGTCCAATATTTCTTTAAAAAGTGTTGGAGCACCCACAATTTATGGAGGCAAGTTATTCCATTGATTCATTTTTCCAACTGTCAGGACATTTCTCCTTAACTCTAGGTTGATTCCCACCTTGATTAGTTTCCACTCATTATTTCTTATCCTGCCTTCAGGGGCTTTGGAGACAGACTGACACCATTTTTATAACAGCTCCTTAGTTACTGGAACATTGCTATCATATCACTCATAGTCCTTCTTTTCATTAAATTAGACATATCCAATTCCTGCTACTGTTCTTTGTATGTTTTAGATCAGTCTCCAAATCATCTTTGTTGCTCTGAGGAAATAGAAGCTGAATGAAGGGTCAATACCTTCAGAAGAAAGTAGCAATGGGATCAGGGAAAGAAGATACTTTGGGAGATATTCCAAGAAGTAACTAAGAGCCATATAAAATAATTATGTTTGAGTGTTGTAGGTAAGAGGGAACAGGAGAAAGAAGAAAAGGTGTTGGGACAGGAACAAGTAGAACTGGGTGCTTGTCTTTAGTATCAGAGAGAATAATAGTGAACAATGTGAAAGCTTAAGGTTATTCTCCTGAAATATTTTGTCCTGCTGGGATTTCACTCTTGGGCTCTAACAAAGAAATAAGTCCTACTTACTCATTGGGCAATTTCTTTCCTGATAAATTGACCACCTTCTCTTTATCTATGTTGCTTGAGATGTCAACAGTCCTTTGACAGCCCAAATTACTCTCTCCCTTTGTTAATTGCCAGTTGTGGAATCAACTCAGATTAAATGTTGAAGGTTTGTAGAACTGCTGCAGGTCTGTAGAACTGCTGTAATAAAGACATTGGCCAAGGAATGATCCTGTGCATTATGTCGAGATAGGGGCGTTTATTGTTTGTGCTAATACTAATGAAAAGGAAACCAATAAGGCAGAATAAGGCTGAGCACTCTGAAAATCCTGCTAAATTATGAAGAAAATATTCAGTTTATAAATTGTATCTACCTTAATCATGACTGCAATGAAAGAAAATAAAATTCTATTTTCAATGCTTACTAAAAAGAGAAGTACAATTGCATGTGTCTTTATCATCACTGTTGCCTTTTTGTCAATGGTGTTTGAGAAACTTTTTTTTTTTAATTTGCATTAAGCTTTGCAAGGCAGAAATGCAAAAATAAATAATTCACAATTAAATTGTTTTCAGATACTTGGTTTTGTGGCTCTCCATGTTCTATGGCAGGTGATAGCTACATAAGTATAAACATATTAGTTTATGCATATACCCCAAATAAATAATCAATGCTTGTCACTAGCAATTGTTTTAGGCTTTCTAACAGATGCCATTATAACCAACTATTCTTATATATTTTCATTAAGGATTCTGGAATAAAGTCCTTCTAGCATGAATGAGGAAGGAAATTAGGATTCATTGCATTATTTCTTAATTTGGTTGGTTTGTGATTTGATATTTGCACATTTTTGCATGGATGGACAATCTTCCACAAAATCTAACAAAATGCACACAAGCTATTTTGTATGGCAAAGATCTCACAGCAGCCTTTTCTAGAATCTAGATGAATATATTCATTTGATTCAAAAGAAAGGAGAAAAAAAATGATACAATCTACCAGATGGCTATAATGAACATTGTGTGTATTGTTTGGCAAATAAGATCCTTCCCCACCAAAATCTATAAAACTATGTTTCCTCATACTACAGTGATTTCTTTGACATATATTGGTTACTTCATTCTATATTTGGAGGAGAGAAAGAAACTCCACTTTCTTAACAATAGTTCTTTCTTCTTGTTTTATTTATTTTTTCTTCAGAGTGATAAATGGGCTATACAAGGCAGCCTACTAAAACTTCATCCTACAAAAGGATATTTTAGAAGAAGCTGTAAGGTTGGTAGGGTTCTGCAATTTTAAGGTTTGAAGAATCAAGCATTCATTCATATTTGGAAACCCTACAATGGTTTTCCAAGGGTTTTTTTGGGGGGAGGGGGTTGGCTTTGTTTCAGACTGAATTCAGATGGTTAGGATGGATCTGTATGGCTAGCAAGCTATGGAAATCCAAGAAAATGCCCAGTGTAGATATTCCTAATGGTCTAGATAACACACCATGGTCAACTTGCCATGCCAACTTGCCATGGGCAGCTTCACCACAGGACAAGTTGCTGCGGGATATGAATGCGGGAATGAATATTGAAGAAATAGTTTAATAGAATCACTTTAAAAAGGATGCCAAAGGAAGACAAAATGAATGGTGAATGACAACAATAAAAATATTTTTTTAAATTATTTTAAATAATTAAATTGAATTGTTGAATTGTCCTGCAGTGAGTTGTCCCATGGCAAGTTGGCCATGGTGAGTTGAACATGGTGAGATAGCTGTGGCAAGTTGTCCCATTCCAATTCCTAGTGGTGTGTGGTTTCATGTTATTTCATAAAAGAGTCAGGCTTGATTTTGCAGCTTGAGTGTATAAACTTCCTTTTAGATATTTTTACACACTTTTTTTGTCCATATGGTTTATGCTGCTCTTACATTTATGAGGTGTGGATTTTTTGTTTCTGCTTACTCTAAATATCAAAACAGAAGGATGATAACCCAAGCAAGTTTATGAAATTGTTCTATCACATACTAAATATGGAAGATATCACCTATAAATGTATTCAGCAAGCTGATGAATTTTAGTTCCTAGATTTATAAGTTGTCACTTTCATGTTACATTTGAATTATTAGTAGGTGTTATTTTTTAAATTCTCTTAACTAAAGCTCAGAAGGATAGCTTCATATATTTAATTGAAATTTACAAATTCTTTGAGCATTTTATATAGAGCTATACTATAGATAGCAGGAAATAATTAGCATATCTTTTACACAACTACCACCCTATACTGAACAAATCTGGAAACATTAATGGTGATTCATATAAAAACTAGAGAAGAGAGTGCACATGTAAAAAGCACTAACATAAGTAGTCGACCGCAAAAGGAAGGAAGGAAGGAAGGAAGGAAGGAATTGAAATAAAAATGTAAAATGAGGAACTTCTATTTTTCAGCAACATTAATAAATCATCATCAGCTTTTTACCCTAACCAGTTGTAAAAATTTTAAAAATTCTAAAAATTTTACTGTGGTGTATTACTGTTCTAGGGGAATTCATATTATACCATTGTATGTGACTTGTAAGTTGTCATTTTAGAATCTGTTTCTTATATAAATTTACATTTAAAAATAAAATAAAATACAATTTTAAAAAATGTGTTTAATAGTCAAAAAGTAGCTTATTTTACCTGATCCCTTCTATTGACCAGTGAAGCAACTCTGACTTATGCTACTCCTTTGTCATTTACAACTGTAAATACCACTATGGAGCAAAGGGAATCCAATTCACCAAAAAGAAGCTGTGTCTGCCTTTTCTGTCTTTACCATATTTAATTGCATTCTAGGCAACGACTTCCCTCCATCTGGACATTATGCATTGTGGGGGAAGCACTATCTCTCTTCCCATCCATGGTAGCAATCCTGTATGTCCATTTCATCCTGGCCTGGCTGCCATGTAGCCTGGCAATACCTGATTTTAAAATTAAATGTAGACACAGAGGTGGGATTTAGCTGGTTTGTATAGGTTCAGACAAATCAATTGTTAACTTTTTGCCCAGTTCAGAGAACTGGCTAATCTCACCTCTGGTTGGCCTTACACACCCCAAACTACCTCTCCCAGGAGTCCTCCCCCATGCATCCCATTTTCACTTCCAGGTTGGTGCAAGAGGGTTTTCAGGCTCAAAATGGGGCATGGGGAGGTATTGTGCAGCCCCATGTGCCCTGTTTTGGCTTCCAGGGTGGTTCAGGAGACCTTTCAAGCCCAAAACAGGGCACAGGGAGCATTGTGCAGCCCTCCTGCACCCTGTTTTGGCTTTCAGGGTGGTGCAGGAGACCTTCAAGACTCAAAACCCTTGCTCTAGGGTGGATTGGCAATAGGGATTGTTGAGTAGGCATTTGGAGTGAAGAGGAAGGATATAGCAGTCACAGGTAGGTCTTTATTTAGTTGGTTAAAACACAAACTGCTCAGCTATGGAAAGCTCTGGCTATATAAGCAGGCGCTTGCCACAGCTGAGCAGCTTGTGTTTTAAGTGGCTGAGCAGCTTGTGCTGTCCAACCTTTCAGCCACTGATGGGACCCAGCTCGGCTGGACTGCGGTGTGTTGTTTCATGGGGTGTGATGTGCTGGGCATCCTGTCAACCCTTTCCTGCCAGTCCCCTGGGCGCAACCTCTTGAGTGTTTCTTTGGTGGATCTCACCATTCTCTCTGATTGTCCATTGGTGGCTGGGTATGCTAGCACCAAGAGTGTGTGTTGGATCCCCAGTCCTGCTAGGAAAACCTTGAAAGGCTGTGATGTGAATTGTGGACCATTGTCAGACACTAGTAGATCCATCAGCCCATGGGTTGTGAACAGTCTCCAGGGTGCCCTTATGGTGGCCTTGTTAGTGGTTAACTTCAAAATGATCACCTCCAACCACTTAGAGTATGCATCCATCACTATTAGGAAGGTTTGTCCTTGGCAGGCCCTGGCAAAGTCAGCATGCACCCAGTCCAATGGAGTTGTGAGTGTTTCCACTTCATGGGTGTTGCTGATAGGGGTGCTGGTAGGGGCAGCACCCCTTGGTCATTGACAGTTTGGTTTGCCTGTTTTTAAAATGTTTGAACGGGTCCCCATCTATGGTTTCTGGCCACCCCTTCCACATCCAATTTGAAATGCGTGCCACGATTTTGTCTTTCACCATAAGTCTTATATAGCCAGAGCTGCCCAACCTTTCAGTCACTGACAGGACTTCATTTCTCCTGCCAGTGGTTGGCTCAATGAGTGGAGTCTGACATCAGACTTCACTCCTGTGACCATATTAGGGAATACCTAACAGGGATTTTGCATGATCATTACTGTGGGATGAGTTGGGAATGGGGATTTTGCATGATCTTAACTGTGGGGTGAGTTGGGAATGGAGATTTTGCATTATGATTACTCTTAATTAACTAGGAACCAGTAAAAGAGGAATGAAAAACCCTATCTGTAGATCAGCATTTTTCAGTTTTGGTGTCAACTCATAAAACATTCTGGAATCCTGACACTTGGCAAATTTAAGATGGGTGAACTTCATGCTGTGTGGGAATTCTGGAAATTGAAGGCCATGCGCCTTAAATTTGCCAAAGTTGAGAAGCATGTGTCTACACTAGAGCTTAGGTTTTTCAATTCCTGTTTTATTTAGAGTTTGGTGCAATTAAATAAATCAGTTATGGTTTTGTTAACAAATAGTGATAAAAGCAATATGAACCATTAATGGATTTTTTGTGAGAAACTGATATTAAAAGTTGATCTGGGCTTTGATGATTAAATAAGGGATTATGGAAATAATGTAGACAAATGTTAATCTTAGAGTAAGAGTTGGTATTTTTTTTTAGTTATATCTGCACCAAAGAAAGTTGGAAATCATTCTTTTTCAGTTTTCCTCTTTTTCTCTTTTTCTTACACTTTCACTCTCTTTCCTGAGGCTTTTTTTTTCAAATCTGTTTTTATTTGTTTATCCCTTGTATGAAGGATACTCAAATAACCATTATAATTCTACATTCCTTATTTACAGAAATCATATCAAAATTAGGATGAAATCCACTGAAAGTCCCTCTAACCAAAAAGTGTTTATCGAGAGAAGATAATATTTGTAACTCAGGATTGAACTGTTCCTTGGTGCTCTCTGAACTTGATGGTTTTCTTGCAGGTGTTTCATTACCAAACTAGGTAACATCATCAGTTCTAGAAGGAAGTGGAGTTTGCTCTTATTTTCATATACTAGTGGCTTACCATGTCAGTGTTGATCAGTTGCTTCACAAATAGTGTTTTGATTGGTGCCGGGTCTCTACAGCCTCAGGCAAAGAAGGGCTATTCTGCACCCCCTCCCTCAAATGTTCTTTAAAATACATAGTTTCCCAGCATTCCTTTAGGAATCTCCAATATGCAAACTGTGGTTACTCATCCTAAAATGAATCCTCTTTGTCTGGAACTTCAAAATGTGTTGTTTGCTGGGCAGGTGTGGAGCTAAAAGTCAGTCTACATTTAGTGTACATCCGACTTTGGGGAATTTCTTCATAATCAAACAAAAGTGTATTTTCTGTGCAGTTCACAGCCCTTGCTTGCTCAATCTGGATGCCACAAAGCAAAGCACACATTTTTTAATTAACCTCCATGCCCCATCTTGGCTGGCAGAGTGCTGCAGGAGGCTGAGTGCTGTCATGTCCTCTGGCCATGCCCACTCTGGCCAGGCCCACCCACCCACACCCAACCATCCAGTCATTAGGGCAGAGAACCAATTGTTAAATTATTTGAATCCCACCACTGGGTAGACAGTATCTAAAATTGCACTATCCAGTCTCTATTCCTTTTTATTCACAATTGTAAATAAATAGTGATCCATGCCAGTTTAAAATCATAACATTATCTTCTATTTAACTTGCTTGGGGGAAAATCACTCATACAGAAATGTTATAAAAGAGCAAAGAAAGAAAGAGGATAAGTAGAGAAGTAGAATAAATAGACATGCATGCCATTCCTTATCTGAATTGAACCTATAGTATGTCGTTAGGAATGTGATTTAGGCAATAGAAAATAATTACAAATGATCATATCTTTTAATAAATCTCTTGGCTTGAACCTTATGCATGCTCTTTAATTAGGGTTGCCCAATCTTTTTTCTGAAAGGATCCAGAATAATAGATAGTCCCAATATGATTATCTGTCCATCTTAGAGTCAGTGTAATTCAGATGGGTCAGAATGTTATTTTATTTCTATAATTAAAATTTTAATAAAAACCATACATTTCTTTATAAACAAGACCAAAAGAATCATGGGGTTGTGGTATTTTAGATTTTAATGATAGAGAAACTGAAACTGACAGCTAAGGATTATTGAAGAGAGCCAAACGTTGATTGTTTCTTAACAGATACAATGGAATACTCATCCTTCTCTTCTGTTTTTCTGCTTTGTAACCTGATGAAATAACTGCTAGCTAGATAACAATTGAGGAGAATCAAAGGCCAAAAGCATTAAAAAGATAAATTGTCCTTTTTTTCCCCAGTATCAACTGTCATATAATGTTATATAAGCTAATTTGCTTTAAAATTCCTCCACAAAAATAAAAAAGTCAGATAAATTGTCAGTGGGAAAGGTAATGTTTCTGTACTTATTGAATAATGAGGTGGCCAAAATATGTGTGCGAGAGATTTTTCTGTCATTCATTGTTCAAATTTTTCCTTCCCCTTTATAAATTCAAAGAAATCATGCACCTGCCTTCTCTGTCCACAAATTGGGTGGAGTTTTTCAAAAGACCACCTTCCCTAGCTCTAACTTAGGTACAGGCAGATGACTAGGTTAAAATCTATTCGACTGCCTATGAGTAATTAGAAAAAAAAATGCCATCATCAAATTGGCTGCTCTGATTCTTTTTTTTTTTTTGCCAAATCTTTTATTTTTTAACAACAAACACAAATACAAATATAAACACAAAGCATAAAACCATCTTTCCGTTGTACAATGTGTCAGTTGGTACATATCTTCTTGTGCACAATATCAACAGTCTTTCTCTTTCTAGATATATTAAAATTCATATTATATAAATCATCTATGCATATTATATTATACTATTATTAACTCTTTATTGGATTTTAATTATAAATTCACATCATCCTTTTTGAGCAAGTTTCAAATTTTACAAAATCTAGTTCATAATATCATTCATTTCATTATAGTCAATTATAAACAGTGGTGGGATTCAAAAATTTTTACTACTGGTTCTGTGGGTGTGGCTTGGTCAGCATGGCAGGGTACGAATACTGCAAAATCTCCATTCCCTCCCCACTCCTGGCGGAAGGTTACTATAGAATCCCATTTCCTCCCCATCCCACTAACCTGCTTTCCAGCTTCATTCTCCTGTGCCAGGCAACAAAAGAAGATCCAGCTGATCAGCTGGGACTTGGGATGCAGAGAATCAATGGGGGCGGGGCCAGTCAGAGGTGGCATTTGCCAGTTCTCCAAACTACTCAAAATTTCCACTATTGGTTCTCCAGAACTGCTGAATACCACTTCTGATTATAACATATCATTGTCTTATCTTTACTATAATATTGTATTTATATTGTATTGTATTTTATTTCCTTATTTTCTTATTTAACCATTGATAAAATAAGTCCCAAATTTTATAATAGTCTTTGTCTTCTTGCTCTCTAATTGCTAATGTCAATTTACTCATTTTGGCACATTCCATTATTTTCTTAATCACCTCCTCTTCTATCAGAATTTTTTCACTTTTCCAATTTTTGGCAAATACAATTCTAGCTGCTGTCAAAACATTCATAATCAAATATGTCAATTCTTTACTGTATCCTTCAGGTAAGATACTCAATAAAAATATCTCTGGTTTCAAGTCTATATGTTGTTTTGTCATTTTTTCCAGCCATGTATGAATTTTAATCCAGTATCTCTTGGCTTCCACACACATCCACCACATGTGACAGTATGATACAGGTATCTGATGACACTGCCAACATTTCTCCAATTTATTCTTAAACATCCTTGCTATCCTTGCCACGGGGGCTGCTCTGATTCTTGAGCTTACTTTAACTTAATAAAATTATGAATGAAGCTTACCTTATTTACATTTTAATCTGGAGGTAGTTAAGGACTTACATACTGAAGACTAGGTAAATAAAGAGTGAACTGTGACAGGTTCTTCTGCCATGGTTTCCAATCACAACAGTAGCTGCTAGTGAAGCAGATGAAGCAGGAAATCAATCCAGCAGCAGATGTTAGATAGTCCAGAAGGCAGGTGCTACAGAAGTAGCACAAGGAAACAAGAAAGAACTGTGTTCTGTCTGGTTAGTGTCCTTGCAGAAGAAGCTGAACCTGATTAAGAGCAGACCAGGAGTGTGGGGATGGTTGCTCAGTGTAGAGCTTTTTGTTATTTTACCTCACACCCTCACTCCTGACTTCAGCCATTCTATGAACTATTTTAACACCAAACAGTAATTTAGCTCAGAACTAAGAGAGATTGCAGAACATTAGATCATAGCTGTCAAACTCCCAGTCCATGGACCAGATGCGTCATGCACTGACCATGCCCACGTCTCGTTTAGCGAAGGGGAAAAGTCCTGATACATCATGTGACTCTCCTGTGACCACATGAGTTTGACATCCCTGACTTCGAGCATCTCTTTAGCTGTTAGGTCTTTGCATACATTTCCTGCTATAAAAGACAGAAGAAGCAGGGAGAGGTGGCTGTTAAAGAAAGAGAGGAACTATTTTTTTAATCTGTCAGTCTTTGATCTCAGCATGCTGATTATTGTAATTGGAAATCTCTTGAGATAAGCCATATTTCCCATATTTATACTTCCTATTTGCACTGACTACTTAGAAGAACGAGATTACTATATTATGATTTGTAATGATACACTTTCAGCACAACAAATTTGTATCTAATGTGACAAGTAGAGATATAGAAAATTCCAGCCATGAATAAGATATGGATTGTGATGAAACTACTTGTGTCCCCATATATCTTACAAGGATTGAAGAGTTAGTTGGAGGGCAAATGATAAAATAAATTGCAGGTTAATATCTATGATCTGCTGCTATACATATTCAGTCAAATGTAACTGGATTTAAGCATCTGGATAGAGATTTTACAGCTTCACTTATTTATTAAGTGACTGAAACTGCATAGAGCAAATAAAAAAATATGAATCTGGTTAAAACTGAAGCCAGGTATTTTATCAAGAACCTAGAATATGAAAAATATTGACTTTTTTTTCATTTGAACCAATCCAATCTAAAGATTATAAAACAATGTCTTCCAAATATTTCTACCCACCCAGAAGGATGGGGTAGTGAAGTGAAGGCAATGTCTCTTCCTCCTGTGAATTTACAGATACAGAAACAGTTTTGTTTAGCTAGTAAACCAAAGACAGCTGCTGTTTTAAACCTTAGAAGTGTATTCTTATTTTTCAGCTGAAGACTCCCTTTAGCGTTGATCTAAAATGCTATACTTTACTCTCAAATTGGGGGGGGGAGGGAGGAACTAGGGCAAAAACTACATTTGATTTGCATTTCAAATGTAATTAAAGCTAAATGCACTCAATTAGATTATTTTCCAGTTGGATATTTAACAATTTCACTTTAATTTTTCCATTAAAAATTACAATTTGATAAAAACATTTTGGAGTATTCTGAGGGCTGCTTCAAGATTTTTGGTGCCTCAAACCATGCAGCTTAGTTAAGAAGGAGCTTTGTAAGAAGGAATTTCAATTGAACATAGAGTGACTTTTTTGCATGACTTTTTTGCATGACTGTAAATCTTGAATTTGATATTTAATCATGATACATGAAAAATATCAGACTATATTAATATTCCAATTCCCTAGTTTCTCCTGGCAAATTTCTTATTTTACAGCCTTCTCATCTGTCACATAATATGAATAAAGCTGAGAACTCTTCCTCAAGGCCATGTTAATGTGTATTCTTCCAGTTTTGAATTTGCAGAAAAAGTATGCCAAAAATAATTGTTCATTCCCAACTTCTATTTTGCCTCAGTACTAAGAGTGAGCTGGTGCTGTCTTTACAAATACACAAGTGAGACAAGTTAAGGAAAGCAATTAGTGAATTCCTCTGTTTTTTTTTTTCTTCTCCCAGCAAACTTCTCAACTAGCAGGAAATACATTCATTAACCACTTTCCCTGGTATGGGTTGAGGAGAATTTTGATGTTGGCTAATTTTGATGATTGATTTAAATGTCATGGTTTCCCACTTCCTCACTCAGAATTCCCCAAACAGTAAGTAGCTTATCCTACAACTATTAGGCTTCAAGTTAGCCTTACCCTTGGGTGATGCAAACTTTATCAAAGTTTCAAAATCTGATGTAGACAGGTGTAGTTGGGGAGTTTCTGGAAAAATATTTCCTATTTTCTCCTACAATTTCCTTCTGCCATTATCCACTGTTTTTTTTTTTTAAATAAGGTTTTTTTAAGTGTGTGATTATGTGTTAAGAGAAAATAAAACCAATAGATTCATTCTTTCATGCCTAAATGAATTAAGTTTTAGACTTTTAGTGAATATCAAAGAACAGAAGAATACAAAGGCAAAAGAACATGGCTCAGTTAGAAAAAACACCTATACTATGAGAACTATGACAAGAACATATACAATATATAATTATGTAACAAGATATAATTCACCAGCAGTACATAATTAACTATTACATTGTTCATTGATTCACCTGTCTTGTTTATAAAATATGTATATTAAAATGTTATAAATACTGATTATGGAATCTACAAGATTAGTTTGTGCCCCCTCCCCTCGTTGCAGTGGCATTGTGATGGGGAACAGTCTCAATATCAAAACAAGCAAGATGATGATTGTGGCACATACCTAAAGTCTCTCTTTCTTGTACTTGCACATGACATTCAAGTGCATACAAAAAAAGAGGGCTTGAATGAGTTTCTGCAATCACTGTGCTTGGTTTGGATGCTCTTTCTTTAAGAAGCTGTGGTCAAGTTGTGCAACTGTGTGACACAAAGTTTTCTACAATTTATCACAGTAACTTTTATACCTTGCGTCTTGGATTCTTTTCTACTCTTCTGCCTCTTTAGCATCTTGATTCTTCAGATAAAGATGATATCTTATTCTTTGGAGAAGGAAATGCAGATACGAAAGGATGTTTTGATGAAAACAATGAAAATTTGATTTGGTTTCCAAAATTATTCAGTCTCCCCAATCAGAAGGGATAACAATGACAAATAAATTGGGGAAATTCTCAGTCTATTCAAAATCAGTGCAGAAAAGTTTTTTATTACAATATTAAAACTCAAATTTAACTATTTTGCCAGTTCATTTGTCAAGCAACTACCGTGTTTCTCAGAAAATAAGCCTGGGCCTTATTTTCTTTTGACCCCTGAAAAAACGGCCGATCATAGCAGAGCACAGAGAGCTCCCTATCTCTGTCAAGCACCTTTGCTGCAGACCCAGGTATGGTGCTGGCTGAAGGCTGGGTTGGCAGGTGGACGTCATCATCATGAATGTCAGCCTCGGCGGTGGCACGGCACTTTATGCCATTGCTGCTTCCTCCGCCGCTGTCGCTTTCCCTTCTGCCCTTGCCATGGCTTCTGCTGAGTTCAGAGTGCTGCCACTGGACAAGATGAAGATCCTCTCTTCACGGGTGAGGCATCTGGAGGTGTAGGGCTTCATGAGGTAAGTTCTGAGGGAGAAGGCATCATCACCCACGATGAAGTAGGGCACATCTTGCATGTCATTGGGCAGGGGGTCTGGGAAACCCATGATGAGGTTGCATTCCAGCCCCTCCTTGAGGTGACTGGCATTATATACCTGGGCATCTGAAGCTGACCCGTTGCCTGAAGCATCGATGTACAAGAACTTGTAGTCAGCATCGACCATGGCGAAGAGGATGATGCTGAAGAAGCTCTTGTAGTTGAAATAAGTGGACCCTGACTTGGCTGGAGCTTTGCAGGCTGCGTGCTTCCCATCTATGGCTCCAACGGTGTGTGGGAAGTTCCTCTTCTGATACAACTGCTCTGCAACTTTCTTCCAGCCTTCTTCAGTGGAGGGGCACTGGAGGAGCTCCTCCAGGTATTCTTCGATGATGGCCTGCACCATTTCTCTGACCACAATGCTGATGGTGTTGTTTGGCACCCTCCAGCCATACTGCATGCTCCTGTACGTGGTCCCGGAGGCCAGGTGGCGCAGAGTCAGTGACACCTTGAGCCCAGGGTCCAGGCTGGGCCAGAAGTTGGTGCTCTGCTTGGTCAACCTGGGTCTCAGCCGCTCCACAACTTTATCAAACATGGCTGGAGGCATCCTCATGAAGTTCTGGAATGCACGAGGGTCTTCTTCCTCAGCTCCACCATCAGCTTGTTATACAGTCCGTACTCTGCTCTTCTGGCGATCCATCTTCGGACCCAGACACTTCTTGGCCACCTCCTTTTCTTTGCGTAGAACAGGTGAAAGAGCCTGTAGATGGCTTCGCACTGTTGTAGACCGATGGTGGCTACCAAAAGGAGTGTATGATGATCCATGGTGGAGATGACTGGATGATGTGGAAGAGCAAGAGCAAGATGAAGGCTGAAGAGGTCTGCACTGCAGGACTGCTGGACTGAAAGTGAGATCTAGGTGAGTTCCTCCCCCTTTTTTATGGGAAATATAGGTTTTCCGCTAGGTGTCCTTTTGCATCCTCTTGACATCCTCTTGACATCCTAAATATCCGAGATGCGTCCCCTCTGAGAACGTTTTTTCTGTTTTAATGCTTTCTATGCGAGCTGCATCCGCTTTCATCCTTTCTCCGTCCGTGCTACTAATGCTTTGTGTCCGTTCCACGTCTGTTTCGCTTCCTCCCTGTGTCTGTTTTCCACTGGAGTGGATGCGAGTTGCGCGGATACGCAGCAGATGCCTAGCGGATATAGCAGACGCGTAATGGATGACGACGGATGTAGAACAGTTGTTCCCCGTATGCGTTGCGGATGTAGAATGGATGCGTTGGATACATTTTCCGTTCAAAAAGTTTTGAGCAGCTCAAAACTTTTTGAGTGGATGAAATGTCAGTAGATGGATGCTGGATGGATAGAGAGTATGAACAACGGACGCAGTGAGTACAGAATGGAAGCATCGTGTTAACCAACAGATGGCAAGTGTTTCTCTCTGTTTCACATCCTCTTTCCATCCGTTGGTGCTGTGTGACATGGGCTTTAGATTGAGTTCAAGGGATCAGGTGGGATTGCTGCTGCTATACCAGCTTCCCTGCTGCATGGCAGCTTCCTTACCTGGGCTCCTGGACCTCACTATAGGGCTGGCAGTGGAATTTCCTTGGCTCATAGTTCTGGGGGGTTTCAACCTGCCTTCTCTGGGGTTGGGGTCGGAGGTAGCCCAAGATTTCATAGAAATCATGATTTCCAGGGCCTGTCCCAGATTATCCAGAACCCGACTAGTAACAGTGGTCACACTCCCAATTTTCACACATAGACCCTTCTGTGCCCTGTGGTATACCAAGCAACTGAGAGGGATAAAATGCATGAGGAGATTACAGTTAGATACCAGCATGGTTGCTGATCCAGTGGAAGCTCCTGAGGCAGGGTCTTGCCCTGTTATCTGGGAACAGTTTGACCCTGTTGTTCTGGAGGAAGTGGACAGGATCCTAGGAAGTATGCATGCAAGCACCTGTATTTTAGACCCATGTCCCTCCTGGCTTGTGGAAGCATCCCAGGAGGTGGACTCTGGTGGTGATTAGTGCTTCTCTACAAGAAGAGATGGTGCCCCGGCACTTTTAGGAGGCTGTGGTCTGCCCTCTTCTTAAGAAACCATTGCTGGACTCCACCCAGTTGGATAATTTCTGACCTGCCTCCAATCTTCCCTTTTAGGGGAAGGTTGTTGAGAAGGTGATTGTGCAGCAGCTCCAGAGGTTTCTGGATGAAACAGATTATCTGAACCCCTACCAGTCAGAATTCAGGTCTGGATTTGGGACAGAAACGGTATTGGTCGCACTTTTGGATGATCTCTGGTGGGAGCAGGATGGGGGTAGTGCATCCATCTTTGCTCTACTTGACTTCTTGGCAGCTTTTCATACCATTGATGATGGGATTCTCCTGGGGTGGCTTCAGGGGATGGGAGCGGGAGGCCTTGTGCTGTCTTGGTTCACTTCCTTCCTCTGCAGCTGCTCTCAGTCAGTGTTGATAGGAGGGGGGAGATCCAGCCCTTGCCCACTACTTTACAGGGTTCCTCAGGGCTCTCTCCGCTCCTGTTCAACATTTATATGAAGTTGGTGAATGAGATCATCCACCACCATGGACTGAGGTATCACCAATATGCTGATGATACTCAGCTGTATGTCTTGGCCCATGGTGAGTTAAGTGTTGCTGTGTCCTCCCTCTTGCAGTGCCTGGAGGCGGTTAGGGACTGGATGGGGAGTAATGGGTTGAAACTAAACCCTTGCAGGACTGAGTGGCTCTGAGTTTGGGGTTCGTTGGCTCAGGGAGAATTACAAAGGCACTAGCCAAACATAGTCAAGACCTTGTTGATGATCCAAACGCTGTCAAGGACCTTGGAGTACTCATTTCTAATGATCTAAATGCTAGAGCCCACTGTAACTACATAACCAAAAAGGCATTAAGAGTTGTTAACCTAATCCTGTGTAGCTTTTTCTCCGGTAATATCACATTACTAACTAGAGCATACAAAACATTTGCTAGACCAATACTTGAATACAGCTCATCAGTCTGGAACCCACATTACATATCTGATATTAATACAGTTGAGAAAATCTAGAAATATTTCACAAGAAGAGTTCTCCACTTCTTTACTCATTGCAGAATACCTTATGCCACCAGACTTGAGATTTTAGACCTAGAAAACTAAGAACTACATCACCTTTGGTCCGATCTAAGGATGGTATATAAAATTATATATTGCAATGTCCTACCTGTCAATGAATACTTCAGCTTCAACCATAATAACACAAGACCACAGAATAGATACAAACTCAAGGTTATTCCCACCAAACTTGATTGCAGTAAATACGACTTCAGCAACAGAGTGGGCAATGTCTGCAATACTCTACCTGACTCTGGTTTCTTCCAAAACCCCAAAAACTTTAACCTTAGACTGTCTACTATTGATTTCACCCCTTTCCTAAGAGGTCTGTAGGGGGCGTGCATAAGCACACCAATGTGCCTACTCTCCCTGTCCTACTGTTTTTTTTTTCTTATATGTATCCATTTCATGTATTCATAATTATGCTTATACTTATACATGTTATCTTATAATCACTTGACAAATAAAATAAATATATAAATAAATAAATATGGCAATGTATATGCAACAAGAAGCAAAAATAATGATAAATGGAGAATTGTCAAGTACAGTTTATATACAAAAAAGGCACAAGACAAGGCTGCCCTTTGTCTCTGGTATTATTTATATGTACAGTGGAGGGCCTAATGAGAATAATCAGACAAGAAACAGATTACAGGATTGGAAATCAAAAAAGAAAATTTTAAATTACAAGCATATGCTGATGATTTAGTATTTTGGGGGGAAGACCCTGTACAAATAGGCCCAATATTATTAGAAAAACTTGAAAACTATGGAGAAGTAACTGGTTTGAAAATAAATAAAGAAAAAATGAAAATTACAACCAAGAATATGACCAACACACAAAGAGAAAATCTTGTTAAACTATTAGATATTTAAATAATACAAAAAAATAAAATATCTAGGAATTAACATTTCAGCACATTGCTCTACAATTAAGGAGGATAATTGTGGAAATTTACTGAGACAAATTAAATAGATTTAGAACATTGGAACAGTCTTCAACTATCATTAATTGGCAGAATTTTGGCTATAAAAATGAACATATTATCAAAAATTTTGTTTCTATTCCAAAATATACTGAACAAATTATAGAAAAAAATTCTTCAAGGAACTGAATAAAATAGCGTTAAATTTTGTGGGACAAGGTAAAAGACCAAGAATCAAACTAAAACATTTACAGGATGCAAAGGAAAGAGGGGGACTAGGTTTCCTTGATTGGGACCTATATTATCAAGTGACTGCCTTAACTTGAATCAAAGATTGGATAAACCTGGGGGGAAAAAGACTTTTATTTTTCGAAGGGCACAATCTACAACAGGGCTGGCATACATTATGTTTTTTTGAGACATAAAATCCGACAAGCTCTAATATCAATTTGGAATAAAATAACATTGAAAAATTATATGGAAACTCCAGGCTGGCTTTCCCTCTTAGAAGCTATATCACATTCAAACCTCTATAACCAAAGAAAGGTAATTACATACAAAGATATCTTAACAGATGAAGGAAGATTAAAACAAAGACTTGAACTTAATAACAGGGCTTAACGTTGGAATGGTGGGCATATCCAGATCTGAAAGGGATAAAAAAGAATGGGGAATAAATTGTCAAGATATAATATTTGATAAAATACTTTTAGGACCAGAAAAGAAACAAATAAAGAAATTATATAACTATCTATTAGATTATAAGATGTACGAGGATCAGGTGAAAGAACCAATGATAACCTGGGCTATAACATAAATTTGGATCAATGGTAACAAATTTGAGATAGGAATAAAAAGATTACTTTAGCCACATCTTCTAAAGAAAACTTTTTAAAGATATTTTATAGATGGCATCTCCCACCCACCAGATTAGCTAAAATGTACAGTTCTCAGTCTTTGATATGTTAGAAATGTTTGAAAGAACATTTCCCATATGTGGTGGGAGTGCAAGAAAATGCAAAAATTTTGGTTCAAAATTTGGCAATGGTTAGAGGAAATGCTAACCCTAAAAATAAATTTAACACCAGAAATCTTATTAGGAATAACAAATGAGAATCTTAAAAAGCAGATATATATCTAATTATTCATATTATCACAGCTGCAAGTTTATCAATTGCCCAAACATGGAAATTAAAAGAAATACCCAACAATGAAGTAATAATAGCAAATTTTTTACACTGTGCCGAGTTAGATAGCTTAACATTAGAACTGAAGGAGCAAGATACTTCAGAATTCTATGAAATATGGAAAAAAATTATAATTAAAGGGATATGAAAGGAAGTCAAAAAATGTGAAATAGAAGTTAAGAAAGAGTTTATACCACAATAAAATGTCTAAGATAGAAACAAATACAAAGATTCACAATGTAAATATGTATATAGATGTATATATGTTTTCTTAAGTTTTCGTGGGTACTTACATGTATGGTATTCAGCTTTGTTCGGGTATTTTCCCACATCATGATACATGCATAAATGTTAATATTGTTTGATGACATTTTACTATTGTAACAATATAAAGACTGTTGATATATGTCAAAAGATCACCACATTCAAATGTTTTTAAAATCTAATTTTCAATAAAAATTTATAAAGAAAAAAAGAAAAGAAGAGCATGTATTTCACAGTAAATTTAACTGATAATTTAAATCCAACCAAGATAAGAACATTTAACAGTGAAGGTGTCTGATGAAATGATTAATGAAATAATTTAATAATTGTATAATATTATTAATTTGAACAATTAAGATCTTTGTATAGTTGATAACAGAGGATTAGAGTATTGGGCAATAGTTATACTACATATATATTTATATACTTTATGCTTTATTATTAGAGAGGAGAGGAACTCTTTAATGAATTGGCTATAAATCTGAAATAGAGTGTGTTAAACTAAATGATTGCTTGATTTTATAATAATAAGTATAAGAACATATAGATAAAGGTTTAAGTTAGTATTTTATAGTACGTATTTTATAATATTTTAGCATATAAGATATAAAATGTCTAGCTATATCCTACCAGCACATTTTGTTATTAGAGGAATATATCTTAAATTTATTCAACTAAAATGGGTTATAATCAAATGCCAAAATTAAGATTTTAATTAACAATAGAGGATTAAGATATCGGGAAATATTTAGATATACTATATATTTATATACTCTATGCTTTATTATTAGAAGGGGAAACTCTTTAATGAATTGATTATAAAGCTGAAATAGAAAGTGTAGAGTAAATGATTGCTTGATTGTATAATAAGAAATATAACAACATACTGATAAAGGTTTAAGTTAGTATTTTATAGTACATATTTTATAATGTAGTAATACATAAGATATACAGTGTTTAGTTAAACCATATCAGTAAATCGTGTTATTAGAATATACCTTAAATCTATTTAACTAAAAAATAGATTATAATTATATAGTGAGCAACATTGACAATTAACTAACTTCTCTATAAAGTATATTGCACAGATCTAGAACTGTGATTGAGTTAAAAGAAATTTTGACGGAGTTAAATATAGAGAATTGTGTATAAAACATAAGGATAATACCAACTAAATTATTGAATGTTTATTTGGGACAACGTATATAACATTTTAAGAAGAACAGAATAAAATACTAAAAGAAATGACAGAAAGAAATGAACATTGAAGGCCAGGAAAAAATGACACCAATCCCATTGATATCAGCAGCGACTGCCTCTCCATTGACACAAAGATTGATTGAAGGGATGCTCACGGCAGAAAAACAAAGTACAATCCCAAATACACAAAACATATAAACAACACTTTTAACAATACAGGAGATAATGATTAAACTCCAGGAAACGATGATGAAAAATCATGGTGAAATGAAAGCAGAGATAAGTAAAATGAAAGAAAAAATGGGGAAACTGAAAAGTGAAATGAAAAGTGACATATATAAATTAGATGAAAAAATAGGTCCAATCCAGCAAGCACTGGAGAAAAATGAAAGAACAATAAAAGCGCTAGAAATACAAACTGAATAAACAGAGAAGAAATTAGAGCTAGTTGACAAGAGAATGAAAACAATAAATAAATATTTAGAAGACTCCCTTATCCATCTGGAGATGGATCATGCAGCCTCCTACCTCAGGTTTCAGAATGTGGTAGAAACGAAAAAAGAAGATTTAGAATTAGTAATGGCTGAAGTAATAGCTGGAACCCTACAAAGAGATAAGAATGAAATCCTGACTGAACTGCGTGATGTATATAGAGTGAGTACAAACTACACCAGAATGAGGGATGAACCAATGAGGTACAAGGGAAAGGAGATACTAATATTGAAGCAGGTCCCAAGAAGAATAAGGAGCAGAGACGGGACTATCGATTCTCAGCAATGCAGCTAACCAAACAGAATATACTTTTTGGGTGGCTAGTCCCAGAAGGGATGCTAGTGTCATGGGAAGAGAAGAAACTGAAGATTGATACCCTAGGGAAGGCCCAGGAGTTTTATGAACCACTTGTAGGACTAGAAGAACAGAGCAGCAAAGAGGAACTTGAGTCCAGTAGTCAAAAAGAGCAACAACAACAACAGGAAATGAAAGAAGGGGACCAGGAGGAAAGAAGTAAGGAGGAGAAAGACCAAGAAGAAGAGGAAGATCCAAGATCAACAACAAGAATCCAAAGAGACACAAGAGCTAAGAGGAGGAAAAAACAAAGATATAACTAGGAAGATGGGGGAAGAAATTAAATTATTATCCATAAATATAAATGGATTAAATTTGGTGACCAAGAGAAAAATAATATTGGCAAAACTAACTAAACAAAAAGTGGATATATTATGCTTTCAGGAAACACATATTAAAAAACAAGATGGAAACCATCTAGAATATCCCAAATTAGGCAAACTATATACAGCATTAGCTAGTAAAAAAAAAAAGGGATAACCAAATATGGAAGAAATAAAAACAAACTTA
>BLBF01016859.1:4956-25638 GCA_015471245.1 Laticauda colubrina
ACACATACACACACACACACATACCTGTGTGTGTGTGTGTGTGTGTGTGTGTGTGTAAATAAAACACACATTTCATTCCAATTCAATTCTATCATTAATATTCATTAAAATCTTAATATCTTTAACATTTCTTTTCAATTAAATATCATCCTTCCTTGGGAACACTTATAAACTTTCCATAATTAATTCTTTTTTTTCCATATTTCTCACTTATATTTTTATAAATCATTAATAATAATTAAAATGTTCCCATCCTTTCCTATTTAATTCTCATTCACTTAATTCATTTATTTATTAACAAACGTTCCAGTACATTACAGTGAATATTTTTTCCATCATTTTAGTCATATTTTCTAAAATTATTTCTATTTGTAATATTACAATGCTATCTTATGTACCTTTGCAGAATCCCTTTTACAATTAACTATTCACCCATTATCTCTAAACAGGCTTATGGTTTCAATCCTTACATCTTTTCCCTGTTTCTCTATATCTTGTTTCTGTCTTTTACAACTTCTTTTCCTTACCTTCTTCCCCCTCTTCTTCTTCCTCCCCTTTTTACCCCCTCATCTCTACTTCTAATTCTAGCATCTGTAATCCTCTCTTCTGTAGCTTTCTAATATTATACTTATCTTTAAAACTCTTCTTCTTCTTTTTGTTTGTCTTTTCTAGTTTTAAACCTTTCACTCTCTTTCCCCCTTTCCTTTTTTCCCCCACTTAAAATTATTTGATCATAAAAGATGGCTTCTTCTTTATTCCAATCTTCTTGTTCTGCAAGTGTTTCTTGTTATTTCTCATAGTTCCAGATCTCCATTTCTAAGAATTGAAATACAAAGCCAAAAGAACCTCTCCCTTCTTGTGCATCTTCTTTCCACTTTTTAAGTTCCATTTTCAGTTCTTCCAAGAATGATGCCATTTTAAATACTTTTAAACAACCACCCAATTAATTTTAGCCATTTAGATGCAAAAACCAAAAACCACCAAGTAATCCAAATAATCCAAGCTGTTTCTTCTTGCTTCTTTTTTCCACTTTTTCTTCCTGGGGTTCTATTATTTTGTTGCCCAGTTTCAGTAAGAATGTATCTTTGAGGTATCTTGTTAAAGTTTCACTGTAAGTTCCTTTTAGTTACAGTTCCATTCCTTAGTTCCAGGCAGTCTCCTCCATTTTTCCAGATCCTGCCCTTTTATTCTTTTTTTCTCCTTTCCTGCTTTTAAAAATTTTTAAATATCCAGAAATCTTTATTATCCCTTTGCTTTTATTTTCAGCTTAGATGCCTATTAATGTCAAAGTGGATTTTATTTTCAATTTCTTGCTTAAGTCTCTTAGCTGTAAATACAAGGAAGGGAAGAAAAAAAATCTAATCCTTTCCCTTCTATCTCTCCTTCACTGCTTCAAAATCTTCTTTGGCAACAATGTTATTTAGTTTAAATTCCAGGGTACCTTACATTGTTGCTTTTTCAGTTTAACCCGGTTGACCAAAACTTCTTATCTTCCTCCTGCACATTCTTTTCTGGTTCAGTTTTTCTTTGAGGTAGCCATTTCTACTAAAAGAGCAAGAAAGGAAGAGGAAGGGAGAGAAAGAAAGAAAGACGAAGGTGAAGAAAGAGAGAGAGAAAGAAAAAAGAAATAGGAAGGAATTGGGGAGAGAGAAAACTCTGTCCTATTATTTTTAATTGTTCCATTATTTATTATATATTAATATTTCACACTGTCCCTACACCTAGAGTGATTTTACTGCTTTTCTTTTGCCCAGGTATTTTTCAGGGTTTACAATACATGCATTCAATGTCTATAGTCCATAGCATAAATACATGTGTGAGTTGAAAGGGACTTTGGAAGTCTTCTAATCCAACCCCTTGCTCAGGCAGGAAAACTGAGGATACCAAACTCTGAGTAGAGGTTCTGGGAATGATGTTAGAATAACAGAATAACACTAAGAAGGGACCTTGGGGGGAACCCTATACCATTTCAGAGAAATGGCTGTCCAGTCTTTTGTTAAAAATTTCCAGTGTTGGACCACCCAGAACTTCTCGTGGCAAGCAGTTCCACTGGTTAATTGTTCTCACTGTCAAGAAGTTTCTCCTTAGTCTTAGTTTGCTTCTCTGTTTATTCAGTTTCTATCCATTGCTTTTTTGCCTTCTGGTGCTTTGAAAAATACATTACCCCTCCCCTCCTTCTGGCAGCTCCTTAAAAGCCTGTTGCCTATCACACTCTTGGGCAAAGCATGTGAGCCATTTCCTCCTTTCAGTGGTCCATGAAAGTACATCTATAGTACATAGATAATAAAGTCAAAAAAAGGTTAACAACATTTTTACTATAGATTAGTTAAGGCTGGATGTGACAAGGAATGGCTGGGAAGAGAGGGACTAGGAGAGGCACCCCTTGATGTGAGTGACATTAAATTGGCCATGCCCACCCAGTCATATGACTATCAAGCCATACCCAGCCAGTCATGTGACTACCAAGCCATGCCCAGCCAGCATGCCACAACCACCCAGTCACATGATCAGCAAGCCACACCCACATATTAAGCCATGCCCACAGATCTGGTTGTTAAGAAATTTGAATCCCACCCCTGGATTATTAAATCACTAGAGCTTTCCCTTAATAGAAATGGAACTAGCTACATGGAGAAATTTGTTAACTTTTTAAAGCTGTAGTTCAGCAATTTCTAATTGGTGGTGTAATACTAAGCACAAATGGTTCTCCAGTCCCTGATCTTTTTAAAACTGTCCAAATATCTTCATTGAATATGATCTTTGATAAGCTATGGTCCTTGAAAGAATTATAGAAACAATTAAATCCAGCAACTGCCAATGGTGAAATGTATTCCTGGAATGCTGAAATAGTCCACATCCCTTTCCACATCCTCTTTTGTTTGTTTCTTTTAAATAATTTAAATATCTCTAGCTGTATGTTCTATTTGTGGGTTTCATCCCACCAAGTTTCCATAATGGCAACAATATCATATCTTCCTTCATTTACTTGAATTTCTAATTCACCCTGTTTATTGCTCATACTCTGTGCATTGGTGTATAGTCATTTGAGTCCTTTTGACTGACCCTATGTTTGCTTTCTACATAACCTGTGTGGTTCCTGAATTCCTCTTTTTCTTTACCGGAAAGCCTGTAAAAGGATGACTTGAACTTTTAAGAAAAACCAGGAAAATTGTGAACAAAACAAATGGATTTACAAATAATTTTATTGCCAAAGAGGTGAGCATGGTGATGGGGGAACTAACTTTAGTTATTTTATTTAATACTGACTTGTTACAATTGTACTATTAGTTCTCTGTATTTTTTGTCTATTTTTTGTCATAAGTAATAATGGAGTTCACTTATAGCTTATAGATGCCAATTAAGTTGTCATGACCACTTCTGAAAAGAAATATTCAGTTGATTTCCAGTGAAAATAGTGTTCAACTTGACATCAGACAAAATACTGTATAATATTACAGATTCATAAACTGGGATGGGAATGGATGAGAACAAAGCAAAAGGAAAGTACAGTTATAGAAGAAATTCATTGACACAAGGTGTGCCAATGGGCTGCTAGTTTACTTGACCTTGAAAGAGCAATAGAATAAGTCATGATGACTAGTTATCAATATATTTTGGCTTTGACAGTGTGACTAATCATAACCAGCCTACTTTTCTCCAATGATAAAAGAAGCCCCCTATTTTGGTTTTCCATTCCTTAATCAGTACTCTGTGGGTTGAGCATACCTGCACATTTATTAATGCTTTTTACTGAAAAACATTCTCTCTTTAAAATAACTCTACTAAGGACACATACAAATGAAGGGTCCTTTGTGCTATTTGAGCTTGGTTGTTTTCTTGAAAATGATTCATTACCTCAAATGCTAGCACTGATGATGTTACCTAATTTGGGTAATGAAATGTCTGCAAGTAAACACCAAACTTAGAGAGCACCAGGGATCTTTCATTTCAACCCTGAGCTACAAACATTGTCTTTTATTAGTGACATATGCAAATATTTTCTTTTCCAGAATCCTGGAGTTCAATCCATTATGAGTCTACTTGGTCTATAAGACTGTTTCTGAAGCCCCTGTCACACAGCACCAATGGAGGGAAAGAGGATGTAAAATGGAGAGAAACACTTGACATCCGTTGCTTAACGCGATGCATCTGTTCTGTACTCACTGTGTCCATTTTTCTTCCTCTCTATCCGTCCAGCATCCGTCTACTGACATTTCATCTGCTCAAAAAGTTTTGAGCTGTACAAACTTTTTGAGTGGAAAAAGTATCCAAGGTGTCTGTTATACATCCGCTATGCATATGGGGAACATCCGTTATACGTCCGTAGTCATCTGTTACACGTCCGCTATATCCGCTAGGCATCCACTGTGCATCCGCGCAACATGCATCTGCTCCAGCAGAAAACGGACACAGGGTGGAAGTGAAACGGATGCGGAATGGACACGCAACGTTAGTAGCATGGACGTAGAAAGGATGAAAGTGGATGCAGCTCGCATACAAAGCATTAAAACGGAGAAAAGGTTCTTCAGCCTTCATCTGGCTCTTGCCAGATCCAGATCTTCCACAGCATCCAGTCATCTCCACCATGGATTGTCACACACTCCTTTTGGTAGCCGCCATCGTTCTACAACAGTGCGAAGCCCTCTACAGGCTCTTTCACCTGTTCTACGCAAAGAAAAGGAGGCGTCCAAGAAGTCTGGGTCTGAAGATGGATCGGGAGAAGAGCCGAGTACGGACTGTATAACAAGCTGATGTTGGAGCTGAGGAACGAAGACTCTCATGAATTCCAGAACTTCATGAGGATGCCGCCAGCCATGTTTGATGAAGTGGTGGAGTGGCTGACAACCAGGTTGACCAAGGCAAACACCAACTTCCGGCCCAGACTGGATCCTGGGCTGAAGGTGGCACTGACTCTGCACCACCTGGCCTCTGGGATCACATACAGAAACATGCAGTACGGCTGGAGGGTGCCACAAAACACCATCAGCATTGTGGTCAGAGAAGTGGTGCAGGCCATCATCAAAGAATACCTGGAGGAGCTCCTCCAGTGCCCCTCCACTGAAGAAGGATGGAAGAAAGTTGCAGAGCAGTGGTATCAAAAGTGAAACTTCCCCCACACCGTTGGAGCCATAGATGGCAAGCACGTGGCCTGCAAATCTCCAGCCAAGTTGGGGTCCACTTATTTCAACTCCAAGGGCTTTTTCAGCATCATCCTCTTCGCCATGGTCAATGCTGACTACATATAAAGTGAACAAGTAACAACTCAGTCTCTGGCACTATTCTCAGTCACTCTGAGGCATGTCCATGGTCTCAGCTGTCAAGCGGCCAGGGACTGTGGAGGTGGCTGTGGCTGAAGTGCTGGTCTGAGGCGCCATTGGGGTGCTTGGCCCCGAGAGTACAACAGGGGATGGTGTGTTCAGGAAGCTCTCAGAGAGCTGACTCAGTCCCGTGAGGTTGAGAGGCCCTTCATCAAGGACCTCGGATGTCAGGCCCAAGACTGATTACAGATTGTCCGTTGAGGGGCTTGGCTGTGGGGTGGAGGAAGGAGGTGTGTAGTGGGGCTGTCTGGTCTGCAGCTGCGTGAGGACTGGCATCTGTGGCATCCGATGAACCTGGGCCTGGACTGGGAAGTTCTGCTTCTCCTGTGGGAAGTCCTGGTAGTTGTAGCCTTGGTAGGTGAGGGGCTGTTGAAAGCCATGGAAGGGCTGTGACATCACCTGGGGTGGAGGAGCAGACCTGGAGTGGGTTGGAGCAGCTTCAGCTGGGCCTGGAGGGTTGTGCAGAAGTGCTGTGATCTTCTGCTTCATCACCTGGTACTGGGCCTTGGACGGATCCATGAGGGTCTGGCTCACATAGGTGATGAAGGGCTTGCAGTTCGAGGATGGTATGTCACTGTGGACCAGCTGAGAGAGAAGATCTGTGCTGGTTTTGATTGTGTGCCTGATCTCCAACAGGACAGTGTGGTTCTGGCCCTCCAGTCTGCCTCTCTACCTGCTTTCTGTGGAGGTGGAGCTGGGAGTGGATGTGGGTTGGTCTTTAGTGGCTGCCGCTTCTTCCTCCATTTGTGACAGGGGATCCTCCACGTCCTCTGGCATGGGGAGTGCAGCTGTCGGGGGGGTCTCTCCAAAGACACCTGCCTGGACACAGTAGCTGTCTCCTGGCTGGAAGAGGACTGGCTGTTTGTGGGCTGTCTGAGGGAGAGGGTTGACAGAGGGGCTGCTCCTCAGTGGCAGACCTCACCCTTCAGGAAGCTGCACTTGGCCATGACATACATTTTCCGGTCAGTGAGCTTGACAGTGGCCTGGCCAGATTTCTTCAGGTGTAGCTTGCCATACCAGGTGTGCATGTGCTTCTACCTTCCAAGGAGTAGGTCTGAAGTGTAGCCCAGGCTCTCTGCCTTGACTTTCCAAGCTGCCTGTTTCCTCTTGGGGTCCCGATACAGTCTGTGGCCCTTTCTCCACAGGTACTCATTCTCCCTCAGCCATTCCAGCACCTCCTCCTTATCGTCTTTGGAAAGGGTGTACTGTTTCCTCTCTCCCTTCTCCTTCCCTTGCCTCTTCCTCCCTCTGGCAGGGGCTTGAGCAGCAGGGCCTTCAGGCACTTGAGCAGCAAGGCTTTGAGGCCCTTGGGGCTGGTCCACCATAGCAGCAGCAGCAGCAGCAGCAGGAGAAGCACCAGCAGCACCAGCAGCAGCACCCACAGGAGAAGCACCAGCAGGAGAAGCACCAGCAGCACCAGCAGCAGGAGAAGCACCAGCAGCAGGAGAAGCACCAGCAGCACCAGCAACACCAGCAGGAGAAGCACCAGCAGCAGCAACACCACCACCAGCAGCAGCAGAAGCACCAGCAGCTTCAGAGTCAGTGCCAGGGGGTGGGATGGTGGTTCTGTCCTTCTTGCCAAGGCTGGCAGGAGTAGGCACAGGCTTTCTCTTCTTCCCTGACTGACAAACCATGGTGTTATTCGATGATGTCTATGGCAGCACGTCTTCCCTCTGAATGCTGACTGCTTGCAAGCTGCATCCTTTTATATCCGCGGAGCTGATGCAATTCATCCTCCCTGCATGCACAGTGAACGCTTTGCATCCGCTATGCATTCGCTATGCATCCTATAGGCATCCGTGATGCATCCACGTCATCCACTACGAATCCGCTCCTTCCGCTATGCATCTGTTTCGCAATTCTCCCCTGGAAGCCCTTCGGATGTGTCATCTGCTTCCATCCACTGTCATCTGCTAGGCTTCCTACGAACATCCGCTTAACATTCTCGCTACGTACTACCCCCGTCCGTTCCTTTCCGTTCTTTTCCATTCTGTTTATGCAAATTTGGGCCACTTTTTGTAGCAGATAACAACGGATGGAGCCACCCCCGAAATTTTGTTCGTCCGCTGTGTCCTTTTTGCATACATTTTGCATCCGTCGGCCTGTGGGACCTAGCCTTTACTGCCAAGTTCTGGAGGGAGTTTTTGAAGTCCATTGTGTCATCCCAAGGGCTTTCCTCAGTGTGCCATCCTGCATGTAATGGCACCTTAGAGACCACAAACACTATGGTCGAACAACATATCAGATGTTATGTGAATTATCAATAGGAGAACTGGGTGGAACTGTTACTATTTGCAGAAGTTGCTTTTAATAATGCAGTGCACAGCAGTACAGGCTCAACTTCTTTTCAAATCAACACCAGCATGGATTTTGTCCCTATGCAGGCACTGCCTAGGGAACCCCCAACATCCATGTCTTTAACAGAGTGGATTGAATCATTAAAGAAAGGTTGGAAGGATATTTAAAAAGCTCTAGCTGAAGCTGCTGAGGAATATAAAAAACAAGCAGACAAACATAGATCCCTCCAACCATCATTTAAAGTGGAGAACAAAGTGTTTTTGTCAACTAATTCTATTAAGTTGAAACTTCCTAGTAGAAAGTTGGGCCCTAATTCTTGGGTCCATTCCTTATATCTAAGATAATCAATCCAGTAATGGTCTAATTAAGGCTCCCTTGGCTGTTGGGGAAAATACACCCAGTATTCCATAGTAGCTTGTTGAAGCCTGCTGTAGGTTCTAATTTAAGGCCAGAAACTCACCCCAAACCTCTTATTGTACAGGGTGAGACACATTATGAAATAAAAAAAATCCTCTATTCTAGATTACACCAAAGATGATTGCAATATTTGGTGCTATCGAAAGGCTACTTGGGTGAAAAGTTGGGATATATATGCAGATAAATTAATACAACAATTCCCTTAACAATTCCCTGACAAGCTAAGGGAGGGGGGAGAGGGGGTTAAGGGCATTGCATTAACCCCTGGTTGTGTTTTGTTTATTGTTTTTCCAGGACATGATTTTTTTTCAAGGGGGAGCTCCTGTCAGCTTTGGAAGCAATATTGAAATCCGATGCTCCCATGCTGCCACAATTGAGTCTGGGAATGTGGGAGGGAGGAATTCATTGGAATATATATAGTTAGACATGATAAAATTCTTTTTCTGATTCAAGGTCAGGTCGTGTTGTGCATAGTGAAAGGAAGTCTTACTTTGGGACAGATGGTGATTGGGCCATGTGATGTGGTGATGGGTGTAGGGGATGAATTTGTAGTTTTTACTTATTTCAAGGAAGCATGGAACTTTCAGATTCGGGATTCCACAGTTATTCCAGTTACTATCCAAATACAAGGATCTTTTGAGAGATGTCTGTCTCGGAGTTATTGGTTGGAATTGAGGTTTGCTGGAATGCTGACAGCTACTGGTTCAGCTGAACCAGTATGTCCAATGATCAGCTGGAAATCGATCAGCTGTGCCACACAATTTAGATTAACTAGAAAGCAGGAAATCATCTAATCTAAATCCCTCCCCTGATCCCTCCCCTCACTGTTGTACTTACCTCAGAAGGCTTCAAAATGCTTCTTTTTTCAGAGCCCAGGAGGCTTCCCTGAGGCCCAGTAGGCCAAAAACAGGGCATGGGGGAGGGGGCTGTGAAAAAAAAAGAAAAGCAAGAAAAACCCAATTTTTGGCCCCCCAGTCACATGACCACATAGCCACACCCACCCAGTCACATTACCACCTGGCCACACCCACCTAGCCATACTCACAGAACCGGTAATAAAAAAATTGAATCCCACCACTGTGTTTGATATACATTATTGTTTGTATTTTCATTATAATAACTGCTTATTCAGATCTAGCTCTGAAGTTTTGGTAGCTCTTATTACGGAATACATACATCCTCTCACTGTGTCATTTAAATTTGATATCCTTAGCTGTCTGCAAAAGTGAACAGTCCAGACACTTGCACTTTGCTAGGTTAGCACAAATCTCAGAAACATTTAGGAATATGTTACAGAGCGTGGGTTTTTTCCTACATTTATTTTTCTATATTGCAGCAGTATGTTTCAGGGTTGTATTGATTTCCATTCCGTGGGTTGATTAATGTTTTAGGAAGAAGGCAAGTGCATTATTGCAAAGCTGAATAGAAATATACATCTGTTTTTCCATTATTATTTTTTAAAAACGACTGATTTTTATTTCATTTATATATGCACAATAAAGTATAGTATAGGCTAATTATCAAGATGGTTTGTAGTCTCCTTTGACAATTTTTATTAAAAGAACAATGAAAAACCAGGACAAGCTGATAAACCAGTGCCCTTTTGGGAATGGAATTAATAGGCTCTACCTTTAAAAAAAGGAAGAAAAAAAGAAACTGGTTTCCAGGATAAGTATTTTCACCTTATAAACTTGCTGCATGGAATGAACATTCTTCAGTAATTGGTTTTCATGGTAAAAAAAAACTCCTTACTCATTTCTACATAACATGAGAAGGCCAGCATGTTAAGAAAAGTCTTCACCATGGAAGCATTTTTTTCATTTAAATCCCATTGGACCTATTTTTTTCCTGGCTGTAAGACTCTCTCTCTTTAATATCTCAATTTTAAACTTCCTTCTATAACCAACAAGTTTCCCCCTTATTCATGTGGGAAATCTTTTATTTTTTAAAAAATATTCTTATAATTTTCCTAAAATATGGTGCACTATGATCAGGCCTGAGTTAGCACATGGTCAATCATTATGAGGGGAGAACTATCAAATTAACATATGGCAAGATGTCATGGGCGCATGGCCTCTTTAAAACAAGCAATTGCTTAGGAGGAAGCTCTCTTTCAAAATAAGCTGATAGGTCTGTAGCTTCCTGGATCTATTTTTTCCCCATTTTTTGAAGATAGAAACTACAACAGCTCTCTTCCAGTCCTCTGGTAGTTCCTGGTGTTCCAGGATCTTTGAAAAATATAGTTCAGTGGTTCTGAGACAAGACCAAAAATAGTTTAAAACTGATTTTTTTAAAAATGAAATAGCTTCTGATTTCAAAAATCAGGATGTGTGTGTTGTATGTGTGTGTGTGTGTGTGTAATAGGTAAATATTTCATGGTTTAAACATTGCTTTAAATTACAGGTGGTCCTCAATTTACAACAGTTCATTTAGTAACCATTCAAAGTTCTTGATGGTGTCTACCACCTCAGAAGTGTCATATGGGCCCTTAGGAAACTATTCATCACCCTTTGCCTGCCGGATCTGTTAGTATCTGACAACAGACCGCAGCGGATTGCAGGGCAATTTGAAATATTTCTGGGAATACGACATGTGTTAATTGCCCCTTCACACCTCCAGCAATGGCCTAGCAGAATGAGCAGTTCACTCAGCTAAGGAAGCCTTAGCAAGGTTGGGCCCAGGAGATTGGCTTGCTAAAGTGGCTACTTACCTATTAATGCAACATGCTACCCCATGTCCAGAGACAAACCACAGCCCAGCTGAGATTTTGATGGGCAAGAGGTTTGAGGACAAACTTAGACAGGTTGCACCCTGGCTATGCACAAAAAAACCCTGTGGACTCTACTGCAAGGGTATGGGTTTTTAACAAGGGGGACCTTGTCTATGTGAGAAATTACTCAGGTGACCCACTATGGTGAGTGGGGACAATTCTAGACATAACAGGGCCCTGTTCATACAGAATAGCATTGGAGGATGGGTGAATGTGGCATTGCCACATTGACTAGTTAAAGGGGTTGCAGGATGCCAGGTCTCACCAACAATCCTATGGGGCCAGGCCTGCCGAAGTTTATCAACTGATGCAGAACTACCTAGAGGTAAACCCACACCCACTGCAAGGCAACAAATAGACTTACCGAAGGAAGCAGGCATTGGTCCAGCATCGCAAACCCTGGCCAAGTATTAATGCAGTCTCTGGCTGTTGCAGGGGCTAAAGCTATCCATCTGCTGCCTCAAACTGTTTTCACTGAGCCACGTAGATCTGGGAGGACCTGACACCGCCCTACCTACCTCCAGTGTTACACATGTGCTGACTAATAGGAGAGGAGTGTGGTGTCCTATTCTCACTCTGGTCAGTTCCCCTAGTGGGAACAGAGAAGCATTCCAATTGGTTGATGATTCTGACAGCCAAGTATAAAAGGGCTGTCAGATGGGTTGAGGGTCTGCTATTGTTGTGAGCCAAGCAGCCATGGTTAACAAATTTTGTTAGCACAAATAACTGTTAATGTTATTTCTAAGCCTTGCCTCAGTCTGTTCATCACTGGTCTTGATAATGGGGAAATGGGGAAAAACAAGTGGAATGTAATTTCTTCCCAGCATTCCTAACACAAATGGTCTGAAATCACTCTAGAGGCGTAATAAGGTCCTTAGGGGATGTGTTTGTGTGGTAGGGGAGAGAAACAGAAAGTTAAACAAAAGTTTCAGCTTTTTTCTAGTAAAGTTGAATCAAAATCAAATTTATTAAAACCAATAAAATAGACAACCTTACTTTGAGGAACATAGGTTCCTCGCCTTACCTCTGCTTTTCATGTGTGCAGTCAGCTCAATTTTCCATGGACTGACAAGAATCAGTTCTGCCAAATCTATATGACTGACATTTGCAACTCAGTATAGGGTCATCGTGAAGGAAAGGGAAACTATTTTGTTACATAAATACCATGTTTAGCTGTATCTCAAATATATAGCATTCATTTCAATGAATTAATCATTTTTCACAATTGATTATCCTCAAAGTTAAATTGGGCATTTGCTCTTTGAACTTATTTCCTTTGAATAAATTTATCTCCTGCCAAAGTATATCACAATAAGCAGTTATGATATAAAGGCTAGAATAACTACAGATAGTACCTGTGTTCTGTAATCCAACAATTATATTTTAGTGGGTAGAGTAATATAATCCTTTCACCCAAATTTCTTAGAGGTTTAATAAGTTTCAGGCAGATTTGAAGGATGTAATTTATCAAAAGTTACTGGAAAAAGAAACTTGAATGCCTCTTCATGTTGTGCATATTAGACAAAGAAAATGTTATTACACTAATGGAATTGGAAAATATAATGAAAATTTTCAGTGCTGTATTGATCAAATTCCTTGGCAAAAATCATCATTTTGAGGATGCAACTTAATTTGTAATTTCATACCAATGCATGATAGATACATAAAAATTAAACCTGTCTGCCACTACTCTGTTCTTGTATGAAAAATAGCTTTGTTCAAAAAAGGCATAAAAATTTCATTTCTTTCATTTCTGAAAGTAATCAGCTCTGACATTCAGTGACATAAATCTTTGCTTTATTCATTTTTCATCTTCTACTGGAACAATAAAATGAAATGTTTTTAAAGGTGATGATTGAAGCAATTGAAATTAACATCTGTTCTTCTAGTAATCATCCTGAGGTTTAAGGTAAATGAAAATTTGGATTGCTTAAGTCTTTTACATGATCAACACAGTAGATTTTAGCTTTTGTAAAGAAAACCAATATTGTTTACAAATTTCTTCTGCATTGAGCTTAACTGAAATTCAAAGATCCATGTACTTATAATTGCCTCATATTTACATTTTATTGGTAAATACAACATAAGATCATGCTATATATATCTTAGAAAATAAAATTTTCCTTCCTACTTTTCATCCAGTTAGAATGGGTTAAATAGCAGGGTGCTTTTCAAAATAATTTTTTTATAATGTGAATCTAAAGTGACACGAGTGGGGAAAAATAATTCTAGAGGTAAGCAAGTTTGTGGTCATTTTCACTTGAGATTTGATTGATTGCATTCATCAAGTCAATGTCAACTTTTAGCAGATAGATTTTCTTCATGATGATCCATCCTAACCTGGTCCTTCACCAGTGTAACTGAGTCCATCCACCTTGCTGCTGGTCATTTCTTTCTTCTTTTTCCTTTCAGTTTTCCCAGCATTAAAGTCTTCTCCAGAAAGATAGGTTTTCATATAATGTGTCTGAAATACAATCATTTGACCCTTGCCTGGCCAGATATTGAAACAATAAAGAAAATGCAGGGCTGAACATGTGATTCTGCTATTGCCATGTATGTTGTTAATCTATAAAGGGATATTATTGAGGAATAGCATCCACATTATTGCAAAAAGTATTTTTAAGCAGCCTTCTCCAACTTCTGAGTAGTCATGTGTTTGGTTGGCCAAAGAATTCTGGACACTGAGCCATAGATATGAAGGTTGTGGGCTGGAGAAAAATGTTACATGAAAGTTCTTGACAAGTTAGCTAATCAGCCAGCTTTCCCAAAGAATACCTTGAAGGAACTAATTGTAGTTGCAGCAAAAAAACACACACAAAAATCCATGTTATAAAAATAAATATAAGAACTGAACAGAGAAATGTTTTAATTAGCACTATTTTTAATTGATAGTGCTGAGATAATTCTCATTGCAAAAATGCAAAATAACATATATGCTTATCTTCTTCTAATTAGCATTATCTTCTAAGCTTTCTGCAAATTTATTATTAAAGAATTGCTGTTGACTTCTGGTGGGGGAACCACAGTGGAGTGGCAGGAAAAGGAGCAGTCTTCGTTCTTTGATCCTGATTGTTTCAGGTTTGGAACCCTTTGGGGATGTGGTAAGCCTAGAGAGCTACTTGGATTAGAGGGGATGCGGGGGGAGCAGTGAGGTGAAAGGTGATCACCCACTACAACAAAGGGAAACCCCTACAACCCTGCATGAAAATGCCTGTCAATGCAAGATGGCAGACCTGAGGCCATGATAAACCACAGAGGATGAGGAAGCAAAGAATTAGATAACAGTCTGTGTCAAGTGAAGTGATCAATTCCCAATACTGTATTAGAAGTGAAGTATCTGAGAAGATAAGTGGCAAAATTCCCGAGGAAGCAAGCAGCGACTTGGCGAAAGGAGCAGTGAGTCAGCAATATTGTACAAGAGAAGGGATTATAGAAGGTGGACAGAAAGATTGGTGGAACAAGGAATCAAGAAAAGTGATGAAGCAAGAGGAGAAGAATTGAATGGAATGAAATCAGAGGGAAAGCCTGGAACTGAAATTGTTGGAGTGTGGCGAACAAGGAAGAAAAAAAGATAAAGTACAAAAGTACAAAGGGTAGTGAGAGGACATGGAATGGTGGCATAAGAGCAGTGAGTCGACTGATGGAGGGTAGAAGGAGAACTGAGAAGGGAGCCAAAGAAGATTTGGGTGCTGTTGGAGGAAGAAACAATAGTAATTGAAGGAAGAAGCACAGAGAGTGTCAGAGCAGGAGATTGGTGGGCCAGGCAGATGGTGAGAGTTGAGAGAGGAAAGAAAAGTGGATAGTGGACTGTGAATCTTTTGCGAGTTGAGACAGGAAAGGAGTAACAGACGGGAAAAGCCAGAAGAAAGAAATGATGTTTCAAAGCATAAGTTAAGGTCCAGAGAGCATCAGAGCCTGGGATTTGTCTGTGAATGGAGACGGAAAAGAAACAACAGGCGGGAGCAGTTGGAGGAAAGAAGTGACACTTTGAAGCACAAGTTGGAGGAGACGAAGAAGTGGGAGAATGGAATTTGAAGAATAACAACAGTATGGAGAAGGACTAAAGAGATCGGAAAGTAGACTGTGAATTGGTGTGTAGAGAAAGTCAAAAAAGAAGTGGATGTCATTGAAGGAAAGAAATATCAGAACAAAAGGGAAAGGAGAGCAAAGTTGGTGAAAAAAGAGAGAGAGAGAGAGGTGTATCGGACAGGCAGTGAGTGAAGAAAGAAATTCAGAGAGCATTAGAGAATGAGTTCAGTGGCCAGGCAGACAGTGAGAGACAGGAGAGGAAAGAAAAGTGGATGGTGGATTGTGGATTGGCTGTGTGTGAAGATGGAAAAGGAACAACAAGCTGGAGAAGCCATAGGAAAGAGGTGACACTTTGAAACAGAAAGTGGAGGAGACTAAGAAGTGGGAGAGTGGAAACTGAAGTGCATCATCAGAATAGAGAATAATAGAGAAGAGAGACTGAAAAGTAGTAAAAGGATTTAATATAGATAAATAAAGTAAAACAATTTAAAATTAAAGATAATTAAGGAACTAAGTTAATTTATTGAGATTATAATAAGTATAATAATATATTACATTTAAACTTATTTAAACTCACTTACTTGCCTGTCTTTGTATAGATATCTAGATTGTTTGAGTTAACATTAACATTTAGATCGATATAATCATAGATATTGAGACACAGATAATATAGAAGATAGTAATTGAATATATAGACAGAAGTGTGAATTGAAACTATGTTTTATATATATGTAAACATTGTATTTTGGTAGATTTACTTACCTACAGCTGTATCTGGATTAATAAAGATAATATATAATATATTTTGATATTTGATAACATAGTTATTAGTGGGGACAATATTTATCAAGAATTTATATGTACGTGTGAGATACTATTAACATATATAGATATATATTGGATAATTGATTTACACTTATTATATTGAACAGAGGACAGGAGACTGGTATACAGATTACATGGTTCTAAAGTACGATGAATACAAATTTTTTTTAGGAATTTGGAAAAATATATTATTGAACAACTGGATTTGGGAAAATAATAACTACTATCTGTCTTATTGAAGTAGAAAGTGGATGGTATGTAGACGGATTGGATTAGAGGTTACAGGAATATGACAAGTACTACTACGACAACTCTGAAAACCAGAAAGAAAACGACATCGAATCCAGCACTGCTTGTGCCATCACCATCAAGTCAAAGATCAATTGAGGGAATGCTGAGCATAAACAGACTGTAACAGTAAATGCACAGACAATGCAAACTACATTACTGTCCATCCAAGAAACAGTGTTAAAAATGCAAAAGACGATGTCTAAAAATCATGCAGATTTGAAAGGAGATATAAATAAGGTAGATAATAACATAGAAACAATACAACAAGCAATGGAGAAAAACAAACAAAGAATAAAATTGGTGGAAACTAGGTCAGAATAGACAGAGGAAAAATTGAAAATAGTAGACAAAAATTTGTGGCTGCAAATAAGAAGCTGGAAGAGCAAGTTACACATTTAGAAATGGATAGAGCATCATTTTACTAGAATTTTCAAAATATTATAGAGGAAAAGGAAGACCTGTGTGCAATTATGGCAAATTTGATTGTAGGAACCTTGCAGAGAGACAGGCAGGAAATTGTTTATGAAATTGACAAAGCCTACCGGATGCATACTAACTATGCTAGACAACACAAACTGCCATGTGAGCTACATGTAAGGTTTGCTAGGAAGAGAGTGAGATATATTACATACAAAATCACAAGGGAAGAACCACTATAAAGATAAGGAAATCCAAACATTAAAACAAATTCCAAAAAAAGTAAGAGAAACATGGAGAGATTACCACTTCTTAGCAGTACAGTTGATGAAGCAGAATATTTTTTAGATGGCTGATACTGGAAGGGATGCTGATATCCTGGCAGGAGAGGAAGATTAGAGCAGATACTTTAGATAAGGAGTTTTTTTAATCAAATAGTAGGGGTGGAAGAAGAGAGTAGTAGTAAGGAAGAATTAGAATCTAGGAGCTAGGATGATCAGCCACAGGAGATAAGGGAGGTAGAGCAAGAAGGAGGAAGTAAGGAAGGACAGGAAAAAAAGAGAGAAGAGGGAAAAGAACTAAGAACACGACCACAAAGAGAAACTAGAATAAATAGGAGACAGAAGCCAAACTTCCAATAAGATAATGGACAAAGAAATTCAACTAATATCAATAAATATTAACAGGCTAAACTCCCCAGCCAAAAGAACCCAGGCACTTAAAGATTGGCAAAAAAAAAAAAAAAAACAGATACTACTTGCTTACAGAAGGTGCACATAAAGGACCAGCATAGAGATCGTTTAGAATATCCCAGATAAGGGAAGCTATATACTGCCCTGGCAAAACATAAACAAAGAGGGATAGCAGTTTATATAAATGAGAGATTAGAAACTAAACTAAAATATGCAGATAAAAATGGAAGGATTTTTATAATTGGACTATAAGTTTGACAAAAATCAATGGTATTGCCCCAGATGAGAATTAAAAAGAATTTTATAGGACACTGCCCCCCAAAATTGTAGAATTAGGACATGGAAACATATGTATTGTTGGAGATTATAATACAGTTGTAGATGTGAAGAAAAATTATGTAGGTAGTATGTCTAAAAGAAAAGGAAAATACGACTAATCTCCTTTTTTGAGATGACACGAGAATTGAATTTGGCTGACCAATGGAGGAAGATAAGTCCTAAAGGACATGAATATACCTATTATTCAAACCCACCTAAGTCCTGGTCCTGCCAGGACATGGTGTGGATGAACACTGAATTAGAAAATGAGGTAGATAGGATAGAAAATTTGCTGAACACATGGGCCAACCACAACCCTTTGACAATAATTTGGAAAGGATATGGAAATGAAAGGAGATGATAGACATTAAATTCCCAAATTTTAAAAGAAAAAGAATATACTTTAAGGATAAAAAAGGAAATGGAAATATTCTTTCAAGAAAATATAAACCATCAGATCTCACTTCAGAGAATATGGGACATGGCAAAAGCATATTTTAGGGGCATTTTACCATAGCATATACAGCAAAAAGAAACAGGGAAAGAAGGCAACAACAGGAAAAATTAATGATAGAGATTAGAGAATTAGAACATAAGCTACAAAGAGAACCCCAAAACAAAAGAGTGAAACAAAATTTGGTTTTAGCTAAACATAAATTAAGTTTGGTGAACCAAGAGGAAAGGGTGAGATAGCTAAATGCAGCAAAACAAAATTTCTTCGAACACACCAAATAATCAGGGAGATGGTTGCCCCCAAATTAAAAAGAGGAAAAAAAAGGTTGATACAGGAAGATGAAAATGGAGAGATACAATATAGAATGGCAGGAAAGAAGAAACTAATCCAGAACTATTTCAACAGTTTATATGAGGAAGATAGCATAGATATAGATAGTATAGAACAATACCTACAAAGAAACAGTTTAGCAGAATTAAGGGAAGATCAAAGAAAATTATTGAATAGAGGGATAATAGCTATGGAACTAGAAAGCATGGTACAAAAACAGAAAAGCAATAAAACTCCGGGGCCAGATGGAATCCCAGCAGAGGTGTATAAATGTTTTTATGAAAGCTTTGAAACTATATTGTTGGAAGTATCAGAATAATGAACTGAAGCTTACATTTCCTTCATTCCAAAAGAAAGCACAGATCACAAACAAATAAAAATTATAGACCAATCTCGCTGTTATATGTCAACTATAATTTTTTACCACAATAATGACAAAAAGATTGAAAATAGTATTAAATTAAATAATACATCCAGATCAGAATGCATTTTTGCTGGCAAGGCAAATTAGAAACAATACAAGAATGGTTTTAGATATTTTAGAATGTTCTGAGGCACATCCTGGAAAATGGACAGCACTAATCTTTCTGGATGCCCAGAAGGCATTTGACAACCTTAATTGGCAGTTTTTGTTCCAACAAATTAAGAGTATGAGATTTGGAATAAGGTGTGAAAAAATGATTAGTACAATATATGCCACCCAAAAAGCTAGAGTGATAGTAAATGGAGACTGCACTGAGATACTTGGAATTAAAAAAGGAGTAAGACAAGTTTGTCCTATGTTGCCTCTACTTTTTATATTAATGTTAGAAGTGCTTCTGACCCAAATAAAGCAAAATGAGGAAATAAAAGGATTAAACATTAAAAACCAGGAATACAAAACACAAGCATTTGCGGATGACCTAGTGTTCTTAATTGAGGAACCAATGGAGACAGGGACAAATTTGATAAAGGAAATGGAAAGATATGGATCAGTGGCAGGATTGCATATTAATAAAGAAAAAACAAAAATGCTAGTGAAGAACCTAACAGAAAAACAAAAGAGGAGATTAGAAAGAGAATTGGGATTACAAGTGAAAAAAAAGATGAAATATTTGGGGATCTGGCTCACAGGAAGATGTTCGACTGTAAAGGAAGATAACTATAAGAAATTGATGTTACAAATTAAAAAAGATTTAGAGAACTGGAAAAAATTGCTGGGCAGAATTGCCACAATAAAAATGAATATACTACCAAAATTGTTATATTTATTCCAGAAAATCCCTATAAAATTAGACTGAATTTTTTTTTCAAAGAATTAAATAGAATGGTACACAAATTTATATGGAGGGGGAAGAAAGCATGAATAAATGTAAAAATGTTACAAGATAGTTGAAATAGAGGTGACCTAGGACTCCCAAAATGGGAACTATATTATCAGATGGTGGCTTTGCTTTGGATCAAAGAATAGATAAACCTAGATAATAAAAGAATATTAACAGTAGAAGGACATAATCTTCATATAGAATAGTATGCCTTCCTGTGGGATAAACGAGAAAAGACACATTCATATTTCCACCATCTTCAAGTAAGGGACTCACTAATAATGATATGGGGGAGGATAAGGAAAAAGACTTTATGAAATTACCGGACTGGGTGTCACCAATGGAGGCAGTGATTTAGCCAAATACAATGGAGGAAAAAAAGAGGATCAGATATAAGGAATTACTAGATAACCAGGGAAATTCAAAAATGAATGAAGAACTAAAAGATCAGGGCATAATTGTACATTGGTGGCCATATTCACAAAACGAACTAGGCATAAAAAAAGATATAGAAGAATATGGAACAGAGATGGAACCTCAACAATTAGATCAAATTTTGACTAGAAAAGAAGAAACATTTATAACTAGAACATATAATTATTTGCTTAAAGCAGAAATGGAAGAAGTAGTAGTAAAAGGCCTCATGACTGCATGGGCGCAGGCATAGCATACAGCTAGAAGATTGGGAAAGAATTTGGATCAAAAGCTGCAAATTAACATTATCAAAGGCAAAAAAAGAAAACTTAATGAAGATGTTTTATAAATGGCATTTGACACAGGTGAGATTGGCTAAAATATATCCGAACATGAAACTGGAATGTTGGAAATGTAAGCTTTCAGATGGAACATTTTACCATATGTGGTGGCAATGCCCTAAAGCCAAAACATATTGGGAAAAATTGAGGAAATGAATACAAGAAATTACAGGATTTGGTATTGAATTTAAACCAGAAATATTTTTATTGAGGATGATTAAAGGAAATCTAAAGAAACACATCTAATATGTCATACAACAAATAATAACAGTGGCAAGGATTGTTTATGCCCAGAGCTGGAAAGTAGAAGATGTAGTTTCTGAGGATATGGTGCGGTATCTGCTATCCCGCATCAGATGGGCGTCTCATGATAGGGAGCGAAGGAGAGAGAAACAACAGGAGACGAAGTTCCTCACGATGAGTGCGCCCCGAATGTCCGGGTACACGCTCTTTTATTATGCTCA
>BLBF01016864.1:0-14003 GCA_015471245.1 Laticauda colubrina
CCAGAGAGAGAGCGAGCAAGCTGTAGCCTTGCTACTTTTATATGGTTTTCATAACCACACCCACAATTGCTATTTTACATTTAAAGCTGCATACATTAACTATGAATCATAGTTAGTATTTCACCTAAAACAGTTAGGGTGAACAATGTTATCCCTAACACTATGAAATGGGTCAGGTTGAGAAAAAGTGATAAGCTCAAACTCACATAACTGGCTTTTGTGCCTAAGATGGCACCAGAACTCATGGTCTCCTGGTTTTTAGCCTGAAGCCTTAACCACTAGATCAGATTGACTCTATTTTTGATGTCTTAAAGAGAAGCTGTAACTATTTTTTCAGAAACTGGATCTCCTATTTGTCCATATGTCCTGATTTTGTTTGTCATATATCCATAGAAGTTAACACCAGACTTTAAAAAAGTTCTTCCTGGAATTCTTTTTTCTAAGACCAGCACGCCTTATTTTATTTTTACATTCTTATGCAAGTTGATAAAAGAAAAACTTTTGAAGTGTTGTGTTGGCTTTGCTGTATGACATCTCAGATATTGTTTTAATGATATGTAGTTTCAGGAAATCTGTTGTAATGAATGGAAAGGAATTACTGAATCAGTAATTTTGTTAGTTTAATTAACTGGGAGCTTTCACACTGCTGTATGGAATAGTAAAAGCAAAATAAAAGAAGAAAAAAAAATAAATTAATGGAACCTTTGTTTATTCCTGTTGTCTATTTCTTTCAATGAAGAGTTAGGATCCAGATATAAATAGATGTTAGATACATATTTCCAGTGCTCTATGAACTCTGTTTATGAACTCTTTACATTTCATTAAACACAGATGTCCGTTAACCATTTTCCTGAACTGCTGAGTATTTTCCTCTGAATTCTTTTTATTTAAGAAGATATAGAATGATGAGTGTGAAGGTTTGATCTTTGAGTTTGTGGGTTGGTTTCCAAACATTTCATTACCAGGCTAGGTAACATCTTTAGCATAGTTTAGGGGATGTCAATGTCAATGTTCTTCTGTTTATAAGGGCTTCAGATATGGGTGTGCCAAGTGGGCTTCTTGTGATGGGTCAGCTGTTAGTCATCAGTGTGTCTTATGATGGGTCTTGTGCAGTGGTGGGATTCAAATATTTTTACTCCCGGTTCTGTGGGTGTGTCTTGGTGTCATGTGACTGAATGGGTATGGCCAGGTTGTCATGTGACTGGGTGGGCGTGGCCCCATTTTCTATTCTTTTTAATGCTTCATGAAGTTTTTGCTCTAGGTTCTTTTTTTTTTTTTTTTAACTGGGGGGGGGGGGAGCTTGGGCATTGCCTGTGGCTTTCTGGGAATTTTTCTTCTGTGTTAGAGGCACCAAAATAACCAAGATGATATAAGGTCTCCTGCTGGAGCAGGGGGTTGGACTAGATGACCTGCAAGGTGCCTTTCATCCCTGGATTCCTGTGCTGTTTCAAAGCATCCTCTGAAGCTGCATCCAATGCCAGGGTTTGTGGTCCTTTCCTTCCTCTCCTTTTTCTCTCCCTCCCTCCCTCCTTCATTCACATTCCCTTTCCTCCCTCCCTCCCTCCTGCTTTCTTTCTTTCGTTCTTTCTTTCTCTCTCCCTCCCTCCCTTCTTCCCTCCCTCCCTCCCTCCCTTGAAGGCTTTCTCCCTTGAAGGCCCCCAGACATCCTGTTTTGTGCCTATTAAGCCTCCCTGCAGTCCCCTGGGAGCAAAAATGGGCTGTTAAGGGCCGCACTGCACCCCCACACCCGTTTTGGGCCTAGTAGGCCTCCTGCAGCCCTGTGGGAGCAAAAATGCACCCCCCCCCATGCCTCATTTTGGGCAAAGCAAGCCTCCATGCACTTACCTGGGAGCTAAAATGGGGTGCATGGGGACTCCTGGAAGAGACAGGGCAGGGCCAGCCAGAAGTGGTATTTGCTGGTTCCCCAAACCAGTCAAAATTTCCTCTACCTGTGTGCCAGAACCTGTGAGAACTGGCTGAATACCACCTCTGGTCTTATGATGTCAAGCGGAAGACAAATGGTTGCTCAATGTCTTTTTCCATAACGCTATCAAAAAAAGTCATATTCTGACACAGCACTCAAACCACAACACATTACGCAGCCAACCACCAAGCAAAAACTATCCCTACCATACACAAAAAGGGTGTTGGAAATGATGGCCAGAATCCTCCAACCTCCAGGAATCCAAATCCAATCCAACAATAGGTTAAAAGAAACAATGTAGTCTACAAAATCAACTGTAAACATTGCAACCAATTCTACATGGGACAACATGTCAATTAAAAACCAGGAGCCACAAACACCAGCTGGCAGTCAAACACCACAATCCCAAATCCTTAATCTCTACCCACACTGACACCAAACAGTATCAGTTCAATTGGAGCAACAGTCATGAGTTCATCAAAGCCTGGCACTCTGCAAGCAATTCCTTCAACAGACACATTGACCTACAACTAGCTTAGAAACCCCTCAGAATCCAAATCAACTGCACAGCCAAGCAGAGACAGCATCAATCTGCAACCAACCCACCAGTGTTGGGATTCAATTGTTTTTTTTACTTCCGGTTCTGTGGGGTGGCTTGGTGGGCATGGCAGGGGAAGGATACTGTCAGATTGCCAGTCAGAAGTGGTATTTGCCGGTTCTCCAAACTACTCAAAATTTCCGCTACTGGTTCTCCAGAACCGGTCAGAACCTGCTGAATAACACCTCTGATTCCAACTCTGCAACCCATGCAAGCCCTCCCCCCAAACAATTCACCTCCCAATTACACTGACCTGATATAATCTCCTTATCACAAGACCCATCACAAGATCCCCATTTGACACATCCACACTTCAAGCCACTATAAACAGTAGAATACAGCCACTGGCATCTCCTAAGTTATGCTAAAGTTGTTACCTAGCCTGGTAACTAAATATTCAGAAACCAACCCACAAGCTCAGAGAATGAATCCTCACCTTCATCTTACACTGGAGCCACAGATATTCAGCACTATTGCAAATATAGAATAATCATCTTTGATAATTAGGCAAGTTACTTTTTAGTGAGTGATTAATTATATTCAGCCTTTACAGCCAACCCTAATTTTTCAAGGGATATAATTGGATGGAAATTGGCCAGTGTTAATCATTAGATATCACTAATTAAAAATAGAAGCGTAGGTAATGGTATGATTATTAGAAGGAATAAATGAAGCAAATCTGGTAATGCTTTTCTTTAGGGACCCATGACTTGTGCTGGAGCCTCATTAAATTGTTACATGTGAAGGTGCCCTGCTGATAATGCAGGCTACAGGAGAGATGCATTTGAAGTAACTTAAAGATAATGCATGAGCTCAGGATCTGAGAGAAGGTGAGGAAAGCCCTACAGCTCAAGGATTTTGCAATTTAATAAATTAGGAACTTTTAAAAAAGAAAAATGTAATTACTCAGAAACTTGTACTGATAATGGGATAAAAGTCAAGAAACCGCTTCGCTTTTACATGTTTTTGAACACATATACAATCTTTTAACATTTAATAGGGTTTTTTTTAAAGAAAGGGTTTTATGGGATGAAGAATTATATATGTCTATAGTCAGATAATCACACTATAGTCAGATAATCTAACCCCTTCTTCAGGCATTATTTCCATTATATGACAAAAGAGAAATTGGTATCAAGCTGGGCCTTATCTGTTATATCACTCAGTGCTCATTGCAACATTCTGACAATCAATAATGGCGTTCATCGGTCATAGGAAAAATGTTTACAACTGTGAGTCTGCTATACACATTCGAAACTTACATGATCACATTTTACACTATGTAGCAACCCTATATAATTATGACAAGGTTTCTGTTGCAATATATGTATTCCAACACAGAAGATGCACTTTACAGCAGGATATTTGGTTGAACTTAGATTGGTAATGTAGGATTGTCTTTGAGAGTCTATTAATAGTCAATGGATCTAGTAACTGAATAGTTGGGAAACTATCTGACAAACAAACTAAAGACAGTATGGTTGTGGGAGACAGTAATTTTCAAACTCACTGTGGAACCTGTTAGTAAATAATAACTAATGAACAAAAACCTTGAAACCTCTGGAACACAATGTAGGATAAAAAGAAAACCAAAGTTAATTAACAGGAACAATAGGAACATATTACAGATATTAGGATCAATTTTGTGTTTCAGAATGAAAAATGCAGAAATATAGTTTTAGTAATGGGAAAGCAGGTTTTGGTTAATAGTTAATAGGAGAAAATAGTTAATAGTTAATAGGAGAAAATGGTTACATGGTAGGAAAAGCTTAGCAGTAAGAGTCCTTCAACAAAGAAACCAATCAAGGAAAATATGCTATGTTCACTGCATGTGTTCAGGTATTTGTTGGTGATAATTTAATTTATATTCATGATAGAAGAGGAGATTGGCCTTGATCTAAATATCCCCTTAAAGTCTACAATTTTATAAATCATAGTGCCTTTACTCATGCCATTTCTTAAAAATATTTCTTAAAATTATTAAATAATATATTATTAATTTTAGTTGACATTCTTGGCATATATGGAAAAGTGTTTGCAACAGCTATTTTCTCTTCTTAATTAATATATTTTTTTGTATTTGCTGTATTTGCTTCACTTGCTGATTAACCTGAAAAAATGATTTCAGTCACATTTTAGCCATGCCTGTTCATAAAAAAAGGTTTAGCAAAATTCAGTGATCTGTCTTATTTCTTCTAAATCAAACTAAATTATTTTTGATGATATAAATTCTTGTCTCTCTTAACTTTTTTGGGTATCTACCAGAGCTTTCCATGTCTAGATATTTATTTAAGCTTACAGTTTAGATCCATAAGAGCCACAAAAATAAAACCCCCTTCAAAATGAGGTCCATGAATTTTCTATTATTGCCCCATATGTTGTAGTCTCACCAACCAAATCATAAAGTATGGCCTAGAGCAGGGCTTTCAATCTCTGAGCCTGCGGGTTGCTGTGCAATGGGTTGATGTCCATTCAGTGAAGGGAAAAAACAGTCCCGATATGTCACGTGACACCTGTGTCATGTGACGATGTGAGTTTGACACCCCTGGCCTAGAGTATCATACTGACAAAGTTGTGGAGGACATTTGAATTTGAAGCTGACTTAATCACACTGTAATACATTCTAAATATAAAAAGTTTCAAGGATAGTATAAACCTATATAAATTGGAACCATAGTATTGATTTGCCATTTTGAAAATGATTTTACTTTGCCCTCTTTTGACTGGTGAAGCATTTAAGTAGGTAAGCTCTTTGATAAGTTGGAAAGGGTTGAGTTGCAGCAAAATTTGGGAAGAACTTATTCATGAGTTCATTTGGCACTTATTCATGGTTTCTGTCTCAATTCAGCCTATCATTTGTTCTTTGCAAATTAATCAGATACTTGCTGAGTTGGATTCTTTCTGGTATGGGCCTAAAGGAGGAGTTACTTTCCAAATAGCAACAATTCCTGATTGCCAAGTTCAGCAGGGGATGGCCATGAACCACCCCAACTTTTAAACAGGTAAACAAAGTGTGCAGACCATTAAAAATTGGTGTTTTACATTTCCTTTCTTCCAGCAAAGTCATTATCTTCTGATTAGCATCTCTGCTAATTTTTTTCCTTTCATATATTATCTTCTTCCTGCTGTTTGATAATTTTTTTTTCTGTTCTCTATCTACACAGATGTTTTTATTGCATCAACCCTAAATGAAATATGCTAAAAAGCTTTAAGATCTTCCACACACTCTCTTTCTCCCTCTCCTTCTTCCTCTCTCTCACACACACATTTTCCAATCAGCAGATCATATAGGTAACATAACAGAGCAATATATGTATATTAAATGTATCGCATTGGGAGTTTGTGTGATTTCAACATTTTTAGGTAAAGATCTGTGATATATGAAGAATTGAGTCAGATAAAACATGTTTTCACAGCTGACTGATTGTGTTATTTCTGCATATGAATTCAAGACATTTGTGCATATATTTTCATGACAATCTACTTGAGAATCTACTTGAGATTAATTTACTTGAGAATCATAGTAGAATGTGTGCATTTGCCCTCAGTATCATGTTTTCACAATTCAGAGCCTTTATATTGTGTGCTAACTTCTGAAAATAAACTTACATCAGAGGTGGTATTTGTTGATTCTCCAAACTACTCAAAATTTCCACTACCGGTTCTCCAGAACTGGTCAGAACCTGCTGAATACCACCACTGACTGGTGATTTTTTAGTATCCTTCCCCTGCCACACCCACCAATAATAATATTGATAAAAATATTTGAATCCCACCAATGACTTACATATATAGCATTCTTTGATTGTAGATTTTCATGGTTATATAAATTATAGGTTGGTTATAAGTTGTATAGCATGGTTATAAGTTGTATAACATGGTTATAAGTTGTATAACATCGTGACTGGCTTCACAGTCTGAATATGGTTTGTAATCAAAAGCTTGATGAATATACTACAATGGGTAGAGTTCATACAACATAGTGAGCAGTGGTGGGGTTCAATTTTTTTTTTTTTTTACTACTGGTTCTGTGGGCGTGGTTTGGTGGGCATGGCAGTAAAAGCTCCAGTCAGAGGTGATATTTGCTGGTTCTCTGAACTACTCAAAATTTCCACTACCGGTTCTCCAGAACTCATCAGAACCTGCTGAATACCACCTCTGATAGTGAGCTAAAAGCAATGTTTTACAAGCAAGAAAGAAATATCATGGCATACCATGAGTCACTGAGATCATTTTCTGATGATGAATAAACAGCTTTCTCAAAAATTAGGGCTTTATTTTTATTCATAGAGTTTAGCAAACATAATACACTGAGTTTGAATTTTTAACATTAATTTGGTTAGACCATAATTAGCTGCAGTGGAAACCTACTGGTCAAATGGTACATTTTAACAGTGATACCACAGACAGAAGATATTGAAGAACTATTAAACAATTATGGTTCAACTTACTTTTTTGTAACATTACTTTTTATTCAACAGTATAAGGAGAAAGAAAATGAAACTAAATTAATTTAAACTTAGTTCTGGGTAAATGAAATTTGGGTCCGATAATAAGTCTATCTTAGCAAAATTACAAGAAAATATAATTGCTGATTAGTCTAAAATTAGTTTACATTTGGATATTTTAATATAGCTTCTCATAGATGTAATAATATGTAATACACTTGGTAGATCTTTCTTAATTTACGAAAAATGCATGGTTTTGAAATGCAAATATTGGTGAACAGTTTTTTCTATTCACAATAATTAAAAATAGTTCCTCTACCCTCCATGTATAATATCATTTTTTATTATTCAGAAAATCTAGTCAACTGCAATCAATTTTTTAAATGCCTATGTGACTTTATCTGCTATTTACTGTCTTTTCTTTGAAGATCTGAAATAGAAAGCTGTAGCTATATACTGATGGTCATGGGTGCCATGGTACATTAAAGAACTCATTTTTAGGCATTTCAAGATAAATGATTTATAAAATAACAAAGACCATTGTGAGACATTTGCATTGACCCAAAGAAAAGGCTATTTTATATTCTGATACTAATCAACTCTTACAGTCTGAATGCATAAAAAGCTCATAAGCGATATTACATGTAGCAAAATCTCATATCCTTTCTGTTTCCTGTTCTTTCAAGCATCAAACAAATTAAGTTAGTGCTTCAATATCTAATTCCAAATATAATGTGATCTAGCAAATTTTATATATAAAGTCAGAGTCACCATTTTTCAGTATGAATGAAATACTAAATAGGAAAAATATTGAAAGTAGTTAATTGAGGAAGTATAATTAAATTCATAGGTTTAATTATAAATTGATTCAGACTGCTTCTACTACTTCTATTCTTACATACATATTGATTTTTTTTCATTACAAATTGAGGTTAAAAATTATATGGGTATTTAAAAAATGTTATTATATATATTTGATGTTGCAAAATTTGGCATGAAAATGCACTGTGTGCTAGGAAGTAAGTTGTTTCCTTCTTTTTTCGTCAAAGGTACATCAACATAAGAAAAGTATTACTATTAGTAAATCCATATAGAATTTAAGATCATCATTAATTATTACATATTATTTAGACAGTAAGAGACCATGACAATAAGAGAATATCATAAGTAAGTAGCTAGGGTTTGCTCCTAAGTTGTACTTATTACTGTTTTTTTTATGCAAGCAATGTTCACTTTATTTATTCATTACCTAGATTTATTATTTTTATAAATAACTGAAGGTGGCGAACATATCCAATACAACTACTTCCTCCTAGTTTCCCCACAAAAAACGGCTTGGGAGGGGGGGTGGGGGGGGGGGAGAGAGATGGAGAGAGAGAGAGAGAGAGAATGAATGGGATGTGGATGAACACAAAGCTAATGCCTATTAAGAGTAATAACAAGAATAACAAGAAATCCTACTTTTCTTCTTAGTCAAATTGTTATTACTTTAGAAGCTTATGGGCTTTAAAAGTATATAGAACAAAACTATAACATTTTCCTATAAAGCATCCCTGAAGAAGTAACAATGTGCTACAAATATGCAAAGGAACATTAAATTAGAATGGATAGAAAAGCCATCTGTTTCATCAATTCTCTACTTCACTCCTGATAATTCAATGTAAAGGCCCTGTCACACTGCCCAACGGATGCAAAATGTTTGTAAAAAGGACACAGCGGACGAGAAAAATGTTCCATCTGTTGTTATCCGCTCTCAAAAGGGGGCAAAAATTTGCATAAGCAGAGCGGATAACACGGAAAGGAACGGACGGGGGGAGGACGCAGAGCGGATGGAAAGTGGATGCGGAACGGAAGCCTGGCAGATGGAAGCGGATGGAAGCGGATGCAGAGCGGATGCAGAGCAGATGCGTAGAGGATGCAGAGCGGATGCAGAGCGGATGCATCCGCTTTCATCCTTTCTCCGTCCATGCTACTAACACTGCGCGTCCGTTCCGCTTCCTCCCTGTGTCCGTTTACCGCTGGAATGGATTTGAGTTGTGCGGATGCATAGCGGATGCCTAGCGGATATAGCAGATGTGTAATGGATGCAGAACGGATGTCCCCCATATGCCTAGAGGATGCAGAATGGATGCATTGGATACATTTTCCGCTCAAAAGTTTTGAGCAGCTCAAAACCTTCTGAGTGGATGAAATGTCAATAGACGGATGCTGGACAGATAGAGAGGAAGCAAAACGGAGGCAGTGAGTCCAGAACGGAAGCATCGCATTAACCAACGGATGGCAAGTGTTTTTCTCCGTTTTACATCCTCTTTCCATCCATTGGTGCAGTGTGACAGGAGCTTAATCTTTTATTTAAATAACACAATTTCTATGTTGGAGATAGGCAGATGCTTTCTTAGACTTTCCAGTGAATATTAACATTATAAGAATCTATCTCTTTGGATCTGAAATATTATCTATATAATGACAGTCAGTGGATCAATTCACACAAGATCTTTCTAAAGCTAAGAATTTTTATTTTTACAATGTATTCTTTATTTATATCTCAAGCTAAGGAAGTCAGTAGATTAAAGAATTTGTCTAATACGCGTTATCATATGTATCTATTTATCTATCTATCTATCAATCAAATCTGTCTTTACCCTAAAAATTATATCTCACAATTATCAAGGAAAAATTAAGAGTGTCCTAGAAGAGACTATGGTATGATAAGTTTTACTTTTAAGGAAACAAATTTAGGGCTTTTACAATGAAATCATATTGGACACTTTTTTTAAAAAATGTAGAGGTTTCAATAATAATCATTCTAAGCATAAGAGATATTTCTTTTTTTCCAATTTTTTGTATTAAAAAAAAAAAACACAAAAAGCAAACAAGATTGAAAAATGCATTAAAAACAAAACATATGCATCTATTATCCTCCCCAGTTAAATACTGATTAATATATTACTACAATATTATTCCTACCCCTTACATGCCCGATTGTTTTTTAAATTACATCTATTTGTAAATTAATGACTTGTCATCATCTATACACTATATTAATGACAAAATAGTTAACAGGAAGAACAATAATAATAAGGCAAGATTAAAGTTTCAAAACCTTCCATTAACAAACTATCACTATAATCTAATCATAGAAAATTTACCACTACACAATATCTATCCTGAATTGTCCCAAGAGTTAATAAAAATTCAGTTTTGACAAAATTTGTCAAAATTTTTTGACAAATTTTTTGACATTTGTTTTTTAATACTGTTTCTTATCAATTGTTGTTTGGTTAAATATAATAAATTCAGTCTCCACAATAGGTCTATCTTCCCAGCAAAGTCCAAATCAGTGGTGGTATGCTACCGGCTTGGGGGAACAGGTAGCAAAAAAAAGCCTCTGAGGATCAGCTGAGAGGAGGAAAAAAAAAAACCCTCCAACAATCAGCTGAGAAGAGAAAGAAGAGAAAATCACAGGATCAGCTCTCCCACCTGCCCCTGCTCTTTTCCCTTCTTTATCCTCTCAGCTGATTGGCGCTGCAAATTTCAGCTGGTGTGGGGAAAGCTGCAGGCATGCATTGTATGTATGCACATTAGGTGCATGTGTATGCACTCGTGATCACCAAACCGATAGAGGAATAGGTAGGATCCCATTGCTGGTCCAAATGAAAATGATTTCTGATTAGGTGTGATAAATCCATTCCCCAATTTCCTACAATTCTCCTAGAGAAAACCAATTTATCACTTCTCCATTCAATCAAGCTTCTGCTATAAAAAAAAAATATGCAGTCTTGAATTTCAGAGAGGCATATGCAATCAACTTTGTTAGTTCTATGTCTATACAGTCCACAGCACTTTCCAATGGGCCTGGACTGAATTAGATTCCATTTGCGAATTTAATTTATCCAGAGCTATGTGCATCTGAATATTATAATTATCATCATAACAACCAATATCATTTCATCAAGTTTTTTTTTCCTAAAAATGGCATGTTACCAAACGATCCTTTTCCACATATCATCCATCCTTGCTTGCTTGTCATCTGATGCATTGTTGCTCTGTGTAACTGAGCTGGTAAATAAAGAATGTTGAAATGAAGTGAAACAATAAATGAAAAAGCAGGGAAGATATTTTCAAGCTATTTCAATCCAAGCTTAAAATAAAAAATAAACTCCAAATATTTTGCAAATTAATCAAATGTAAAAACCCTATGGCGAGAGTTCAATTAATATAAATGAAACGAAAACTTTACCATCCAAGAACACTCTGTGTTTCCTTATGGAAGAACAATGTTTATTCAAAACATGATAAATCAGAGGGAAAAAAAAACCAGCTATAATTAAAAATATTTTATTTTAAAATAAAATAAATTACATTCAATACATCAGTCAACTTTTGAAGATAAAAAGCAGAGTAAAACAGAAGATTCAAAAAGCATTAAAGTTAAAACCTAAGCATACTTAAGAAAACAAACTGCCGAGAGGAAGACAGATGCCCAGTGACTTTCTGACCACTACCACGGGGAACTGAATTCACAGGGAACTGGAATATTGGATCATTCCTAAGTGGTCCCATTCACATCCAGGAATCCACACTACCAGGGAACCACCTTTGGCAGCAAAATCAGCAGATTGTTGGCAAGAGAGAAAAAACTCCTTATCAGTCAACAGCCATCTTGGGGAGGAGTCAATAGATAATATTTTGACATATAATCATAGTAATAATATTCAAGGTTATACATATATTAGAATCTTATGGTTTTAAGTTTTAATTATTCAATTTATATACTTCTATAATTTAAAAAGTAGTGAACTGTGAAATATTTTCAAATTTCATGCTTATATTTCTGTAAAAGTATTTTGATTTTCATCAAAAAATAAACATTTGTGGAAAACAAATGTGGAAAAATGTTGGAATATTTTTTCTGTGCTAGATTTCAACACAAGGAATATTTTTTTGCTTTTCAAGCACAATATTAAAATGTCAGGAACATAATCTGGGATTACTTTAGCAAATATAATGTGAGCATTGATCAGAGTTTGCATTGAAGAAAAAAAATCCTGAGCTGTTGGATTTATAGTCTGAAACATCAGCAAGTTTATAGCTGATTAAGTCTGTGTGTCTATAACATTAAAACAATAAGGTAAACATATGAAGAAAGCAAATGGTTAAAGAATGGCATATTATTATAGTTACAAGCTATCAAGATTAATTCTAAAAATGAAAGGTCACATTGAGGTTCCTGCTGTGAATACATATGAAGTTATAAATAAGTCTCTCCTGATAGTGGTTGTTGTCTATGTGTCAAAAAGGTGATCAACTGTCTCTGTGAACCATGACAAGGTGTGCATCATGTCATTGGAAGTATCAGGTGGTGTGTAGTTTCTGGGCAATATTCTCACCTTCAGTGATATGAAGTTTACTTTTTTCCATAAGTAAAAAATATTTGGCTATTAATACATTCTAATTATTCTTTGTATGAAATAGTAAAGACCATACAGAATAAAATATAAAACAAGCATCTAACTCTCAGGTGTTCAAATTATAGTTAATCCAAATGATTAATTCTCCCCCCCCCCCCCAAAAAAAAAAATAAAAAAAAAAAAAAAAAAAAAAAATAAAAAAAAACCTTTAACCCCCCGGTTTTAAAAATAAATTTAACCAAAAATTAAAATCCCCCCCCCCCCCCCCAAAAAAAAAACTTCACATAAAGAGAATATACTCAGTTCATAACATACTTCTATTATCAACTAGGGCTTTAAGAGAAGCCAAACAGCACAAAAATATGTTACCAGTTTTCTTTGTCCCTTCCATATGTTTTCATAGTTATTTTATGGGCCCTGTTTTTTCCTCAGGGTCTTCATCAGAAAAGAAAAGTAAGAAGAAAAGCATTATTGATGTTTCTCTTGTTTTGCAGATCTTTGCAGAAAGAGCCCAGCACTAAATATATATATTGGAAATATTGCACAGGAATAATCCTGTTGGCTCATTCCAATCTTGATCATATGAAGTTATGATTACTATCATAATTCAGCAAAACATTTCTGAACAATAAAAGTACCAAAGTTTGCATTTCAAAATAGCGTATCTTTCTTTTATATTAAGAATTATATTAAGAGGAAGGCGGAGCTTCGTCTCGGTGTTACAGCTGCGATCTCGGGGCTCTGAGATCGCAGCTGATATTTTCGCCCCTGGTCGGTCCTAATGGACCTAAACCGTCCCGTAGAGACGGGGATTGTGAAGGGCACAGTCCCAGGATCCCAGAGATATCGCAAAATCTCTGGTTTGATCCGGGAGAAGCCCTTTTGCTGGCAGCGGAAAGGCAGCCTCCAAAGCTGCTGAAGTCGGGACAGCTCCGGAAAGAAAGTGATTTAAATGAGCGTGTATCGGTTGGGTGAGAAATTCCTTTTGTATAGTAAATTGATTGAGACTTGAAAGGACATCCTGAACAAAGAAGAAATCTGTGACTTTATTTTTGTTTGACTGAAACTTGGCTGAGCGGCGTTTAAGTGATGTCAAATTGAGACTTGGATTCTTTCCTTATTTTTTTTTTCTGAGGACTTTAATGTGATTTTGTAGGTAACCGGATTGAATTTTCTCTTATATATATTTTTATGCTTCTCTTGATTTTTATTTTTATTTTTTTTTAATTTTCTTTTTAGGATAGAGGCTCCCTTTGATTATCTTTTTTTTCTTCTTGTTTGAGCTTTTTAAAAATATTTTTTTTCTGGCTGGGGGGGGGAAAGAGTAGTAAGAGATGCTGCAACTCTGCCAACTAGAGGCTTGAAAATATTTTATTTGAATTGGGGAGAAAAGCACTCCTTTTCAAGGACATTTTAATGTGATAAGATAGAGGGAGAACGCAGTAAAATATTATTACAGGTACTTTCTTGGACTCTTATCAATATTTCAACACTTGAGGCTTGGCTTTGAAGCTGCTGGAGAAGACAGTCATAATAAGAGCCTTGGATAAGGAAATAAAGTGCAGTGTACAGTGCATATATATATATATATATATATATATATATATATATATATATATATA
>BLBF01016866.1:0-10258 GCA_015471245.1 Laticauda colubrina
GGTAAGGATAGCTGTGGGATGGGTAAGGATAGTTGTGGGATAGATAAACCTCCAGTGCAAGCATAGTGGGACTGTATGGTCCACCCTCCCAGCTGCCACACATATGGCCCTTTTTTATCAATAACAATTTATTCATTGATCAACACATTTCAAAATAAACAAAACTCTTTTTTAATGCCCTATTCATTATAAGGTCACTCAACATACATGGCACAATCTCATCACTGTGATGAGACAGGCTCAAGGAAGCATCCATTAAGCATCTACCATCCTGTCTTGCCACTCCACTGCTCCATCTGGGGAGTTGCACCAGTGTTTCAGGAGGTTGCGCTGCTTCTTCCCTTCACGTGAAGCTCTGTTGGGGCATTGTACATCCACAGTGTCTATCAGGTTTCATCCTTGCCTCCATTCACCAGGCTCCATGTCACCATTGCCTTGTTGACGGTCCACAAACCTGTTCTGCAACAATGGGTAGAGGGTGAGCATGAGATTGTGCAGGATGCAGCAAGCTTCCACAATGCTCCTCACAGTCCCTGAGTGATTCTGCATGTTGGTGAGAAGTGCCTGGAGCCTTCATTCCTCAGGTCCACCATCAGCTTGTCATAGAGTCCAAACTCCACTCTTCTCCGACCCATCTTCGGACCCAGACAGCTCTTGGACGTCTCCTTCTTCTCCTTGCATAGAAAAGGTGAAACAGTCTGAAGAGGGCTTGGTTCTGGTGTTGAATGATGGCAGCTACCATAAGGAGTGTGTGATGATCCATGGTGGAGATCAATGGATGATGTGGAAGAGCAAGAGCAAGGGTGAAGAGGTCTGTACACCAAGGCTGCTGGACTGATAGTGAGATCCAGGTGATTTCCTCCCCCTTTTTATAGGAAATATCAGTTTTCCACTAGGTGTCCTTCCACATACTCTGGGCATACTCCAGACATCCTAAATATCCGAGATATGTCCCGTATACGAATATTTTGTCCGTTTTAATGTTTTATATACGAGATGCATCCGCTTACATACTTTCTATTTCCGTGCTGCTAACGCTGTGTGGACATTCCGTGTACCTTTCACTTCATCCCTCTTTCCGCTTTCAGCTGCAGCGGATGTGAGTTGAGGGGATGTCCAGAGGATGCCGAGAGGATACAGCGGATTTTTAACAGATGACAACGGACGTAGAACATTTGTTTCCCATATGTGTCGCGGATGTAGATCATACACTGCGGAAAGTTCATCCGCTCAAAGAGTTTTGTGCAGCTCAAAACTTTTTCAGTGGATGAAATAGCAGTGGACGGATGTTTGACGGATAGAACGTATGAATCACGTGCGCAGTGAGTACACAACGATGCATTGCGTTTTCCAATAGATGGCAAGCTTTTTTGTCCGTTTTACATCCTCTTTGCATCCGTTGGTGTAGTGGGACATGGGCTAAAGGGAAAAAGCCAAAAGATGATAGAAAATGGTAAGCAAGCAAAGAAACTACAAATTATATAAAAGAGAGATTTAGAGATAATAGTTAGAAATGGAAAAAAAGAAGACTACACATGAAGAGGTATTTTACAGTGAAATATACAAAATAGATCTTGAGATAAATTAAAATAGATAAATGTTTATACAAGATAACAGTGATTCATATTTAAGATAGGAAAGGGAATATTATGTGAAGCCCAACAGAGAATAGACATAACCATATAGTAGGAAGATATTTTAGTGAATTATATCTTTTGTTATTCATATATATATATATAAGGTAATGAGGTTATAAGGTTGATATTATTGGCTAAAAGAAAATACATTTGTGTAAAAATGAGTTGTTAGAGGGAAGGGAAAAAACAGAAAATATAATATATGCAACAGTGGCAAATGTAATATCGGGAAGGATATAATAGGGGATAATATAAATTAAGATGAAATCTTGAATTTTCAATGAATGGTATGATTAGACTAAATTGTAAACATGGTGAGCATTAGAAATATATGATCAAGGAAGTCAGAGATTGATTAGAATGTATTTAATGAATTAAATATTTTGTTATCCACTTGTACAAGATAATGACGATATATTATTTTATTATTGGCTAAAGAAAATAAGATGGAAAATATATTTGTGTAAAAATGAGAAGTTAGAGAAGAGGAAACACACAGAAAATAAAATATATGTAATAATATTGGAAAGGGGATTTAATAGGGGATAATATAAATTAAGATGAAACTTTGAATGATTAATGAAATGATATGAATAGATTAAACTGTAAACATGTTGAATATAAGTGTATGACCAAGAAAGATGGAGATTGATTGATTGACATAAAATAATTTATGAGCATATAAAGAAGAAAATTTGGTAATAGATAATGATGTAATGTTAGCTGTATTTGTGACTATGGATATGACTGATTTAAAATGTAAAACACCTGGAACCATACTGTTCTTGCAAAGATGTATTTAAATAATTAAAAAATAAAAAAATGTTTTAAAAAAGCAAAAACATTTCATCCTGGCAGAATTCACACTTTCATAAACTGCACATAATGCCTGGAAAGTTGCTCAAATAGTCAACAATAAATATAGTTCCTACAACTGTTGTATGAAGGTTAGCATCTTCAATTATTTTTCTCCTTTAATGTTTGATATTCTTAGAATTATTTTTTATTTAGTACATGTATAATCCTTTTAGATAACAGTGGTTGGTGATTTTAACTTTGTAAAGTTACAATGTTTCTACTGTTATTGATTTTTTTTGTGGAGAGCAAGTTCTCCTAAAACATCGTTCAGTATTGAATAATGTGCATCAGCAGCCAAAAAAGCCAATGTAATCCTAAACTACATTAACAGAGAGATACAATCAAGATCAAGGGAGGTACTAATACCACACTATGGAGCCTTAGTAAGACCACACCAAGAATACTGCATCCAGGTTTGGTCGCTGCCACACTATAAAAAAGATGTTGAGGCTCTAGAAAAAGTGCAGAGAAGAGCAACCAAGATGATTGGGGGATTGGAGGCTAAAACATACGATGAATGGTTGCAGGAATTGAGCATTTGAAGTTGCCATTTGTTTGACCATTCTGACACAAAGTCGAGGTCTTTTTCATGGGTAGCAGTTTTATCAATGGTGTTGAATAGCTTTACAGCATCAGCAAAAAGAACGCAGTTGCTCTTAATATGATCACAGAGGTCATTTATGTAGAGTATGAAGAGAGTTGGTCCTAGAACGCTGCCTTGGGGGACACCACTGTTAACAGGTACAGGATTTGATAGGATGCTCCCAATTTTGACCATTTGTTGCCTGTTTGACATGAATTCTTCTATCCATTTATGTAGGTATCCAGAGATACTTTAAGATTTTAGTTTTAGGAGTAGTTTGTTGTGTACCACTGAATCAAAGGCTTTACAGAAGTCTATGTAAATTGCGTCAGTTGCTTTGCCCTGATCAAGGGTTGTCCTGGATGACCTCCAAAGTCCCTTCCAACTCTGTTAATCTAATCTAATAAGAGTTGTATCATGAATATTGTGTGATACGGATTAAATCATGAAAAGAAAAGCTCATTTTCTTTTAGCTAAATGCTAGCAATTCCATTATATGGTCGAACAGGACAGATTTAAAGCATCTAGATTTTTTAAAAAAGAAAGGAAAAGAAAAAAAAATGCTGCCAGATGAGATAGGGACAAATGTTGATTTATAATGTTCCACTGCCCTGATGAGATTGTGACTGACTAATCCTAAAGATACCATGTCAATGGTATCTTGAAGAAAAAGTGTTCCTGCAAGCAACTGACAGATCTTGCATAGAGGGCAAATTGTATTCAATTTAACAAAGTAATTCTGTTCTTTAACTGTTCAACAACTCAAAATTAGATTTGTTGGGAAAATTTGAAAAGGGCTTTCCCCCCTTGCCCCCCTTGCCATACAGAGATTTCCAAATGTGGCAACTTTATCCATTGTGGACTTCAATTCCCAGAATTCCTCAGCAAATCCTGCTCTAACATAACAGAATAGCCTTGAACAACAGGTTTGCTCAACTTCTGTCTTGGGAATTTATCACATTTTTATACTGCATTTCACTCAAGTGATTCCATAATCAAGTGATTTTCATTTTGATTATGGATAGTTTATTAATATTATGTTTTGAGCAGAAACACATGGCTTAAGAAGCTGCTAAACTATATATTCCATCCAAGATGACAAATAGTAATGCTGAGAGTTGTAGTTGGACATTTTGTTGTAGGCTATAGTTTTTCTGTAAATGATCACAACTTGACCTTTTTCCTTCCTACTCTTAAAATCCAAGTTCAACCATGGAAGCATCTATACCTTACTATATACCAAACTACTTATATACCAAGCAAAGCGGCTCATGTTAGATCTCAGGTTTGTCGAGTGACTTCAGCTGAGAAACTACTATCCATTAAAATTTTCTACATTGCCCTTAACACATGCAAATTGAATGATGGGTAGTTTTCTAGATGTGGTCTTTGTCATTAGACAAAGATACTAAACAAAGAGCAGGAAGTTGGCAGATCCCAGGAGCAATAAAATAGCTATATGTAAATGGGAATATGACAGGTATTAACGGCAGTTCTGCTTATCTCTTTGATTAATTTGTGATTCAGGTGACATATAGTAAACTATTACTCTAACCCAAAGATCTTCAAACTTGGCACTTTTAAGACTTGTGAACTTCAACTCCCAGAATTTCTGACCTAACATGACTGGAGGAGGAATTCTGAGAGTTGAAGTCCACGGCTCTTAAAGCTGTCAAGTTTGAAGACCTCTGCTCTAACTTGTGTACATTTTTCTTTTGACATGCTAATGTTTCCAATGTTATTATTTTGTAATAGCTTTCATTTATATTTGCCTGTATCTCAGTGCAAGGTTTATATTCCAGTCATTTTTAGGTACCAAGAGACAAATATAATTATTCCCAAGTATTTTAACTGAGGGCAAGAAACCAGAACTTTCCAAATTTAAGGTTTTTTTTTTTAGTAATTGATACAATGGGGATATCATGTCTAATGTAGCACCAGAGTCCAAAATTATATGTATTTCAATAAATAGTTCACAAGAAATTATTTAATCAGAAATACAGCTATTCAGTAATATTTTGAGGATTTATAAGGCTGCCTTGTAACCTCATCATTCCTGACAGAATGACCAATTGTTTTGTTGCTTTGGCTGCAACAGATTAATTCTGAATAGTTTCCCACATTACTATGTTTTCTTCAATGTAATGAATTCTATAATCACATAGGCTTTGCCCAATTGCAGCTCAGTTGTATGCATATTTATTCAAAACTTAATGGAGTTTCCTCTGAGAAAACATGTACAGAATTACATCTTAACTGTTGAGCCCCTTTAAGCCTTCAGCTGAACCTGAAGGCTTGTAACTTGTTCCATAATAAAAGAAAGCCAAGTAAGTAAGGTATAGAAGTTTTATAGACTAATAGAGTTAGAAGAGATCTTCAAGATCTTCTAGTGCTACCACCTGCTTGAGCAGAAGACCTACACTATTTCAGACAAATGGTTGTCCTGTCTCTTTTTGAAAGCCTCCAGAGATGGAGTATCCACAGCTTCTGCAGGTAAGCCATTCCACTGATTGATTGCTTTCACCCTAACTTTCCTCTTCTCACCAACTGTGTTTTACCTTTGTGCATGTTTATTTTATTTATTTATTTTTATTTATTTATTTTTGTCAATTGCTTACAAGATAACAGGTATAAGTAAAAACATAGTAATGAATACATACATATAAGAAAAATAAAATAAAAGAAACAATAGGACAGGGACAGTAGGCATATTGGTGTGCTTATGCATGCCCCCTACAGACCTCTTAGGAAAGGGGTGAGGTCAATAGTAGACAGTCTAAGGTTAAAGTTTTTGGGGTTTGGGGAAGAAACCACAGAGTCAGATAGAGTATTCCAGACATTGACCACTCTGTTGCTGAAGTTGTATTTCCTGCAATCTTGTTTGGTGTGATTAACCTTGAATTTGTATCTATTGTTTGCTCTTGTATTGTTATGGTTGAAGCTGAAGTATTCATTGACAGGTAGGACATTGCAATGTATGATTTTATATATTATACTGAGATCGGACCGAAGGCAGCGTAATTCTAGGTTGTCTAGGTCTAGAATTTCAAGTTTGTTGGCACAAGGTATTCTGCAATGAGTAGAGGAGTGGAGAACTCTTCTTGTGAATATTTCTTGTTGAAGCGCGGGAAATCAGGAGACAGGAGACCAGCGTAACTTCAGCTCTTTATTCAAGGTATAGATCTGTGCAGCCTTTAGCGAACTGCGGCAGCTCTTCTTATAGAGCTAGCCGGCAGCTCTCACCCAATGACAGCTTTCTGAATCTCCCGCGATCGGTTCGTCCAATCATGGGAGATTTCTTACTAACCAATCACCAATCACAGTGCAGCTCGTTTCAGCCAATCAGGTTAGGGTATTATAAGTATGTTAATATGTAACACCCCTCCCCTCTTGGTATGGTCCATCCTCCGTGACATAGTCGCGTAGGTAGGCAGGGCTTTTTACTTGCCTACTTGACCTACTTGACCTACTTCAGTTGCTGCGTGGTCTTCAGCCAGTTCAGAAAGGATCTTCATTGCTCCTGTTCTTCTTCATGGAACCGCCTGGAAAGGTGAGTCAGGCCTTTCGCCGCAACTCCCACCCGGTCTACTGGGTTTGGTCGAGGCGTCAGCTTCTTTGTTCCCAGCCGGTCTTTCTGGGCTGGTTGAGCTGGCTTGACTGTTCCTTCCAGGTGAGATTCCAAGAGGGTCATCTTCCTCTGGTACCCTTCGGCTGTCTTCCGGTGACTCTTTCCGGTGAGTACTATTGGTTTCTTTTTTTATTTAGCGGTGTTTGTATTTCTGGTTCGGTTTGTCATTGTCTTGTAGTTGTATTTTCTCTTTCTTTTTGATGATTGTTTGGGGTTTCTCCCCCCCCCTAGTTTTTTTATTAGAGTCTGTTTGTGAGTTTTGTGGGTTTTCAGTGCTGTTTAAAATTATTCTTGATCATATTTGGTCGACGTGCCATTTCCAGTTTCTTCCGTCCTCTGTTTCCAGCTGGTACGACCTGGGGCCTGTAACTTGGGTTATTGTAGTGGATACCCATAGTGGGTCTCCTGAAATTTTTTTAGCGTAGATCGTGTCTCCCGGATTAAATGCCCGGTACCGGCTGGAGGAGTCTGGTGGTTTTTCTGGATTGTAAGTCGGGTGAAGTCTGTCTAGTTGGGATTGGAGTTTTCTTCCCATCAGGAGTTCTGCTGGGCTTTTATTGGTTTTGGCACTTGGTGTTATGTGCTGTATTGTTAATAGTTTATTTATTTTGTCGTGTATGTTACCAGTGTCCATCTTTTCTAAAGCGTCTTTGGTGTATCTGACCATTCGTTCCGCCCGCCCGTTCGCTGCCGGATAAACGGGTGCTGTCAATGCATGTCGGATTCCCCGTTCTGTGAGGAATTGCTCAAATGCCAATGCCATAAATTGTGGCCCGTTGTCAGACACTATCAAGTCAGGTAGGCCGTGGGTGGTGAAAAGTCTGTTTAGTTGTGTTGTAACCGCCTCCGTCGTGGTAGATCGCATTAGGCTTCCCTCCAGCCACTTGGAGTAAGTGTCTACTGCGATCAGGAAAGTGTGCCCTTTTATGGGTCCCACAAAGTATATGGACCCTCAACCATGGTCCCCTTGGTGTTTCCCACTGAAGGATTGGTGCTTCGAGCAGGTTTGGTCTGGATTGCTGGCATTTGTCACATGTAGCCACCCAGGTTTCAATGCTTTTGTCTATCCCTGGCCACCATACGTAGCTTCTGGCCAGGGATTTCATTTTCACAATGCCCGGGTATCCCTCATGCAACTTGTGTAATATTTTTTTTTTGTAAGCTGTCTGGAACAACCACTCTATCGCCCCATAGTATATATCCCTTTTGGGAGGATAATTCAGTTTGCTGGTTTCAGAAGGGTTTAAACTGGTCACTGCTCTCTGTTTCCGGCCACCCTTTTACTACCCAATTCAAAACTCGTGCCAGTTTGCCGTCTTTGCTCGTCTCTCTCGCAATGTCTGATGCGGTTGTTGGTAGGTTGGGCAATGTCTCTATTTGCAGGGTGGATGTGATGGGTGCAGGGTCATCTTTGTAATCTGTTAAGGGGCAACAGCTTAGTGCGTTGGCATGCGAGATGCATTTCCCTGGGCGATGTATTAGTTGGTAGGTATAGGCGACAAGGAACTCAGACCACCTTGTCATCTGGGGAGACAGTATGTTGGGGGTGGCCTTGTTTCCCGCCAGGATCCCCAGTAGTGGTTTATGGTTGGTGATGAGGGTGAAGTCCCTACCGTATAAGTACTCGTGTAACCGCTTCACACGAGGAACCGCTGCAAGTGCCTCCTTGTCGAGCTGGCTATAATTTCTTTCTGCCTTTGATAGTGTTTTCGAGAAGTAAGCGATCGGTGCTTCTCTCCCGTCTGGCAGGGTATGGCTTGGTATAGCTCCAATGCCAAATGAAGAGGCGTCGCAGGTTATCGTTAGTGGTAGGGTCTCGCTGTACTGGATAAGGACTGATTTTGATGTGAGAAGGTCTTTTATGTTCCGGAAGGTGGCCTCTTCCCGCTTGCCCCAGGACCAGACGGACGTCTTGTTGAGCAACCTATGCAGAGGTTCCACTGTTGTTGCCTTCTGGCAAAAAGACATTGTAGAAATTGATTAGTCTCAGATAGGCTTGTAATTCTGCCTTATTTTGAGGTCTCGGGGCTTCCTTTATTGCTTTTATTTTTTTGTGGGTAGGGTGGATTCCATCTTTGTCCACCAGATATCCCAGGAACTCAACCTTTTCAGTGCATAACTGGCACTTTTCTTTTTTGATTTTAAGTCCTGCATTTTTAAATTTTTGTAGGACTTCTCTGAGTCGGCTTCTCAATTGTCTTTTGTCTTTGGCCGCTACCAACACGTCATCAAAATATGGCACAACTCCCTTAATTCCTTGAAGTAACCATTCCATGAGACTCTGGAACACCCCTGGTGCCACACTGACTCTGAATTGGAGCTTTTTGCACCGGAAAGCCCCCCTGTGGGTCACGATAGTTTGCGCTTCTGCAGTCTCGGCATCAATGGGCAGCTGTTGATATGCTTGCACCAAGTCAAGCTCCGCAAAGACCTTTCCTCTCCCGAGTGAGTACAGGAGGTGCTGTACCACCGGGACTGGGTATGCACTTTGTTGCAGTGCATTGTTAAGTGTTGCTTTATAGTCCCCACAAATTCTCACGGACCCATCTGGTTTGATTGGGGTGACTATTGGGGTCTCCCAGCGTGCATAATCTATTGGTTCCAGGACCCCTTGTGTGATGAGCTTATCTAATTGTTCATCCATTTTTGGGTTGAGGGCGAATGGAACTCGTCTAGGTTTGAGCCGGATTGGGGCAATATTGGGGTTCAAGTTAAATGATATTGGGGACCCCCGGTACTTGCCTAATTGTCCATCGAACACTTCTTGGAATTTCTTCATCAGCTCTTCTTCCCAGTCTGTTTCCTCAACATGGTTTATGCCCGTCACCTCGATCCCTAATGGTGCTAACCATTCCAGACCCAACAGGCTTGGGCGGTCTCTGTCAACAATAGTGAGTGGAAGTACTTTTCCATGCCTTTTGAAGGTTACATGGAAGTGTCCAATTCCTATTACGGGGATTCTGTTCCCCTGATAGTCTTTAATGGTGAGTCTCTGGTTCTCCAGCTCTTGTTTCTGTAAGCTGGTCACTAACCTCTTAATTGTGTCCCAGGACACCATGGAGAGGTATGATCCGGAGTCCACCTCCATTCTGCACGGCCTGCCTTCAATGCTGACCTGCACGTGTACTTTTCTTGCATCTGAGTTGTCTGAATGGCTGATTGTGACTGTTTGATGGGTTTCTTCCCATCGTCTGGTCTCGCTGAGCCGCTTGCTTCGGTTTTCACAGTTCCATCGGTTCTCTGTGAATCTGTCTCGGTTTCTGGGAGGTGTGTTGTCACGTCGTCTTGGGCTGGAGTTCTGTTTGTTTTGGCAGACCTTGGCGATATGCCCCCATTTTTCACAGTACCGGCAAATGGCGTCTAAAAACCAGCACTCAGAACAGGGGTGGTCGCCACCGCCGCAACTGGTGCACTGGAAGCCCAACTTATGACTTCTCTGCCGGTCTCGCTCCGCTTGCAGTTGGTGGATCTCCTCTTCCTCATTGTCGGTGTTGGGTGATAGATTGACGTCCTCGTGGTGCGCCGTTGTTGCTTTGTGATCAGTTTCAGTTC
>BLBF01016872.1:0-12308 GCA_015471245.1 Laticauda colubrina
GTTCCCAAAGATGTCAATGCTGCTATTGCCACCATCAAGACCAAACGTACCATCCAGTTTGTGGACTGGTGCCCCACCGGTTTCAAGGTTGGTATCAACTACCAGCCCCCGACCGTGGTCCCCGGAGGCGACCTGGCCAAGGTGCAGCGTGCCGTCTGCATGCTGAGCAACACCACAGCCATTGCTGAGGCCTGGGCCCGCCTGGACCATAAGTTTGATCTGATGTATGCCAAGCGTGCCTTTGTCCACTGGTACGTTGGGGAAGGGATGGAAGAAGGGGAATTCTCGGAGGCTCGGGAGGACATGGCTGCTCTGGAGAAGGATTATGAGGAAGTGGGTGTGGATTCTGTTGAAGGAGAGGGTGAAGAGGAAGGAGAGGAATACTAAAGCAAAATGTCACAATGGTGCTGCTCATACAGGGAATATTAAGCTATTTGACAACATTAAGGTTTTGGTCTGATCAGTTAATTCGTGCATATTCAGATACCATTGTTATCCCTACAATAACTGATCTGTGCTTTAAAACATGAAATGTTACAAGCCCAAACCATCCACTAAGGTTTTGGGTTTGTGAATAAAAGGCATTCCCTGTCCTCGAGATGAGTGTGTTGTCTCTTTATTTGTTGCATATTCCTGTGGTAGAATTACTGGCCAGTGGTCATATTTTTACATTATGCAAGAAAAAGCACTACACTACTACAACAGTACAGATTAGTGTGTTCAGGTTGGAAGGGGCAACTCCTTCCCCCCGAAATTAAGTTCATAAATGTGACATGACATATATGTCCCAATGTGTCTAGAAACACATTATTTAAGGGCTGAGACAGGTAGAATGAGCCAACTAAACTGGGAAATTAGAAAATCCTGGAAGACGGCAACAGCAAACTACTCCCATATTGTTGACAAGTACAGATAGTATAAGGATATATACAATACTGTGATTGGGTTCAGCTCAAAATATTTAATTTAGCTGGCCAGAATGACAGTCCCTCCTTCCACAATTCAAGCTAAATTATATCTTTCATAAACCCACAGAAAATTTTCAAAAAAGACATGAAAAGACAATGTTCTTTACCACACCCTCTTTAATTTCAGAGAGATAAGATAGTTTTTTTTTCTGGACAGGAATGGTATTTATATGATATTTAGATGGAACCATTTTTATATACTGATTTCAAGATAAAACTAAGGAAAACACGAAGGTCTTTTCTTAGCAAAAATCTGATTTTGTTCTAAAAAAGTGAAACTGCCATCCTGAATTCATTTACTTGGAAACAACTTCCTCTGAATTTATTAAGGTTTGTTTCTGATTTTGTATGTTTATTAATTAAATTTATATGCTGCCCATCTTGCCATCCAAAGGGTGTCTACGCTATTTTTACAGAGTTCTGCTGTAACTCAGTAAAATATCAATAATTTTGTTCGAGTCTCAGATATATAAGTAAACAATTTACATATTTTGTAAAATAGAAAGGTAAAAGAGGTGGATGTAAAATTAGGTAGTTATACTGAAAAGGCCAAACTGATACAGTTCAACTTTGAAATAAAACATCTAAGGGATATATTAAAACAGCATGCTAAATATATAAATATGACATGTTTTAATATAAATACAGTTTCGTTGTAAAGAATCTTATTAAAAAGTTATTTTTAGATCTTAGTTAAAGGACGGTTATTCTCATGGAGGAAAGCAAATGATATTTTCTCGTGAACTGCCATTAACTTACTAATTGCAATTAGGTAAGTTATCTATCATATATATAGTGATGCACCTATAGGTACGGGAACTATTCTGTTCCAAATTGTTATAGTTTGTTTGCACTTCTGCCAATAAGGTGTTTTATATGAATATGATTCTTATTGTTTTGTGGGGAACTCTCTACCTCAGTCATTTTGCGTATTATATGAAATACATTTAACTGTGACTTGTGCCTTTGCTGAACAGATTTGAGATAAACCAAACTGGGGTGAACTTGGCAAGAATGCTGACAATTTTCCCTTCTATTCCCACACAGCAAGGCGACCAGTAAACTTGTATTAAAAAATATCCCACTGACAGATCTGTAACACAGACAATGAGCCTATACTGAAGCAGGAGAGTTTTTAATGCAGTTATGTCAGCTTCCTACTGCTCTACCTCACAATCTTCCTCTGCCTCACCAACTGTCAAACCAACTGTAAAGTTTGCAGAAGTTTAGCAATTTTCATAAGTATACATACAATCAATACAATACAAATGAAAACAACAATGCAAACTTTACACAAGAATAAAAATTGTAGGTGTAGAAAGAAAAAAATGTAAAGAAAATTAAAATATATAAAGAAATTACTTTCCCTTTTATCACAAATATATTTTAATTATCACCTTTTAAAGTAAAACAAATGATTTATTCTTGTTATTCCTTTGTATATTCCTTTTAATTATTACACATCACTTCTTTTGTATGTCCAATAGAGTATTTTTTTCCATATCATTCTTATAGCCTTTGATATTTCAATCACTTTCGTATGTCCAGTAGAGCATTTTTTTTCTCCATATCATTCTTATAAGCCTTTGATATTTAAATCTACATTCAATCAGTCTCAAAGTTGTCACATAAAACTTAGTCCTCTTTCATGACATCTTTCAAACATAATGTAAAGATACAGATATTCTTAAAATTAATGTTCATTGTTCAAACGTATCGGCAATATATCCAATATTACAATATTTTACTTCATTAACCATAAATCACATTTAAACGTTCTTTTAAGCTGCTGGATTTTTTCTTTAATGGCTTCTTGGCTTTTCTACAATTACCTTATTTTTCTGAAGCCCTTGGATTTTTATGTACCTGTTTTAATGGATCTAGCCCAACCTTGCCAGATAAAAGCCTACACTAGCCCAAATCTACCATTTCATACTTTTGAGCTATTGATGGTGGCTCTCCTATACTAGGCTGCTGATGTTGAGAGGGAGTTGGAATGAAGCTAGAGTCTACAATCGTTGTCTTCAAATCGTCTTACGGTAACACTGTTATGGGCATGCTTACTCTCGAGCCTTGCTAGTAAGCCAAGCTAGGGAATAGTTGCTGGAGAAGCACAAAGCGTATCGCCAGGTGAGAAACTGGAGGAATCCACATTAACCTGGCTATGCAGAAGACACTATTTGACACATAACAGCCTACAGTCCACAATACCTAGGTCCGAGGTTCACAAGACATAGTAAAACCAAAACCAGGTAGGAAGGTTTTATTAAATTAAGCTGAAAAGTGCAAAGTGACATTACAGGTTACAGCTAGCCAACACATCACAAGCACTTAATACCTAAGTGCATCATCGCACCGGTGATATGAAATGTTTAATCCTTGACAGTCCAAGCTACCTGTTATAAAGGAGAGTGCTATACATGCCACCTTGAGCCACTGCAGTATAGAATGAAATTATATCTCCGGATGTTTAAAAAAAAAAAGGCTGGAGAAAATACAGCGTCCAACGTCTGTCCCCTGGCTGAAAGCAGAAAGATCGGCGGCCACACATGGCCCCCAAATGTGAGCGAAATGCGCATCCCGGCTGCCGACCGGAAGTGGAAGAACCAGCACGGCCCCTCCCTGTCTGGGGAATGTGTGTCACGGCTTGTGCCAAGTGCTGCCGGGCTTTGGTGGCGGTTTAGGGCAGGCGACGAAAGTAGGCCCGATTTTGCTGTGTTGCACACCATAGCGGGGCGAGGGGAAGCAGGGCAACATCAACCAGGGCGTACAGAGTCCCGCTCGTGGAAAACGGGAGCAGGGGGAGAAAAAGACAATTGAAAGGAGGCATCACCCATATCGCTGGCGCGCGCGCGCTTAGCAGACTGAGGAAGAAGCTGCAATTCACCGGGAATGTTTGAGAGGATTAGAAAAGAGTTTCGGTTTGTGCAAGGCTGCGGCTCGGTGAGGGAGGGCCTGGTAGTTTCAAGAGATGCCGCAATCTTAACAACAAATGGTACCGGCAGAGCGAGCACGTGCAAGAGAAAAGATGGCGCTTCTTCCGAAGGCGTCCTCGCTCCCTTTTCTCCCTGACTCCGCATTTTCGCATCTCCGGAGATGCAATCTCTAATTTTCTGCCGGTAAACAGAATAGAATAGCAGCGTCGGGGGAAAAGGACTGCCTCTTTTTATCCCTTCGGTCCCAGCCCGATTCTTCTCATACATGGCACAACTGAGAACGCTTTGTTCATTATTCAGCATCTTTTTCGGCTCTCTTTTTTCTCCCCACTCTGCGACAAGGACGTGGCGTTCAGGTGCCTCTGTCGGGAGGCTTGCAGACTGCAGTCGTCATCGGTGCCGCAGTTTTTCTCTGCAGGAAAAAACTGCAGTCTCACTTCACCCCCGCTCTGCAGCTCTGTTATTTATGGCTTCCGGAACATTCCTAATGTTCTCCATCTTTTGATCCAGTTTAATCCTTGCCCACGTGAGCCCGCAAGTTTCTTTGGTCTTTAAACTAGGATAAAGGGTATTTCTGTGAGCCGTTTGGTTCAGCGCCTGATCGTGCTGCAGGTTCAATGAGCAACAAACTAATTAATACAAAACGCAGTTGTTATTTTATTTCTTTTCATCAGTTGCCCATCCTGACAAAGATCACCCTCAATTCCGTCGGAAGGAAATGCGGAATGAACTAAGATTGAACCTCACATTAAAAAAAACTACGTCGGTTATTTGAACAAATATGCAGAAGCCTTTGCAGCTGTCGACCATTTGTCTTTTCCCCCACCCAATTCCAGCAAGACTTGGAACGTTACAAATGTTTGAATACTGCATAATTTAAACGCTATTTTAACAGCATATGACTTGCGCTGAAAAATTACTGTCAATAAGTAAATTGAGCTGGAGGGAGAATCGCAAAATACAATTCCCCCCCCCCCCAATCTGTACTTGAAATGTCAAGGGAATTTATTTTTTCCTTTATGGCAGGCAGATTTAAATGGAGAGTAAGTACCTATTTGTGGCGATTATCTCCTTGGTGATACAGTGTAACACGAATTGGTTCTTCCTGTACAAATGATGTCCTAGATTTTGCCTTTGCCTGAAGAATTGTGTGTATCTTTCTTGATTTACCACGTCAGAATTGCCACTCCGAAGGAACAAGTGATTCGTCTCTTTGGATTCCTCGACATAAGAATTTGTTAAAAGATGGGCGGAGACACGTTTTAAATAATTTAAAATAAAATATTAAATTTTTACATCTTATCTTTGAACGACTGTAATTCGTTCCTGCAAGGCTTTTCAGTGCAAACAGACTTGAGCGTTTCATGAAAAAAACGTTTCGCTCAAGACTTTGCTGGGCTGCTTCCTGGTTAGAGGAAAAACGGATTACTTCGCCGCTTCAGTGAGGCGATTCCCCCCCTCCTCTTCCACCCACCAAAAAGTCTCCCGTTTCCCACAGCAAAAGGAGGGACATTGGTCTCAGCCAATCACCGATTATGAGCTCACAGATGGACGTGGAGGCTGGCCCAATGGTAACCACGTAAGCAGTTCATTATACTAAATACATGTAAGGCCAGCTTCCTCACCCAGTCCTGAGAGTGAGATGTGATATAAAAGCAGCGGGGCGGCCCCTTCCTCTTCCATTCTGTTACTTACATCGACTCTTAGCTTGTCGGGAGAAGTAACATCCGAGGCTTCCATTTAATTCCCCCTTCTCCTGTGTCTTGCCATTCCTTCGCCAGCATCATGGTAAGTGGTGGTGGAGGAGGAGAAGGGAGAGACGGCTCGGAAGAGAATCGACGCTGAGCCAAGAGAACCTCCGGTTGTGGGGGGTGGAGGGGACGCTGCGAGAGATGAGGTGGGTTGCGTGGGGAGGAGGTGAAAACGTGGAGGCTGGGCGGGAATTCTCGGAGAGTCAGACAGAAATCCAGCCAGGGATGACGGGGGAGGGAAAGGGGAGACGCACTTACTAACTTTCTCCAGCCACGCGCCCTCCAGATGGTGGCAAGAGAAAGCTGTAAAACATGAAGGTAAAAAGGAGGAGAGGTAGGGAAGACCATAGATGGTTAATTCTTAGAAAGGGGTTCTGGTTGGACTGTCCCGAGCGGAACGGAGAGTTGACGTGAGCTTGGCGGGCGATCCAGGGAAACGGGCGGAGAGAACGATGGGGAGGCGGTTCCGCTTGCGCTTGGCCGCGGCTTGAGATCGAAGGGCGGGAACGTGGGTCACTCGCATTCCGAAAACTGCGGGGAGGGAGTATGTGGAGAATGTTCTGGAACAGCCTTCCCAGTTCCGGGGATCTCCGGATGCGCAGCTAGCTGGGTTTTTTTTTTTTTTTTTTTAAGGTACAATAGCGCAAGGCGCCTTGAGGACGCCGGTTGGATTACGCTGTCCTGGAAAGTGGGCGGGAGGTTTCCCCCCCCCCCCCCAAGCTTCGTTGTCTTGAAAGAGACGACCGAGAGGTTGTGGGGGGAGGGAAGATTGTAGAAAAGCTGGTCGCCTTTATCCTACGCCGATCATCCCGTTAGTCACGATACTCGCACAGAGTGATTCATTGTTTCTCGCCGCAAGTCCTGAAATGGACTAGGTGTTCATACGCCCCGCCTACGTTCAAGAGAGCGCGAAAAAGCCCTCGGGGTTTTTAAAGGATTGATTTGAATCCACTCCTAACCAGTCTAACCCTAATAGACCACGACATCGCCCTGGGCTGTCGTAAGACCGGCCAACCGCGAAATGTTTCGCTCGCTTCCCTTCACGGCAGAAACCGGCGGTTTTCCTCGGCCTGTCCCGCGCCAGCCGTTACACTTCCCGCGCGGGATGCCGGTCTTCCTCGAGCGAAGGAGCCGCTTGCGCATGCGTGTTCCTTCGAAATGGGCGCTGGAGCTGCGCGAGCGCTTTCTTGTTACTTGGAACAACTGCTCCACTAGCCAAATGCGACTCGGAACATGAATCAGTTTTCCAAATGGAAAGCACATCACATCCAAACTCCTAATTCAGTGGGAGACAAGACAAGTTCTGAACGCCTCACAGGAAGATAGGCATGGTTGGGGGAAGCGGTCGTCTGAATCTCTCGCTCAAGAGTCTTCAAAGTTGGCAAATGTAAGACTTCTGGACGTCAACTCCCAGAATTCCTGAGCTAACATGATTAGAGGAGGAATTTTGGGAGTTGAAGTCCACAAGTCCTAAACTTGACAAGTTTGAAGACCCTTGTTCTCTAGGTAGAGGAGGATGGTGGCATAGGGTGGGTGTCTGGGCCCCACAGTTCAATGTCTGGGCCCCACAGTCCCTCAAATAACCTGGCTTTGACATGAAGGGCTTTATGAATGACAGATCTGAAGGCACCTAAGTTTGTGAAATAATGGTATTGGACACATTATGGTACCCCATCATAATTTTTGCTGCTGTATTCTGGCTCAGTTGTTCGTTTAAAGTGTGGCTCTATGTAAAATACCTTGCAATTGTTTTAAGTGAGGTGGCCAAGGCATGGATCACTAATCTTTCACTTTGCCAAAAAAAAAAAAAAAAAGTGCAATTGGCATGCAAGGTGGACCATTCAAAGAATCTTTTTGTCATAGCTGGTACTTGCTCTCAAGGCAGGAACCATGAGTATAGGAGGATTCCCAAATTGTACCCAGTTCTGTCTTGAGGAATGCTATCCCATTGACACCTAAAAATAGAATATCTACAAATCTAGTGGGTTCCAAAGCCTTTAATCTCCAGACTGAAGGCGTCCCTTAGTTGGCCAGCTTAATAATGTACTTAATTTCCTTCCCGATACTGTCTGGAATTGACCTAGGATGAAGGAAGAAAACCACTGTAACATGGTGCCTCCTACTCCTATCCTTTCCCCCATCCCCAAATTTGTGCTGAGAACCAGGGTGGATAAACTACCAGCAGATAGTAATGTCACAGATCATCTGCAACTGTCATTAATGCCATCTCACTGCTGTATTCCAGTCTGAAAGTTGACTCAAGGGTCTATACTCTAGATAAAAACAGGAAGTTTAGTGATATGACAAAAATAATCTAGAAATATTAGATCCAGGGATGGGTTTTGGAGGGATTATAGACCCACCATCTCTTTTAAGAAGTACCAGAACCATACTATTTCTTAAGGACATATTTCATGCAATACACATCTTCCAATAGGCCTTTAGCCACTTAGGGAGAGACACAGATACATGAATGCTTATTTTCCCATGATCAATAGACTCTGCGCTTCTCAGATAACTCCAGACTGCCTCAATCATCTCCAAAAGATCTAAACAGCCAAAAGTCAATTTCAGATCAGGTTCAAGCAATTCTTTCTCACAGATCCATCAAATAGTCTTCACAGCAATTCTGCAGATGTACTCCAGACCAAATCCTACCTAGGAGGGACTGGGCCGGTTGAATAGCTTGCTGTCTATCTGCAGATGCAATAATAGAGAAGATATAACATTTTACCGCAGGATAATGATGGCTCTTGATCACATTTGCTCTTTATTTTTCCCCAGAGGTGCCCTAGGTGATCTGCTTTATCTCTCTTGAGAACCAGAGAATTTTCTGAGATCTTTAAACAATGAAAATTTATATAGGCATGGTCCAATCTAAGGTTATCACTGTCCTCTGTTCCAGATAGTGACTAAGACCTCATTTGAACAAAGCCACAGGAATAATCCCATTTTTTTCTGCTCAAATCCATTAGGTCCCACCAAGCCCCTTGGGCAGACTAAATAGATTCTTTCTTCAGAGGGGAGTGGCTGCATGGAGCAGCTCTGCAGTGCAGTGGGAAAGCTGATACAGTAGCAATAATTTACTGATACTTAACGTTATCAACAAGACTTCTCTTTCAACTACAATTTTTGAGGTTACATTCATGCTGTTTGTTTAACTGGGATTCACTCAAACCACTTTTTAAATTGATAGGTCACACTGAATCCTAAACCAGAAATCTGGAATACAAAAATTAAGATAATCACTAGATGACAGAAAAAAAATCTAATGGTTATGCAGCTGGATTTTTGCTCTTGGAATGTGCTATCCCTGTAAAAACCAACCATTGACCAATAAGCTAACAGCTGTGGTTGGCTAATTTGTAATTTAAAGTTCCCTGTGATCCATTTCTGCTCTGATGTATTGTAAAATACATATGTTAAACTCGTCTGTTTTCAAATCTTCAGGATCCAGATCGAATCCCTTTTAAAATTTTCCCTGAATTTTGTAATTGATTACCCTTTGCGATTTAGATTATATTAGGCTTTTTGCAGTATGTGCATTGGGTGCATAAGTTCATAATGTCCTGCAGATGCCATTGCAGATCTAACATAAAAATCATGCTTTCATAGTGCACCCCTATAGAAAAGTGCACACAGAAGTCAGTATAAACATCAGTGAAATGTGTGCATGTTTCAAGTACATGGCTGAAACAATTTAGTGGTCGTAAGAATTTAGTACAGTTCTCAGATTTGAACAGCTTATCTGCCTCTTTAGAAGGCAGTCTCCTGTCATTTAAAAGACTTAATTGCCAGACATCTCTATGCCATCTGTTGAGTGTCAGATTCTTAACAAGGTCTTAAAGGAATGTGTTACAACAGGTGGTGCTCAGCAGGTTGAGCTGGGTCTGTAATGAACACAAACTCATGAAGGGAGTTCAGGAGGATGGGCATGTGCCAGGAATTTAAAATAAGGCCTTAGATAAATCAAGCAACAGTCTGTAAGCAGATGTTCCACAGGGGAAATCAGTGCTAGGAGGGAAATCTGCTTGGCCTGCTTCCTCTTTGTAGACATGGGAGGCTGACTGCATCCTTTTTTCTTTTTGGCTTACAAGAAATGTGACTGCTGGTGCAGGGAGTGGCAGCAGGGAGTAGCTCATTCCTGATGTTTTAAGAGACTACGGAATTCCTATCTGACTAATTCTTCAGTATTAAATTTTATTGTACCTGGAAATAAAAACTTAGAGGGCATTTCTCGAGTGTAATCTGAAATAACAGTTTTAGTGGGATTCTAAACTGGAACATAACATGAATAATAATTATTAATATAATATTAATGCCTAATACATTGATAGTTTTATTTGAAAAAGTTTTGACTGTTGAAGGCTTTTGTTTGACTTCTTTGGAACAACCTGGCTTAGACAGTCTTGTGCCATGGTTCTTGGCTTGTCATTGGTAATTTTTTGTTTTTTTACTTTGAACATGACATGAAGACATGCCAGACGTGAACAGAAAAATAAAGATAGGATAATACAGAATTAAGCTGGCAGTGGGGGTTTTTGTCACCATAATGAAGGCTAGGTTCTTTTTATTAGCTAACCAGAATTGCCTTGAATTGCAATATAGGCAGCATACAAATTTAATAAAACTTTAATAAGCAAATAGAACAGGCTCAATTTCCTTTTCAGCTGAGGTCTAATTTATATAAATTATATTATGGTCTATAAAGGATAACCCACTTACTGTAGACTAAAAGCTCATTAAGTCTTTAACATCCGGTTTCCAGCAGTAGCTAATTAGATATCCCAAAAGCCCTCAGGTAAGAGTGATAATCTCTTCTTGGAAATTTACTGGCATGTAGTCTGGAGGTCTGCACTTACAGTTTTAAAGATCAATATTTAATCTAGGCAGAGGCTTCTGTGAGTGAGAAATATAGAATGAAAGAGAATTTATCAGTGTTTACACCACCCATCTCACCTAAGTGAGAAATATACAGCTTTATTGTTTCTCTATTCTTGCTACAGCGTGAGTGCATCTCCATCCACGTTGGCCAAGCCGGTGTCCAGATTGGCAATGCCTGCTGGGAGCTCTACTGCCTTGAACATGGCATCCAGCCAGATGGGCAGATGCCCAGCGATAAAACCATTGGGGGAGGAGATGACTCCTTCAACACCTTCTTCAGTGAGACTGGAGCTGGCAAACACGTCCCCAGGGCTGTGTTTGTGGATTTGGAGCCAACAGTGATTGGTGAGTAAGACAATACATGAGTTTTCTCATGCATGTGTGTGTGTGTATATATATATTATTAAAATAATGTAGAGATCTTAATTTGGGGCATTTATTTTCCAAACAGATGAAGTGCGCACTGGAACCTACCGCCAGCTATTCCACCCTGAGCAACTAATCACTGGCAAAGAAGATGCTGCTAACAACTATGCCAGGGGACATTACACCATTGGCAAAGAGATCATTGACTTGGTCCTTGACAGGATTAGAAAACTGGTAAATAACTTACATATTTGCATAAGTGAACACTTGGGATAATCTTGATAGAAGAAAAAACTAGTAGTTAGCATCTGATGTTCTATAAATAGATATTCTTTTAGGCTTATGTTACCTCAGAGCCAGTTATCTCAAGCTGAGATTTTTTTTAAAAAAAGGATAATTTGATGCCAATTTTTCTAAGTGGCAGTTAAACACAAATATGTTGCAGCTGTAGTTTGGTGGACTTGAGGTAAATATTTCACTATTTATAGCAGGATTTTGTTGGTGCTTACCCTAAGCAGAATCTTGATGAATTGGAATAAAGTAGCAGCAGACTGAGAATTTACAAGCTTATTTTTTTGGTGGCAAGAATAGCACAAGCAGAGAGAAAACATAATAAATGTTCCCAACCACACTGATGTAAAGTGAGAAATGTACATTGAGGTCTCATGTTGCATGCAAATACATGAATTGTGCAATTGCATGAACAGTGTAGTTGCATCATGATGCACGTGTCATCCCTTCCCTATCCATAAAGACTATGAAACTGAAAAATGCCAGGTTATTGCAAGCAGGTAAGGACAGAAATAATCTCAGTGACTTAAAAAAAAAGACCATTCCACAAAGAATAAGAACAAAAGCATTGTTTTCATAAGCTAAAAACTTGGGAAGTGTCAGATTTTGCACTGGAAGTAGTAATACTAGTTTAGTCACTGAATTAAGCTTTGTTAATAACTTTATATTTGAAAATAATAATCTTAAAACTGACACAATTATATTGATTTAAGGTATTCAGAAAGAGAAAAAATTCCTGAAATTACTGCATGAAATCTCTTTGTTTTTTTCCAACAGGCCGACCAGTGCACAGGTCTCCAGGGTTTTCTAGTCTTCCACAGCTTTGGCGGTGGTACTGGCTCTGGCTTTACATCCTTGTTGATGGAGCGCCTGTCCGTTGACTATGGCAAGAAGTCCAAGCTGGAGTTCTCCATCTACCCAGCTCCCCAAGTATCCACAGCTGTCGTTGAGCCCTACAACTCCATCCTGACCACTCACACCACCTTGGAGCACTCCGATTGTGCCTTCATGGTAGACAACGAAGCCATCTATGACATTTGCCGACGAAACCTTGACATTGAGCGTCCCACCTACACCAACCTCAACCGCCTTATCAGTCAGATCGTGTCCTC
>BLBF01016873.1:0-28744 GCA_015471245.1 Laticauda colubrina
TGGAGGAGGGAGGGGAGAGAAAATATATCAGCCAATGAAAAGACCACTACTATTTAATACAATAAACATAAGTAATACTGATACAGTGGTACCTTGGTACTCAATTGCTTTGAAACTCATTGAATTTCGTACTCAAATGTGTTTTGACATGAAAGTTTTTGTCCTGTTACTAATCATTTATTTGGTACTCAATGTACATGCTAGACCTTGTAAGTGTTACTGCCTTGTGGCTCGCTACATTATTACTTATGGGAAAAATCTGTTTAGTACTCATCATTTTTGGTACTCATCACGCCTTTTGGTACCAATTAACAATGAATTCCAAAGTATCACTGTAAAGTCGTAACATTACATGTTACCTATTTAAGTTCTTTTTTTAACATTTATCATTTTTATTATACAAAATACAAAAAAGAAAAGAAAATAGGAAATTAAAGGAGGGAAATGGAACAGGGAAAAGAGGGTGTGAAATACAAGGGGGAAGACAAAAAGAAAGAAAAGGGGGCATTGACTTCCAACTCTTCCTAGGACAATAGTTTCATTTTTTTTCTTCACAAGGACAAATTCCAGAAGTGATACCCAAATAAGAACATATTTTCCTCTTTAAATAATCAATTTAACCATTCCTGCTTTATCTTCCTTGCTATGGAAATAATGTGTATTTCTATTTGTACCTAGTAATCTTTGTGAATTGTCACTATTTTTATTTACAAAATTTATTGTATTCTTTCAAGTTTTTTAGCCTAATAAAGGGGGAGGAGGCTTTTTCATTCAAAGTAACAATGAGTACTGAAGGACCACTGTAAAGTCATAACATTAAATATTACCTATTTAAGTTCTTTATAGCTTCCAGTGGCTATAGCTTCCATTCTAAGAAATCCTTTCAGAATAGCCTATAAAAATGGCTATTTGTTGGCTTTATGCAATGATGAATTAAGGACCACCACCTACTAAGATACTTCATAAAAGCTCTTCCTTGCAATGACTGGGATCTTGTATAAGCTTGCCTGCAGTTTTCATTCATTCCAGTATGGATACTTCATATATTACACTCAGGGGTGGGATTCAAATCTCTTAACAAATGGTTCTGTGGATGTGGCCTAATTTGTGGGCGTGGCTTGGTGGTCATTTGACTGTGGTGGGAGTGGCTTGCTGATTGGGCATGGCTAAGTGATTGTGTGACGGGTGGGCATGGCCATGTACTCATGTGACGGATGGGTATGACCATGTGTCTGGCAACCCAAATTTAAGTGGTCCTCACTTAATGACCAGGTGCTCGCTTAGTAGCCAATTGCTTAGCAAGTGTTTTTTGCCAGTTTCCAAGGCCTGGGGGATCTTGGAGAGGGCAAGGTGAGGTGCAGGCAGCTACAGGGAGGGCTGCAGAGGGCTGGATGAGGCCAACTCAACATCACTTCTTTGCCCTAATAACTAAGTATTTAAAAAAGATATACCAAAACAAAAGGTAGTTTATTATGTCATGTTTTTAATGCTTAAATAATAAAAAGGTACACAAAACTATTGTTACAATATTTTAAAATATTAATCAAAAACTATTACATAACAAATTTGACCAAATTCAAACCAATTGTCCTTTAGCTGTTCTCCATGGAACCACCACTTCTTCAATGTTCCAATAATTTGGCTCCAAATAATTTAGAAATTTTAATTGATCAATGTCTTTAAATTGGCAGCTGGTTTTTAAATGTTCGCAATCCATCAATCTTCTTCAAATTAGTTACAATGCTTTGTATAAGTTTTTGCAAGGAAGTCCCAGAAATCGATGATTTTGTATCAAATTTATATTTTTAAAGGTTTCATCAACCTTATTTTCATATGAACCCTTTTTCTCTATAAGCATTTCAAATGATCTAATTGATCTTAGCACAAGTTTTCAGCCTTTATAATGTCTTATGTTTGTTGCTTGCAATGCGTTAGAAAGGAGAGATATTTCAGTTAGCAGATCAATCATCAAGGCCAAATCTGTGAGAAAATATGAGTTTTCAAGACGGGCAGCCATACCAGAGTATTTTTTATTTGAACAGAAAAACTGATGTAGCACTGGATAAGCCTGCCACACAGGTAGGGTTGATCTTAAACTACAGGCAGCCCATCTTGGTCCAAAATCTCTACCAATTTTTATAATTTCAGTCTCAAGGTGTTTGGAAATTTTGTCAAGTTCAATTAGGTTCTTATTCAATTGATGGAAAATAGAATATATTTTATCAATAAAAATTTGAAAATGATTGATTTGCTTTATTTCCTAAAGGCTAGGTCACACTGGCCGACGGATGCAAAACGTATGCAAAAAGGACACAGCGGACGAGCAAAATTGATGGGGTGGCTCCATCCATTGTTATCCGCTCTCAAAAGTGCCCCAAATTTGCATAAACAGAATGGAAAACAACGGAAAGGAACGGACATGGGTAGGATGTAGCGGGGATGTGAAGCGGATGTTCATAGGAAGCCTAGCGGATGGAAGCAGATGGAAGCAGATGACACATCCGCAGGGCTTCCGGGGGAGAATAGCGAAGCGGACGCGTGGCGGAAGGAGCGGATGTGTAGTGGATGCATAACGGATGCGTAGCCGATGACGCGGATGCATCACGGACGCCTATAGGATGCATAGCAGATGCGTAGCGGATGCAAAGAGTTCACTGTGCATGCGGGGAGGATGAATTGCGTAAGCTCTGTGGATATAAAAGGATGCAGCTCGCAAGCAGTCACCATTCAGAGGAAAGACCTGTTGCCAGAGACATCTTGAGAAAACACCATGGGGAAGAAGAAGAAGCCTGTGCCTACTCCTGCCAGCCCTGGCAAGAAGGACAGAACCACCATCCCACCCCCTGGCGCTGACTCTGAAGCTGCTGGTGCTTCTGCTGCTGCTGTTGCTTCTCCTGCTGCTGGTGCTGCTGGTGCTTCTCCTGCTGGTGCTGCTGGTGCTGCTGCTGCTTCTCCTGCTGCTGCTGCTGCTTCTCCTGCTCCTGCTGCTGCTTCTCCTGCTGCTGCTGCTCCTTCTCCTGCTGCTTCTGCTTTGGTGGACCAGCCCCAAGGCCCTCAAAGCCTTGCTGCTGAAGGCTCTGAAGCCCCTGCCAAAGGGAGGAAGAGGCAAGGCAAGGAGAAGGGAGAGAGGAAACAGTACTCCATTTCCGAAGACCATGAGGAGGAGGTGCTGGAATGGCTGAGAGAGAACGAGTACCTGTGGAGGAAGAGCCACAGGCTCTATCGCGACACCAAGAGAAAGCAAGCAGCTTGGAGAGAGAAGGCGGAGAGCCTACACTTCAGATGTACTCCATGGATGGTGGAAGCACATGCACACCTGGTATGGCAAGCTGCACCTGAAGAAATCTGGGCAGGCTGCTGTCAAGCTCACTGACCGGGAGACCTATGTCATGGCCAGGTGCAGCTTCCTGGAGGGTGAGGTCTGCCACTGAGGAGCAGCCCCTCTGTCAACCCTCTCCCTCAGACAGCCCACAGAGAGCCACTCCTCTTCCAGCCAGGAGACAGCTACTGTGTCCAGGCAGGTGTCTTTGGAGGGCCCCATGACAGAGACCCCCCTGACAGCTGTACTCCCCGTGCTGGAGGACGTGGAGGATCCCCTGTCTCAGATGGAGCAAGAAGCAGCAGCCACCAGAGACCAACCCAGCCCCACCCCCAGCTCCGCCTCCACAGAAAGCAGGCAGAGAGGCAGACCGGAGGGACAGAGCGACACTGTCCTCTTGGAGATCAGGGACACAATCAAACCCAGCACAGATCTCCTCTCCCAGCTGGTCCACTTCGACATACCATCCTCGAACCGCAAGCCCTTCATCACCTACATGAGCCAGACCCTCATGGACATGCCCGAGGCCCAGTACCAGGAGATGAAGGAGAGGATCACAGCTCTTCTGCACCACCCTCCAGGCCCAGCTGAACCTGCTGCTACCCACTCCAGGTCTGCTCCTCCACCCCAAGCAATGTCACAGCCCTTCCACGGATTTCAACAGCCCTTCACCTACCAAGCCTACCACTACCAGGATTTCCCACAGCAGTGGTAGCCCTTCCCAGTCCAGGCCCAGGTTCCATGGATGCCACAGACGCCACAGACGCCTCACCTCGCCCAGCTGCAGACCAGACAGTCCCTGGCCCCTTTACATCTGAGACCATGGGCATGCCTCAGAGTGACTGAGAAGAGTGCCAGAGAATGAGTTCTTACCTATTCACCTTATCTTTGCTTAAAGACAATTTACTTGGGTCATTTTGTTTTTTAATAAAGTCATACAGTTTGTTATTAATAAAGGTTATCTTTGCTTCACACACTTGGTTCATTTTATTTACTTAATAAAGTATTGGGGAAAACTTTGAAAAAAGGGTTAAGCCTTTGCATGCTTGTGGGATGGGTAACGATATATGTGGGATGGATAAGGATAGTTGTGGGATGGGTAAGGATAGCTGTGAGATGGGTAAGGATAGCTGTGGGATGGGTAAGGATAGCTGTGGGATGGGTAAGGATAGCTGTGGGATAGATAATCCTCCAGCGCAAGCATAGTGGGACTGTATGGTCCACCCTCCCAGCTGCCACACATATGGCCCTTTTTATCAACAACAATTTAATCATTGATCAACACATTTCAACATAAACAAAGCTCTTTATTAATGCCCTGTTCATTGTAGGGCCACTCAACATACATGGCACAATCTCATCAGTGTGATGAGACAGGCTCAAGGAAGCATCCATTAAGCATCTACCATCCTGCCTTGCCACTCCACTGCTCCAGCTGGGAAGTTGCACCAGTGTCTCAGGAGGTTGCGCTGCTTCTTCCCTCCATGTGAAGCTCTGTTGGGGCCTTGCACATCCACAGTGTCTATCAGGATTTGTCCTTGCCTCCATTCACCAGGCTCCATGTCCCCATTGCTTTGTTGATGGTCCACAAGCCTGTTCTGCAACACTGGGTAGTGGGTGCACATGAGATTGTGCAGGATGCAGCAAGCTTCCACGATGCTCCTCACAGTCTGTGGGCGATGCTGCATGGTGGTGAGAAGTACCTGGAACCTGTTGGCCAGGATGCCAAAGGCGTTCTCCACCACCCGTCTTGCCCTGGACAGCCTGTAGTTGAAGATCCTCTCTTCACAGGTGAGGTATCTGGAAGTGTAGGGCTTCATGAGGTAGGTTCTGAGGGAGAAGGCGTCATCACCCACGATGAAGTAGGGCACATCTTGTGTGTCATTGGGTAGGGGGTCTGGATCTGGGAAACCCATGATGAGGTTGCGTTCCAGCCCATCCTTGAGGTCACTGGCGTTGTATATCTGGGCATCTGAAGCTGACCCGTTGCCTGAAACATTGATGTACATGAACTTGTAGTCAACCATGGCAAAGAGGATGATGCTGAAGAAGCCCTTGTAGTTGTTATAATTGGACCCTGAGTTTGCTGGAGCTTTGCAGGCCACGTGCTTCCCATCTATGGCTCCAACAGTGTGGGGAAAGTTCCACCTCTGATACCACTGCTCTGCAACTTTCCTCCAGCCTTTTTCAGGTGGGGCACTGGAGGAGCTCCTCCAGGTATTCTTTGATGATGGCCTGCACCACTTCTCTGACCACAATGCTGATGGTGTTGTATGGCATCCTCCAGGCATACTGCATGTTTCTGTATGTGGTTCCAGAGGCCAGGTGGCGCAGAGTCAGTGCCACTTTCAGTCCAGGGTCAGGGCTGGGATGGGAGTTGGTGTTTGCCTTGGTCAACCTGGGTCTCAGACGCTCCACAACTTCATCAAACATGGCTGGTGGCATCCTCATGAAGTGCTGGAATGCATGAGTGTCTTCATTCCTCAGCTCCACCATCAGCTTGTCATAGAGTCCAAACTCCATTCTTCTCCCGATGCATCTTCGGACCCAGACAGCTCTTGGACGTCTCCTTCTTCTCCTTGCATAGAAAAGACGAAACAGTCTGAAGAGGGCTTGGTTATGGTGCTGAATGATAGTGGCTTCCAAAAGGAATGTGCGATGATCCACGGTGGAGGTCAATGGATGATGTGGAAGAGCAAGAGCAAGGCTGAAGAGGTCTGCACACCACGGCTGCTGGACTGATAGTGAGATCCAGGTGATTTCCTCCCCCTTTTTATAGGAAATGTCGGTTTTCCGCTAGGTGTCCTTCCACATACTCTAGGCATACTCCAGACATCCTAAATATCTGAGATACATCCCCTATACGAACGTTTTGTCTGTTTTAATGCTTTATATCCGAGCTGCATCCGCTTTCATCCTTTCTATGTTCGTGCTACTAACGCTGTGTGGATGTTCCGTGTACCTTTCACTTCCTCCCTCTTTCCACTTTCCGCTGGAGTGGATGTGAGTTGCGCAGATGCCCAGAGGATGCCGAGAGGATACAGCGGACGTGTAATGGATGACAACGGACATAGAACGTTTGTTGCTCGTATGTGTCATGGATGTAGATCGTACGCAGCGGAAAGTTCATCCGCTCAAAAGGTTTTGTACAGCTCAAAACTTTTTGAGCGGATGAAATAGCAGTAGACGGATGTTTGACGGATAGAGCATATGAAAGACGTACGCAGTGAGTACAGAACGGATGTATATCGTTTTCCAATGGATGGCAAGCTTTTTTGTCCGTTTTACACCCTCTTTGCATCCGTTGGTGCAGTGTGACATGGGCTTTAATAGAATAATCTAAAACAGGTTGCACATGACGGTTTAAACAGTGCCATATTATAATATTTGGAAACTTTTCGGCTATCCTCGTGTTTGCCCCAGATTTTGTCCCAAACATAACACTGGCTTTATCAGAGCAAAATCCAATTAAATGTTTCTGCAGATAGTTTCTCTTAAACCCAACTTTATTCAAACTTTCTATCACTGAACAATATATCATCTCTGCATCTTGTTTATCTAATTCTACTAGTTCAAGGAAAATTGCTGGTGAGAAAGCTGGACCCTCAACGTTTAAGTATAGTATAAGAACTCGTTTGGAAGATATTGCTGAGGCTTCATCAATTATCAAACAGATTTTGCAAATTTTCTCAATAATTTTGGTAAATAAATGTTTCCTGATATCTTTTGCAATGAAATCTACTATTGCAACTGCAGTTCCACATGAATGCAACCCTGTTCCCAAATCTAAACAATTTCTTTTTTGTAATTCAATCAGATCTTCTATATATGAAAATGGTCTGCACGTTTGTGCCAGTCTATACACTGTAATAAACACTCTACATGTACTACCCAGATATTTCTCACTTATCTTTTCCTGTCCTTTGCTTATGACATCCTGCTCACATTGCTTCAACTTTGTTGTATAGATGTTGTGAGTCTCAGATGAGAAATGTTGCTTCAATTTCTTTCTGAGGGAAGCTTGTTGGATAGCTTTATTCCTTCCCAGGGCTGAGATTCAAAATGTTTAACAACCGGTTCTGTGGGCGTGGCTTAGGTGGTGGGTGTGGCTTGGTGGTCATGTGACTGGGTGTACATGGCTTGGTGGTCATGTTATTGCTGGGAGTGGCTAACTCAATATCACTCACATCGAGGCACGCATCTCCTTGCCTGGCTTTTCATGACTGTGGGGATGCTGCAACAGCCATAAGTGTGAAAAATGGTCATAACTCACTTTTTGCAGTGCCATTGTAACTTTGAATGGTCACTCCACACAGCAAAGTACCAGCAAAGGAGCAAAAAATCTTCAGAGAAGTTCCTGAGATAGGAAGTCTAATCCTGCCAAGAATGTAATAAGAATTAATGGAGAGGCAGTTTCTGTAAGCAATACCAGAATGGTTCCTTCCTGCCTTCCTTACAGGATTAGGCCAGTAATTTCTTCTAACAACTGGTTCTCTGAACTGCTTAGAATGTTAACCGGTTCTAGTGAATAGATGCGAACTGGTAGAATCCCACCCCTGCTCCTTTCTGATGGTTCAATTTGATAATTCTTTCACTCCTTAAGCCCATGTCAAACTGAACCAACGGATGCAAAGAGGATGTAAAATGGACAAAAAACCTTGCCATCCATTGGTTAACGCGACATATCCATTCTGTACTCACTGCCTCCGTTTTGCTTCCTATCTATCCGTCCAGCATCCGTTTATGGATGTTTCATCCGCTCCAAAAGTTTTGGGCTGCCTAAAACTTTTGCACGGAAAATGTATCCAGTTCATCCATTCTGCATCCACTACTCCTCCGCTACGCATCCGTTACGCATCCGTTACGCATCCGCTATATCTGCTAGGCGTCTGCTACGCATCCGCGCAACTCCATCCGCCCGGACGTAGGGAGGAAGCGGAACGGATGCAGAATGGATGCAGAACAGATGCCTAGCAGATGCAGAATGGAAACAAAGCGTTTAAAACGGAAAAAACGTTTGCAGAGGGGACCTATCTCGGATATTAAGGATGTCTAGAGGATGCCTACAGGATGCCTAGAGGATGCCTTGCGGAAAACCTATACTGCCTATAAAAAGGGGGAGCAACTCGCCTGCATCGCACTTTCAGAACAGCAGCCCAGCGGTGCAGACCTCTGCAGCCTTCATCTGCCTCTTCCTCTTCCACAGCATCCAGTCATGTCCACCGTGGATTGTAACAAAGTCCTTTCGGCAGCTACCATCGTTCTGCAACAGTGCGAAGCCATCTACAGGCTCTGTGAACACTACTACGAGAAGAAAAGGAGCCACCCAAAAAGAGTCTGGGTCCGAAGATGGTTCGCCAGAAGAGCAGAGGACGGACTGTACAACAAGCTGATGGTGGAGCTCAGGAGCGAAGACACTCAGGCGTTCCAGAACTTCATGAGGATGCCTCCAGCCATGTTTGACGAAGTTGTGCAGCGCCTGACACCCAGGTTGACCAAAGCAAACACCAGCTTCCGGCCCAGCCTGGAACCTGGGCTCAAAGTGGCACTCACTCTGTGCCACCTGGCCTCAGGGACCTTCTACAGAGGATGCAGTATGGCTGGAGGGTGCCATCCAACACCATCAGCATTGTGGTCAGAGAAGTGGTGCAGGCCATCATCGAAGAATACATTGAGGAGCTCCTCCAGTACCCTCCACTGAAGAAGGATAGAAGAAAGTTGCAGAGCAGTGGTATCAGAAGTGGAACTTACCACACACCGTTGGAGCCATAGATGGCAAGCACGTGGCCTGAAAATCTCCAGCCAACTCGGGGTCCACTTATTTCAACTCCAAGGGCTTCTTCAGCATCATCCTCTTCGCTATGGTCGATGCTGACTACAAGTTCATGTACATCGATGCTTCAGGCAACGGCTCCTCTTCAGATGCCCAGGTATACAACGCCAGTCACCTCAAGGAGGGGCTGGAACGCAACCTCATGGTGGGCTTCCCAGATCCAGAACCCCTGCCCAACAACACACAAGATGTACCCTACTTCATCGTTGGGGATGACGACTTCTCCCTTACAACCTACCTCATGAAGCCCTACACCTTCAGACTCCTCACCCGTGAAGAGAGGATCTTCAACTACAGGCTGTCCAGGGCAAGGCCGGTGGTGGAGAACACCTTTGGCATCCTGGCCAACAGGTTCCAGGTACTTCTCACCACCATGCAGCATTGCCCAGAGACCGTGAGGAGGATCATGGAAGCTTGCTGCATCCTGCACAATCTCATGCACACCCGCTACCCAGTCTTGCAGAATAGGCTCGTAGAGCTCCAACAATCCAATGGGGACATGGAGCCTGGGGAATGGAGGCAAGGGCGAAACCTGATCGACACTGAGGATGTGCAAGGCCCCAACAGAGCCTCACATGAAGCGAAGAAGCAGCGCAACCTCCTGAGACACTGGTGCAACTCCCAAGCTGGAGCAGTGGAGTGGCAAGACAGGATGGTAGATGCTTAATGGATGCTTCCTTCAGCCTGTCTCATCACACGGATGAGATTGGGCCATGTATGTTTGGTTGGCTTACAATAAACAGGGCGTTTAATAAAGAGTTGTGTTTATGTTGACATGTGTGAATAATTATTACATTATTATTGATAATAAAGGGCCGTAGGTGTGGCACCTGGGAGGGTGGACCATACAGTCCCACTATGCTTGCACTGGAGGTTTATCTATCCCACTGCTATCCTAACCCATCCCACAGCTATTACCCATTCCACAGGTATCCTAACCCATCCCAAAGTTATCCTTACCCATCCCACAAGCATGCAAAGGCTTAAACCATTTCTAAAAGTTTCCAGCAAGACTTTATTAAAAAAAATAAATGAAGCAAGTGTGTGAATCATAAATAGACTTTATTAACAACAAGCTATAAGACAAAAATGAGTCTCTGGCACTCCTCTTGGTCGCTCAGTCTCAGGGGTGAAGGGTCCAGGTGCTGTGGAGGTGGCTGGTGCTGGAGTGCTTGTCATCAGCTCCTCCAGAAGCAGAAGCAGCAGAAGCCCCAGCCCCAGAAGAGCAAGCCCGTGCTGTGGAAGCCCCAGCAGAACCAGAGTGAGGGCCAGGGGGCGGGATGGTAGCCCTGTCCCACTTGCCAGGGCTGGCAGCAGATGGCTGAGGCTTGCTGTGCTTCCGCATGGTTGTGGGGTTGCTGGCTGGCAGGGAGTCTGGCAGGAACCAAGGCTGGCACCAAGGCAGGGAGGGAGGCTGGCACCAAGGCTGGCAGGAAGCCTGGCAGGCAAGCTGTCAGGCAGGCAGGCACCAAGGCTGGCAGGCAGACATGAACCAAGGTTGGCAGGAAGGCTGGCAGGCAGACATGAACCAAGGCTGGCAGGAAGGCAGGCAGCAAGGCTGGCAGGCAGACCGGCTGGCAGGAAGGCTGGCAGGAAGGTTGGCAGCAAGGCTGGCAGGGAGGCTGGCAGCAAGGCTGGTAGCAAGGCAGGCAGCAAGGCTGGCAGGCAGACATGCAGGCAGGGCAGGCAAGGCAGTCGATGTGTCCGGCAGCAGGTCTTTCCTCTGAATGGCGACCTGCTTCCAAGCTGCTTCCGTTATATCCGCGAGGCTGACGCAATGCATCCTCCCCGCATGCGCAGTGAATGCCAGGCATCCATTAGGCTTCCGCTGTGCATCCGCTCTTTCCGTTCCGCATCCGCTTTGCTGAGGCCCCCCAGAAGCCCTGTGGATATGCCACCCACTCCCATCCGCTCCCATCCGCTTCCATCCGCTAGGCTTCCGTTCCGCATCCGCTTTGCATCTGCCCTGCCTCCTCCCCGCGTCCGTGTTATCCGCTCTGGTTATGCAAATTTTTGCCCTTTTTGAGAGCGGATAACAATGTATGGAACATTTTGCTCGTCCGCTGTGTGCTTTTTGCATCCGTTGGCCAGTGTGACATGGGCTTTAGGTCCATGGACACTTTTTTGTTTGTTCGAAATTTCAAATCTTCTGCAATACTTGCAACCTATTTTTTTCTGGGAAACGTCCAGTCCATCATATTTTTCCCTAAAATTATTGTACTGCTGGAGTGTCCAGCTGTCAGGAAGGTTCCCTTCAATGTCTGATTCAGCTCTTCCAGTACCTGATGATGTTCTGGCTCCTCCCTCTGGTCCTGGTGTGGATGATGGCTCTTTCCTATGGTTGTGGTGTAGATGATGTACTGGCTCTTTCCTCTGGTTGTGGTGTGGATGATGTGCTGGCTCTCCTTTCCTCAGACTATAATGGTTGTGGTTGTGACTCTTTTGGATCTCCTTTTGTTTTCTTGCCTTTTCATCTTTCATTTTTTGCAATATGCTGCAAAAAAAAATATCATTGATGGTTTGGACTTAATTGTTGTAAGTTGAGTGGTGAAGGCAGGGGCAAGTGACGAAAGCAGTCAAGGAACAGAGATAAGTAATATTCAGTTACTTTTAAGAGGCCCTGAACACTATAGCTAGTTAGTGTTTAAAAGATGTTATGGAAAATGAACAAGTTTCACCAGACAAGAATGAGACGGAACTGAAAGTGGATTTGAAAATGACAGTCTATAAAAAAGATGTTGCACTGTCTATAAAAAAGAATGCCTGATATTTTCATAATTACAATTCATTAATTGAAAAAGAAACACTTAAAATGGAAACACTATTAACAAACCAAGGAAATTTGTTATTTTGTGCCAGTATTGTGCCAAAAATCTTTCCTAGCCAAGACTACTTACCTGGACTAACAGTCCCTAATGGAATGCTCTCTCTATAGCAGAGAGAAAGAAGCCAAGGGAAGCCATACCTTTTTAGAATGCAGCTTAAAATATACTGAAGCTTTTTACAGCCTTACGCAGATATATATAGTACAAAAAAAAGATAATATTACAAAATCATCTAAGAAGTTAGATTACAAATGGAATTGATAGGCACATTCACAGAGCAATACTAAGTTCTTTTTCTGAAATTTATTCCTCAGTTTAAAAAACTGGAATATATGAATTCAGTATTGGGCACTGCTAGTGTAGCTATTCAAGAGGATATAGTGTCCAGGTTAGTGAAAATGGTAAAGCAACATATTGATTTAAATTTTAAAACCAGAAATATTTTTGTTGGTACCCACATAAAGGGAGTACAATACATATTTAATGTTGCACGTGTTAACAGCGACTAGAATTATGTTTGCACAACAGTGGAAAATGAAGAGATTCCCAGAGATGAAAATGAAATTAAAATTTACAATGTGCAGAAATGGATAGAGATAAGAGGTAGAAATTAGTCGAAGAATGATCATTGCTATGTATGAATTAAATACAGAAGTTTGATAATAATAAACATGTTGATATAATTAACAAAATTAGAAATAAGTCAATACAAAGAAATTTAAATAATTGTTCTGTTACACTGCTGTACTTATTGATATTTGTTTCTGCTTTGTTTTTTCATTTATGAAATATTTTATAATACTAGTATAATAGAATTATAGAGGTAAGGTAAAGTAAGGATATATTATTATAGAATAGATTGGTGATGATGAAATGAGCATTATAAAGTAGATTAACTAAAAATGGTGATTTGCTCATATAAAATAATGTAATATTAGTCATAAATAGTGAATTTATGACATAAGGATCAATGCAAATTGGAAGGGAAAGACTGCAGAGATTGTGCACAAGTGATTTGTACCAACCAACACACTATATAACTGAAGATGGTTTATGTTTTATGTTTGTTTTTGTTTTAAAAAAATAAAACACTTTTATTTTAAAAAAATTCCATTTATGTATGCATGCAACTTCTTGTTACATTGATGTTGCTGTGTATTGATTTAAGCAGAAAAAGATAATATATAACATCAGTATAACAAGAAGTTGCCTGTCTCCCTTTTGCTAAAGGCCCGGTCCCACTGCACTTATGGATGCAAAGAGGATGTAAAACGTTAAAAAAAGCTTGCCATCTGTTGGAAAATGCTATGCATCCGTTGTGTACTCATTGCATACGTGTTTCATATGCTCTATCTGTCGAGCATCCGTCCACTGAGATTTCATCCACGCAAGAAGTTTTGAGCAACACAAATCTTTGTGAGCAGATGATCTTTCCGCCGTGTACAATGTAAATCCGCGACATATGAGCAACAAACGTTCTATGTCTGTTATCATCCGTTAAATGTCCGCTGTATCCTCTTTGCATCCTCTGGGCATCCTCGCAACTCATATCCGCTGCAGCTGAAAATGGAAAGAGGGAGGAAAGAAAAGGTACATGGAACGTCTATACATCATTAGTAGCACGGAAATAGAAAGGATGCTTAGTGAATGGTTTGCATCTGATATATATCTGCGTGGCATCCCCTTTCTTTCCTTTAGGCGTACCTGATGCACCTGCTTCATCCGCTATGCATCCGCTTCGCAATTATCCCCTGTAACCCCTTCGGAGGTATCATCCCCTTCCAGCTGCTTTCATCTGCTAGGCTTCTGATGAACATCCATTTAACATCCCCACTACATACTACCCACGTCTGTTTTTTTCCGTTCTTTTCCGTTCTGTTTATGCAAATTTTCACCAGTTTTTGGAGCGGATGACACGGATGGAGCCACCCCCGAAATTTTGCTCATCCACTGTGTCCTTTATGCATACGTTATGCGTCCGTCGGCCAGTGGGACCGGGCCTTAAGTTAAAGAAACATTGAGATGAATAGTAAAATAATTTTTATTTATGTGTTTATTTATTTCTTTAGTATCTGTTTTGTTTTTATGATTAATAAAAACAAAAACAGATACTAAAGATACTCCTTTACTATCTGTTTTTGTTTTTATTACTGTGGAAAGGGAACTTCACAAGGACAGTGTTGTCACCCAAGCAGGAAAAACCCGAAGGGAACATCAGGCCAGCCATAAAATAAACTTACAAAAGCCAAATAATTAAGAAATCTAGGAAAACAAGGAAAAGAAAGCACTTACAAACACAGGACATGCCAAATCAGCAAAACAAACAGACAAAAGACACAAAACAAATTACAAAGGAAACAGACAGAAGATTACCGAAAAACAAATAGAAAAAAACATTATAAAGCTAAAAGAGATTAGGAAAGAACCGATAATACAATCAAGCCACCCCACAGAGTTTATTTTCCACACCTCGCTAAGTTTGCCTTCCGGCGAAAAATAAACTGTGACAGAATTTTAATATCTAAACATTAAACATTAAACACTAAATGAACATTCATACACAAAAGGAGAAAAAAGGTATAAAAACCAGGGACTTACCATTTGAAGTTAGCTAGCTAGCCCCAGGAACGCAGTCTCGCTGTCTCTCTCCTTCCTGAAAAATAAAGATCCAGCTTTCAAGCAGTTGTCCGTATCCTTGCGCCGGAGCTCTCCCAGCGGGAAAATTCAAATTCTTGGAAGAAAGGCACTTTGACAGCCTTTCAACAATTGGCAACTATGAAGATTTTCCAGCCAACCCTGCCACCGGACCGGGCCTGTGGATCCATTCCTAGCCGGCATGGACCTTCTTTGTCCAGGGACAACATCCATGGACCCAGCCCGGAAGGCATAAGGGTAGTAAAGGGAGTCCATGAGCCTTTCTGCTCAACAGCTGCTTGAAAGCAGGTGAGTACCGCTTTAAATTTATAACCTTACTAGGTAGGAGAGTGGAAGCGTGAGTGGACCAGGTCTGTGATTGTGCGTTTTCTCTGTGGAAACAGTGGGACCTCACCTCCTCCGTGATTGCCAGCCACACCTCAGCCATCTGCTAGCTCCAAAACAAGCCATGAGCAGCTGTATTTGGGAATACAAGGGGTGATCATGGAGTGTGAGTCTTCTGAAGGACATAAGAAAAACCGAACGGGCTACAAAAGGAACTATTAGGACTTAGGAAATAACTACTAGGTATTAGGAAGCTATTAGGTATTAGGAAATAAATAAAAAGCAGGAAAAATAGTCCCGGTGCATCCCACAAGCAAAGCCCTGCACATTTAGAAGGGGCTCATATCAGCTGCTGGCAAACAGAATTGGAAATAGTTTGCCTAAAAAAAGCAGAGCAGGTCCTTCTAGATCCCCACCTTTAACGGAGTTCTGAAAACATACGGCAGAGTATGGGGAGGGGCCCGTACCGGTGCTGCTAGGGGGCAGACGGTCCTCCAAGATCCCCATTTTTTAGGGGGGGTCTTCAAACTGACGGCAGAGTTTCCCTAAGAGAAAGGGGCCCGTACTCCATGTGTAGGGAAACCAGAGTCCTTTCCAGACCTTTTTTGTCTGAAAACTGACGGCGGTAGCCCGGCTAAACCAAAATAATCCCCACATCAGGAAGGGAATATGGGATAAATTACATGAGGTTTGGGACGAAAGGCAAGTAACATGGGTAACATGACCCAGCTGCTACAAGTCTTTCTAATGAAAGATGAACTTTTAAAACTATTTGGAAAAAACAGACACCCATTACTTATTTGAAGCCCTGGCAGAAAGAGGGCACAAAGCCTCCCCTTCCAAATTGCAATATTTAAAACAAGAAATAACATATCTTATTATATAACATACATTATTGCACCAGGAATTAGAAAATTGGCCCCTAACCAGGTAGAAACTATTTTAGCCATGAAACCACCCCAGACAAAATGACAAGTAAGAGCCTTACTGGGAGTACTGGGTTTCTGCCACCCATGGATCCCCTCGTTTGGAGAGTTAGCCTGACCACTTATTCAATTAACAGGCAAAAAACATGCCTGACCCCATTGAATGGTCCAAATCTCTGGACAAAACACTTCAGACCATGAAACAAACCCTGGCATCAGCCCCAGTACTCGGGCTACCTGACTATAGGAAACCTTTTACCTTATTCATCCATGAAAAATTAGGTATTGCCTCTGGCATTCTAACACAGCCTTTTGGACACACACACCGACCAGTCACTTACTATTCTGTAACCCTAGATCCAGTAGCTCAAGGGGCTGTCCCCTGCTTAAGAGCCGTGGCAGCTACAGTCGAACTGGTGAAATGATCTAAGGATTTGGTACTAGGGCATCCACTATTGTTAAAAGTCCCCCATGAAGTTTTTGCAATTCTCTTAAAGAACCAGACACAAGCCTTTACTCAGCAACGTTTGGCTCAATATGAAGCTGAACTTTTTACCTCTGATCACATTATGTTTGAAAGATGTAATACTCTGAACCCAGCCACCCTGTTCCCCACAGAACAGGAGGAAGGTAATCTCCATGATTGCCTCCATTTAGTGCATGATGCTGAACTGCCCCACTCCAATTTAACAGATACCCCGCTGCAAAACCCCAACATTGAACTTTTCACAGATGGTTCCTCCTACATGCATGAGAACAAAAAAAGTAACAGGAGCAGCTGTAGTCTCCCTACAAGAAATCATCTGGGCTTCCCCCTTTCTCCCTCCCACAGCGCCCAAGCTGCTGAGCTTATAGCTTTAACTAAAGCTTGTGAAACTTCAAGGAACCGATCTACTAATATCTTACAGCCCTGCAAAAGAGACTACAGACCCTCTGAACCCAGAGTGCACTGACACAGACCTTACCCTTGGAAAAAGCCCTGCACCCATATGAGCCGGGAGATTGGGTGTGGATCAAGTTCTTCACCAGAACCTCACCTCTACAACCCAGGTGGAAAGGACCCTACCAAGTTTTACTAACTACTCACGCTGCCATTAAGATTGCAGAATGAGACTCTTCGATACATTGGACACATGCAAAGCCAGCAGTCATAGACCACAGCCAAACTCCACCACAATCAATCCCACCCATCAAACTCAAGAAAAATCTGGACACAGATCAATGGACGCTTGCAGCATTCTTCAACACCATTGAACCAAACAACTCTGAGGAACCAAGGGCAACCATTGAATTACACAAAACTGGATTCCCAGGTGCTGAGTTATAACACTCTATTTTTTATATATATTTTTATTTTTACCTTCTCCAATATTTTTCCCTTTTCTTTGTATTTTTTTTAACAAACAAGAGACTTTAATAATTTTTGATACTTGACCTATACTTTTTTTTTTACATTTTTCACATTGTTCAAATAAAAAAAAAAAAGGAGGCTGGGGAGGGAAGCAAAGGAATCTAGCAATGGGAAACATGAAATGCAATATATACTATGTATTATTATTTTCTCTAACAATTGTAATACTTGTAACACAAGCAACTGCGTTCCTGGTGTTCTGTTCGGAAATAAGATGCATGAGACTGGGTTCCCACAAACAGCTCTTTTATTTACAAGTAAAGCAACTAGTAACGGAACAACAGCTCAAGCCGTGGCAGCCCTTCTTATAGTGGCTTGCTCGCAGCTTGTGGCCAATGACAGTAGTTTAAGTCTTCCTGTCATCTGGCGGGCTAATCAGAATGGTTCCTAAGTAACCAATCCAAGAACGGCCTTTTCGGCCAATCAGTTTAAGGTATTTGGAATCTACCAAGTTCTATACACAACACCCCTCCCCCCTTGGTTTCGTCCAATGTGTGTCACGTAGTCATGCAGGTAGATGGGGCTTTTTCAGGTCCTAGTTGACCTGTGCAGCTCAGTCTCAGTATGATCCTCAAACAGTTCAGATGGGATTGCTTTCTCTCTGCATCTTCTCCAGGGAACCTCCTGGAAGGGTGAGTCAGCCTTGCTGCTCCTGCCTGAGTTTCTTGGGCTGGTTGAGGTGGCTCCGCCACTCCCTCCTGGTTCATCCGGGTTGGTTGAGCTGGCCTGGCTGTCTCCTTCCAGGAAGGCCTCGCCTCATTCTCCTGCTCCTGGACTTCTTCTTTGGAGGTCGTCTAACGGTGAGTGCTCTTTTTGTTTTATTTGGGTGTCTTTGTGAAGTGTTTGTTGTTGTGTTATTGGAGGTTCATCTTCCCTTTTTTTGTTATTTTGTGTTTTCCCCCCTCCTCAGTTGTTTTTGGTTCATTTATTTGTTGTGATGGTGTGGTTTTGCTTTCTACTGTGCAAGAGTGAAGCTGGTCGATGTGCTGCTTCCATGCTTTCCCGTCATCCAGCACAAGTCAGTAAGACCGGGGGCCTGTGATTTAGGTGATTGTGGCTGGAAGCCATAATGGGTCTCCAGTAAGATTTTTAGCGTACACCAGATCGCCTATTTCAAATGAGCGATACTTGCTGGAGGAGTCAAGGGGTGTGTCCCAGGTATATGTGGGGTGCAGTCCATCTAGGTAGGAGAGCAATTTCCTACCCATGAGGACTTCTACTGGGCTCTTGTTGGTGGTTTTGCTAATGTGTTGCATGGTTAACAATCTGTTAAGCTTTTCTTGCACATCCCCCATGTCCATTTTTTCTAGGCCCTCCTTAGTATATCGAACCATGCGTTCAGCTCGTCCATTAGCAGCTGGATAGACCGGTGCTGTCAGGGCATGTCGGGTGCCCTGTGCAGCCAAGTACTGCTCAAACGCCAAAGCAGTAAACTGGGGCCCATTGTCCGATACGATAACATCAGATAGCCCATGCGTGGTAAAAAGTTTGTTTAACTGTTTCATGACTGCCTTGGTGGTAGTGGATGCCATAAGTATGACTTCGAACCAGTTTGAGTAGGCGTCCACGATAACCAAATAGGTGTTCCCTTTAGTTGGCCCAGCAAAGTCAATATGCAGTCTCTCCCATTCCATGACTGGTGCCAGTGGGAGGGTAGGCCTCGATTTTTGGCAGTCATGGCATGTAGCCACCCAATGTTCAATATCTTTGTCCAGCCCTGGCCACCAGACGTAACTCCTGGCCAGGGCTTTCATCTTAACGAGGTGCCCCTCGTGCAACATGCACAGCACTTCTTCCTGTAATTTTTCTGGGATTACCACCCTGTCCCCCCACAAAATACAGCCTTTTTCAATAGACAGTTCAGTCTGTCAGGTGTGAAAGGGTTTAAAAGTCTTGGCTTTGTTTTCGTCCAGCCAGCCCTTACCTACCTAATGTAGAATGTGAGCTGTCAGCGGGTCTTTCACGGTAGCTTTAGTGACGTCTGCTACGGTTAGTGGCAGGTTTGGCCAGGACTCGATTTGGAGGATGGAGATGGTGGGAGCTGGGTCGTCTTCTGTGATGGGTAGCGGGGAATGGCTCAAGGCGTCTGCATGGGTGATGGTCTTCCCTGGGCGATGGGTGAGCATGCAGTTGTATACAGCAAGGAATTCAGACCACCTCATCATTCTTGGTGATAGAATGTTCGGGGTCAGTTTGTTTCTTTTCAGAATTCCTAGCAGGGGCTTGTGGTCAGTGATGATCAAAAAAGTCCTACCACAAAGGTACTCGTGGAATCTTTTGACTACGGCTATGATTGCGAGGGCTTCTCGGTCGAGTTGGCTGTAATTTCTCTCCGATTTAGACAGTGTTTTTGAATAGAAGGCGACCGGTGCCTCTCTGCAATCTGGTAGCTTGTGACTCAGGATGGCGCCGATTCCAAAAGGCGATGCATCACAGGTGACCGTCAAAGGCAGGGTATTGCTATACTGGATCAAAATGGTGTTAGACATTAATAAATCCTTGATATTTTGAAATGCTGCTTGTTCCCGATGGCCCCATTTCCAGATAGTTTTTTTGTCTGACAACCGATGTAAGGGTTCTGCTACAGTTGCTTTTTGGGGCAGGAACACATTGTAGAAATTTATAAGACCTAGGAATGCTTGCAAGTCAGTTTTGTTCCTAGGTCTAGGTGCGTCTTTGATTGCCTTTATCTTTTTTTCGGTGGGGTGTATCCCTTGCTCATCTATGAGATAGCCTAGAAATTCGACTTGGTTGGTGGCTAGGTTACATTTTTCTCGCTTTACTTTAAGGCCTGAGTCTCTGAATCTTCGTAATACTTCTTTTAATCTACTTTCTGGTTAGTTTGTGTTTTTTGCTGACACTAGTACATCATCAAAATAAGGGATGACTCCCTTGATTCCATTTAGAAGGTGCTCCATGAGGCTTTGGAAAACGCCTGGGGCAATGCTAGCGCTGAATTGAAGTCGGTTGCACTTGAATGCCCCTCTGTGTGTCACTATAGTCTGTTCCTCTGCAGTTGCATTGGGATCAATGGGTAGCTGTTGGTAAGCTTGTGCAAGATCAAGCTTCGCAAAAAATTTTCCTTCCCCTAGGGAGTGCAATAAGTGTTGCACTACTGGTACTGGGTATGCGCTTTGTTGGAGCACATGATTTAGGGTTGCCTTATAGTCTCCACAGATGTGCACTGACCCATCTGGTTTGACAGGAGTCACGATGGGTGTTTCCCACCTGGCATGGTCGATTGGCTCTAACACCCTTTGTGCTATTAGTTTGTTTAGTTGTTCATCAATTTTTGGTTTTAAGGCAAAAGGGACGCGTCTGGCTTTGAATCGGATGGGTGCTATTTTCAGGTCTAGGCTAAATGATATTGGGGTCCCCTTGTACTTGCCTAGGGTCCCATCGAATACATCCCGGAACTCTTGCAACAGGCTTTCTTCCCAGTTGGCCACAACGATGCTGTTGATCCCAGTCAACCCGATTCCCAGGGGTGCAAACCATTCAATTCCTAGCAGGCTAAGGCGATCACGGTCGACAATGGTCAGAGGCAAAATTTCAGCATGATTTTTAAACTCAACAAGGAAATATCCAAGGCCCACTACTGGGATTCGATTTCCCTGGTAGTCCTTTAAAATCAGCTTTTGTTTTTCAAGTTCTTTTTGTTTGATGTTTGGTATCAGGCGTCGGATGGTGTTCCAAGATACCATGGACAAAAAGGATCTGGAGTTGACTTCCATCTCACAGGGCTTCCCTTCGATGTTCACCTCTATCCAGACCTTTTTTATGTTTGCTGTCCTGGCATTTCTGATTGTTACCATCTGCTGCGTTTCCTCTCTGTTGCTCGTTCTTTTATTTCTACTATCTCAGTTCCATCTGCTTCCGGCTTGTCTCTCTTCATTTTTTTTTTTTTTTTTTGGGGGGGGTGCTGCCACGTGTTTTAGGAACTAAAGCTTATCCCTGAGAAAGGAAACATAGGGGAATATCTTGCAAGATAATAGCAAGAATATCTAGCAAGAGAAATACTCAACACCACTAACTTTTGCTTAGCAGGAGGGAAATCAGTCAAGGACATCTTAACCACATGCCTAATGGGAGTAGCAACTAGGCCACATAACATCATTAACTACACCACATTTAGAAACCTTCCTGACTCCTACAAAAGCATTTTTAGCTGGGGCCATTCTACAAAAACCAAGGACCACACTGTATACGCCTTACACATTGCTGCAGTAACCACCTCTGAGAGATGCTTTAATGTCACTGGGTGCAGCTCACCTAGGGTCACAGAATGCACCAGTCTTAGCAACACAGAACTAAAATGCAACTAGACAGAGACCATGTCATTTTCATATAGTTACCTGAAGCTCCCACCAGGATGGTTTTTTCTTTGTGGCTTAAAAGCCTACTTATACCTTCCTGCAAATGCCACAAATGGCCCCTGCACCTTGGGAAGGTGCTTAACCATGCTTATGCCATCCTTACAGAAACAACACAGGAGAGTCTTCCAAACCCTAGACTCAGACTGACTCCAAAGTCTCCCTTCCCACCAAAGCAGAATATGTCTCATTGGCAATATCCCTGGTAGGGGTACCTGGATTGGCAGTGCGAAATTCTAAAAATTTGAATAGACTAGCATGTACTCCGGCAAAAAGCTTGAATTCGATCTCCCATGTCCTGGATGCCCTTAACAGAGAACTGAGGGAGGTCAGAGAGGCCATAGGGCAGCAAAAGACTTCCTTCTCTTGAAGCATAACTATGGCTGCGAAACATTCAATGGGACGTGTTGCTTCAATCTGAATGAAACCTCAGAACTCGTAGGGAGGGACATCCACCACTTGAAAGAGCTAGCTCAAAATATTGACCAGGAGCAATAATTCCTGGACTTTTCATGGCTCTTCTCATGGATGCCGGATTTCCATTGGCTCAAAATCCTTATAACAACCACAAACACCATTTGTGTCTTTGGAGCCCTCATGTGTTGCCTCTGTTGGTGCATACCACTCTGCCTCAGCTGCTTAGAGGCCTGTATTCCCTCTCAGAGGAGAAAATTAAAAGGGGAACAGGCAGCCATGATGATGATCCAGATTGATCATGAATACCAAGTATACCCAGACATTCAATCAGACACCACCCCTTAGGGAAAAAAAATGAGGGATTGTGGAAAGAGAACTTCATGAGGACAGTGGTGTCACCCAAGCAGGAAAAGCCTGAAGGGAACATCAGGCCAACCATAAAACAAACTTGCATAGGAAAAGAAATCAAATAAAAGGTATTAAAAGAAGTTCCTTAGGCAAAAGCCAAATAATTAAGAAATCTAGGAAAACAAGGAAAAGAAAACACTTACAAACACAGGACATGCCAAATCAGCAAAACAAACAGACAAAAGACACAAAATAAATTACAAAGGAAACAGATAGAAGATTGCCAAAAAACAAATAGAAAAAAACATTATAAAGCTAAAAGAGATTTGGAAAGAACCGATAATGCAATCAAGCCATCCCACAGAGTTTATTTTCCGCACCTCGCTAAGTTTGCCTTCCGGCGAAAAATAAACTGTGACAGGATTTTAATATCTAAACATTAAACACTAAACGAACATTCATACACAAAAGGAGAAAAAAGGTATAAAAACCAGGGACTTACCATTTGAAGTTAGCTAGCTAGTCCCAGGAACGCAGCCTCGCTGTCTCTCTCCTTCCTGAAAATAAAAAGATCCAGCTTTCAAGCAGTTGTCCGTATCCTTGCGCCGGAGCTCTCCCAGTGGGAAAATTCAAATCCTCGGAAGAAAGGCACTTTGACAGCCTTTCAACATTACCATTCAACTCTGGAAATAGTTCTTGAATCCCAATATCCAGGAGGACATATGTTAACTAAAAATAAAATACAAAGAAAAGTTGCAATTTTGAACTCTTTAAATATTACCTTAACATGGAAAAGTCTGCATAAATTTAGCAGATCAAAGAATTATCATTCATTTGATCATCAGAATATTCAAAAATTAACTAAAATGTATTCTCAATTTCAGTAACTTGCATTATTTTTTAAAAATGCAGTAAGCTGTTAAACAGTAGTTACAATAAATTGCAAAATATATTGTATCTACTGTATCTACTTAACTATCTATCTATCTATCTATCTATCTATCTATCTATCTGTTCAGTTCGTGGGAATGAGACTCAGAGATCAGCGTAACTTCAGCTCTTTTATTTAGTTCCGAAAGGCCATCCAACCAGGAGCTGCGGCAACTCTTTTTATAGAGAGCTGCTCGCGGCTAGTGTCCAATGACAGCTACTTGTTTTTACCGCCACTTGAATTGGCCAATCATAGCCCTGCTGTGATTGGTCAATCAGCATCGAGAAAAGTAGCCAATCAGCATCGAGTATTTGTTGTCCAATAGGAATAGCCTATTTGGAGTATGTTAATATGGAACACCCCTCCCCTCTTGGTATGGTCCTACCTATGTAGTAACGTAAGTAGGCAGGGCTTCTAGGTTGCCTAGTTGACCTGCGCAGTTTAGTTGTGTCGTGGTCTTCAGCGGGTTCAGACAGGATTGCGGTTTCGCCTGTCTTTCTCTGTCGAACCTCCTGGAAGGTAGAGTCAGCCATGCCACTCCCGCCCGGTCTACTTGGGCTGGTAGAGTCGGTCCGGCTGCTCCTTTCTGACCCAGCATCCAGGTCTACTTGTGCTTCTTGTTCCTCGCCGAAGACTTCTACGGGTAGGTCATTGTTTTTTCCTGCATTTATTTGGGAATGTTTTTTATTGTGATTATTTTGATTTTCTGCGGTTTCTTTTTCTACCGGGGGGGGGGGGTTCTTTTTCTACCAGAGGGGTTTCTTTTTCTACTGGAGGGTTCTCCCCCCCTTATTTGTTACTGAGGGGTCTCCCCCCTCTCTGGTTGGTCTGTTGCTATTTTTGTGTAATGGTTGTGATGTTGTTGGTGTTTGTGTGTGTTGTTCTTCATGTCTGGGTGTGTTGGTGGTGCGTTGTAGTGTTCGTGACCATAACTGGTCGATGTGTCTTCACCAGGTTCAGCCATCGTCTGTCTCCAGTCTGTAGGACTGTGGTCCGGTTATTTGTGTAATTGTTGCCAGCACCCACAATGGGTGGCCGGTGAGGCTTTTTGCATATACTAAATGTCCCGGTTCGAATTTGTGATACTTGCTCGAGGAGTTGGTAGGTTTTTTGGTGGCATATGTTGGGTGTAATCTATCTAATTGTGATCTTAATTTTCTGCCCATCAATAATTCTGCTGGGCTTTTATTTGTAGTGGAGTTTGGTGTTATGTGCTATATAGTGAGCATTTTTTCAATTCTTTCCTGAATGTCCCCTGTATCTAATTTGTCTAATGTTTCCTTGGTGTACCGGACCATGCGTTCCACCCTACCATTCGTCGCTGGTCGGCCCAGTGCTGTCAGTGCATGTCGTATGCCCTGTTCTGCTAGGAATTTTTCGACTGGTAATGCTGTAAACTGTGGACCGTTATCAGAGACGAGCATGTCTGGTAACCCGTGTGTGGTGAATAGTTTCCACAGTTGTTTGATTACCGCTTCGGTGGTAGTAGAGTGCATGAGGCTTACTTCCAACCAATTGGAGTAAGCATCTATTATGATTAGATATGTATACCCTTTTGTTGGCCCTGCGAAGTCTATATGTATTCGTGACCAGAGCCCCCTTGGCGTTTCCCAGTCCAGGACAGGTGCTGAAGAGGGTGCAGGGCGGGAGTTTTGACATTTCCCGCAGATTTCAACCCATTTCCCAATGTCTTTGCCCATCCCTGGCCACCATACATAGCTCCTGACCAGGGATTTCATTCACCCCATGCCTGGGTGGTCTTCGTGTAACATACACAGTACCTGGTCTTGTAATTTTTGTGGAATTATGACCCAATCACCCCAGAGTATACAACCCTTCAGTAAAGACAGTTCGGTTTGTCTATTTTTAAATGGTTTGAAAATAATGTCTGTCTCATTTTCTGGCCACCCTTTGCCTACCAGTTTAACACTTGTAGCAATGTCTTGTCTTTTTCGGTCATTCTGGCAATGTCGGCCACAGTTATTGGTAGGTTTGTCAAAGTTTCAATTTGTAGGGTGGAAGGGGTTGGTGCCGGGTCAGTCTCTATGTCTGGTAAGGGGGTGCGGCTCAAGGCATCGGCGTGAGAAATGTCTTTACTGGGTCAATGGATTAGTCAAGAGTTGTATGCTGCCAGAAACTCGGACCACCTTGTCATTCTCGGGGACAGTATATTAGGGGTGGCTCTGTTTCCAGCGAGTATGCCTAAAAGGGGTTTATGATCGGTCACAAGGGTAAAAGTCCTACCATAAAGATATACATGGAAGCGTTTATGCCGAATATAGCCGCCAATGCCTCTCTGTCCAACTGGCTATAGTTCCATTCAGTTTTTGAGAGGGTCTCTGAGTAGAAGGCAATGGGGTCTTCTCTTCCATCCGGCAAGACATGGCTAAGCACGGCTTGGATGCCAAACGGTGATGCGTCGCAGGTAATTGTAAGCGGTAACGTCTCGCTGTATTGCCTCAATACCGTGTCAGAGGTGATGAGGTCCTTTATCTGCTGGAACACTGTCTCTTCACGTCGTCCCCAGATTCAGATGGACGATTTGTCTAAAAGTCTATGTAGAGGTTCCACCGTCATTGCCTTCTCTGGCAGAAAGACATGGTAAAAGTTTATAAGTCCCAGAAATGCTTGTAATTCAACTTTACTTTTAGGTCTAGGCGCTTCTTTGATTGCCTTGATCTTTTTGTCTGTGGGGTGGATGCCCTCCTTATCGATTTGGTACCCCAGGAATTTGACTTTTGAGGTGGCCAATGTACACTTTTTTTTTTCACCTTGAGTCCCGCTTTTTGGAACCTTTGCAAAACCTCTCTGAGGCAGGCTTCTAATTGCCTGTCATCATTAGCTGAGACGAGCACGTCGTCAAAATATGGGACTACTCCTTTTATCCCTTGCAATAATCACTCCATTAAGCTTTGGAATATCCCAGGGGCTACGCTGACTCTGAATTGTAGTCTTGCACATTTGAATGCTCCCCTATGAGTCACGATGGTTTATGCCTCTGCTGTTTCAGGGTCTACGGGCAATTGTTGGTAAGCTTGGGCAAGGTCGAGCTTTGCAAAGACCTTTCCCCTTCCCAAGGAGTGTAGTAGATGTTGTACTACCGGAACAGGATATGCACTTTTTTGTAGTGCATTGTTTAGGGTAGCCTTGTAGTTCCCACAAATTGTCATGGACCCATCCGGCTTAACTAGGGTCACGATTGGGGTTTCCCATTTGGCGTGGTCAATTGGTTCCAGAATGCCTTGTTCTGTTAGTTTGTTTAATTCTTCATCAGTTTTGGGTTTTAGTGCAAAGGGGACTCACCTCGCCTTTAGCCTAATTGGAGCTATGGTTGGGTCTAGATTGAATGAAATCGGGGACCCTCGGTACTTGCCTAACTTCCCATCGAAGACGGTCTGGAACTCTCTCATCAGGTTCTCCTCCCAGTCTGTGTCGGTGATGCGGTTAATGCCGGTCACTCCGATTCCTAGAGGTTAGAACCAGTCGAGTCCCAGCAGGCTTTGTCGGTTCTGATCTACGATGGTTAGAGGCAATATCTTTTGATGTTCTTTGAAGCTTATCTGGAAATGTCCAAGTCCAACTACCGGTATTCTGTTCCCTTGGTAGTCTTTTAAAATTAGCGATTGGTGCTCTAGTTCAGCTCTGCCAATGTGCAGTACTAGTCTTTTTATGGTATCCCATGATACCATTGATAAGTACGATCCGGAATCGACCTCCATCTTCCATTCTTGGCCCTCGATGCGGACTGCCACATGTACCTTTCGGCCATTTGTTGCATTAGAATGGCCAATGGTGATGGTTTGATGAATTTCCTCTTTCCTATAGTTTTCGTTTGGCCGCTTGCCTTTGCCTTCACAACTCTCATGGCTCCGCATTGTCCTTTCTTTATTTCTTGGTGGTGTGTTGTCCCTCCATCTGGGGCTGTAGCTTTTTCGGTTCTGGCATACTCGTGCGATGTGGCCCCGCCATTCACAGTACCGGCACATGGCATCTAAGAACCGGCACTCAGAACGGGGGTGGTCTCCTCCGCATCTGGCACAGATGTGACCATTTTTCAATTGTCGCTCTCGCTCAGCCTGGAGTCTGTGGATTTCTTCTTCGTTGTCCTTGTCAATTCCAGACAATCCACTGTCTGTATAACGTGTGGCAGTTTTGTGCGTGCTTACTACCTTCCTCTTGGTGCTCTGACTCGTCTCGGTTGGTGTCTTTGGTGAGTTGGCATTCATCTGCTGCATCTTTGCTGCTGACTTTTTTGTTGCTTCTACTGCCGTGTCTTCAGTAATAGCCTTGGTAATGGTAATCTTTGGCCAGATTAGCAGCCAGCTTTGTAGGGTAAGTCTCTTAGTCTGAGGACCACACGATCCCTCATAGCTTTGTCCATGTTTAGAAATTTGCATGCCCCTCCAATGTCCCTGAGAGGGGCTACAAAGTCTGCGATGCTCTCACCTTCCCTCTGGTCCCGTTTGTAAAACTCATGTCTCCTGATGAGGCTGGAGACAGTCAGTGCATAGTGAGCCTTCAGCAGCTTCTCTAGGTCTGGCCAGCCATCTGCTTCACATCGTCTGGTTTTGCTAGTGCCTTGGCCATCTTGAACACTATTGGCCCACAGTGTGTCAGGAATATAGGTCTTTTGTGATTGTCCGAGATTCCTTGCAGGTCGTTACTCTCCAGGAACATGAGGAATCTATCAATATAAGATTCCCAGTCCTCTGCTGTTGGGTTGAAGGGTGCGGGTGGCGAGTTAGTTCCGGCCATTTCATCTGTTCAGCTCTCGATGCCACGTGCCCGACTGATTTCCTTTCTCAGTATCCCATCCTCATTGCCAGTGTTCAGTTCACGGGAATGAGACTCAAAGATCAGCATAACTTCATAACTCTTTTATTTAGTTCCGAAAGTCCGTCTAACCAGGAGCCGCGGCAACTCTTTTTATAAAGAGCTGCTCGCGGCTAGTGTCCAATGACAGCTAGTTGTTTTTCCCGCTGCTTGAATTGGCCAATCATAGCCCTGCTATGATTGGCCAATCAGCTTCGAGAAAAGTAGCCAATCAGCATTGGGTATTTGTTGTCCAATAGGAATAGCCTATTTGGAGTATGTTAATATGGAACACTATCTATCATCTATCTGTCATCTATCTACCGACCGACCCTACTTACCATCTATTTAATCTATCTATCTCTAAAGTTCTCCATTCCTGATCTCTATCTTTTACTTTTTTCCCTGCATTCCTTTCCTCCTTTCCCATATTTTCTCAGCAAAATGTTATTCAAAAATATATTGCCTAGATTCTTCTATTTATCCCTCCTCATATCCCCAGGCTTTCCATTTCATAAATTCCTCCCCCCCCCTTCACTCTGATACAAAGATTAGCTTCATTTACAAATG